>OY856413.1:370266646-370769146 GCA_963693085.1 Alisma plantago-aquatica | reverse complement strand
GTCGTGCTAAGGACATTCAAAATATGTGGATAGTTGGTCTACCCCAGCCAATTTAAGATGAGATTGCAAGCTTCCTTTTTCTACTAGAGCACGTGTGTAATTTTTAATTTCTTGTATGTAATATGGTGATCCTAGACTTCACCTATGATATAAAGTGTGTATCATGTAGTACTTTATGGTTTTCAATTTTCTTAGTTGAATAAATAAATTAGTTTATATCTACACATTATTCTAATTGCATAAAGAGTTTAAACATGTTGTATCTTATGCTTTGGTAAATAAACATGTATGATGCATGAATAGATCTTGCATATCTTGATGTATTTGAGATAATCAGAGATATCAATTAGAAAAGCTGAAAAACAAAAAATTGGTTGTTCGCCTTGCATCATTTCCAAAGTGTAAATCAAACAGGTCTCTGCTTAAAGAAATTTCGAAGGCATATTTTTTTTTGCACACATGATGCTCAATACAAAATGGTCCTTGGCTTTCTCCTTTTAGCTTGGCTCAAACCTCTATCTACATATGTCCTACTTAGATTCACACACATGAGAGGGGATGGAGGTGTTATTTCTCTTTCTTTCTTTGGTATTGTGTACTTTGAGTGGTTGCCTTTCCAATCTTCAAAATGACTGAGCTGATCGCTAAGTCTAACAATCTTGCTCCACTTTATCTAGTTGTAGTTACTAAGCATTCTAATCATCAAACTCATTCATTTTCTTGTTACCTTATTGGTGTTCGTAACACTGACACCTATTTATTGTTTGATTGTGCTTGCTAGTATCTTTTGTTGCTAAAAAATGAAAGGAACCAGGGATGAAGAAAACTTTGCTCCTATTCCTAATCCAGAGGATCTTTATCTTAACACTTTAAAACCATATGCTCTATATGTAGAAGGACACCCACTATCAGATGAAAAAATAAGAAACTGATTGGATCAAATCGAAAATTGGATTATAAAAGGTAGAAATTGTACGCCTAGAACAATGAGTTGTTTCCTCAAAAACATTTCCACACCAACAAATGGTTTTGAGGTAGTAAGCGGCATTTATAGTGACCTTGTGCTCAAGAATTCCATAGAGAAATTTCTTATTTGTTGGTCGGTGATCATAGTTACCCTTGCAGTGTTGATTCAGGCTGTATTCAGAAGCACTAGAAAAGATGAGGAAATTTCAACTTCGTCGAAAGAGACAGACGAGAGATTTCGATATGCAAGGTTTGTCGGCAAGAACTTTCCAATGGAAGGATCACAAAGGATGACCAAGGAAGCCAAAAAACGTGGGACACAATTGAAATATTTAATAATTGGATGAGTGAGGACCTTGACAAAGTGGTTGATAAGGGAGACTCACTTGTCATCATAAGGGAGCTACAAAGTATTGTGCAAATTTATATTTTTTTAAGTTCGTTCTGAAACTCCTAATACCTTATCTTTAAAAGAAATTGATGTTGATTGTCTGTGCAACATCACATGGACTGTTACTAATAGTTACATACCACATGCTAATGCATATTTCTCTTCAAACATCAATGCCTCTCTTTTTCTTCTTTTACATAAGAACGTAATTGATGCTATTAGATCCTATCAGCTTAGTGTGCCTCGAGCCATTCTATTACGTTGTTCTAGTGGCACGTTCACTACAAGGGAGGAGAGAGTTAGAAAAGCCACATTTGTTCTTAGATAAATGGAGAACATCCTCAAATGGATATTAGAAGTGGCAACGGATAAATGTTGTGCTAAGGACATTCAATATGTGGATAGCTAGTCTACCCCATCCAATTTAAGATGAGATTGCAAACTTCCTTTTTGTACTAGAGCCATATGTGTAATTTTAATTGCTTGTATGTAATATGATGATCCTAGATTTCACCTATGAAATAAAGTGTGTAGCATGTCGTACTTTGTGGTTTTCCATTTTCATGGTTGAATAAATATATAAGTTTGTATCTATACAATATTCTAATGCAATAAAGAGTTTAAACATGTTGTATACTATGCTTTGGTAAATAAACATGTTTGATGCATGAATAGATCTTGCATATCTTGATACATTTGAGACATACAGAGATATCAATTAGAAAAGTTGAAAAGTAAAATCCCGTTTGTTCTCCTTGCATCAATGTTCCAGTGTAAATCAAACGGGGCTCTTCTTAAAGAAATTCCAAAGGCATATTTTTATTGCACACAAGATACCATTAATTTTGTTGCTCAATACAAATTATTCATTAAGTTTCTCCCTCTAGCTTGGATCAAACCTCTATCTATATATCTCCTACTTAGATTCCCACATAGGGGAGGGGATGGAGGTGTTATTTCCCTCTCTTCCTTTGGTAATGTGTATTTTGAGTGGTTGCCTTTACAATCTTCGAAATGGCTTTTCTGAGGAGGTGGTTGCTAATTCTAGCAATCTTGCTCTGCTTTATCTGGTTGCAGTTACTCATTTTCTATTCGTCAAACTTATTCTTTTTCTTGTTACCTTGTTGGTGTTCATAACACTGGACCCACTTATTGTTTGATTGTGCTTCCTTTTGCTATCAAAAAATGAAAGAAACTAGAGATGAAGAAAACTCTACTCCTATTCCTAATCTGGAGGATCTTTATCTTAAGGCCTTAAAACCATATGCTCATTATGTAGAAGGGCACCCACTATCAGATGAAAAAAATGGTTGGATCAAATAGAAAGCTGGATTATAAAAGGTAGAAATTGTACGCCAAGAACAATGAGCCATTTTATCAAAAAAATTCCACACCCACAGAAGATTTTGAGGCAGTAAGTGGAATTTATAGTGACCATATTCTAGAGAATGCCACAGAGACATTTCCTAATTGTTGGCCGTTGATCATATTTACCCTTGCAGTGTTGATTTGGGATGCAATCAGAAGCACTAGCAAAGATGAGGAAATTTTGACTTTGTTGAAAGCGACAGACGAAGGATTTTGATACACAAGGTTTATTGACAAGAACTTCTCAGTGAAAGGATGACATAGGATGATCAAGGTAGCTAAAAAAATGTGGGATACACTTGAAATATTTAATAACTGGATGAATGAGGACCTTGACAAAATGGCTGACAAGGGAGACTCAGTTGCCATCATAAGGGAGCTACAAAGTATTGCACACAACTGTATTTTGAAGTTCGTTCTAAAACTCCTGATAGCTTCCTTTTAAAAGTAATTGTCTGTGCAATACCAAAGTGACTGTTACTAATAGTTATAGACTATATGCTAATGCAGATTTATTTTCCAACATCAGTGCCTCTCTTTTTCTTCTTTTATGGAAGGCCTTGGCTGATGCTATCGGATCCTGCCTGCTTAGTGTGCCTTGGGCCATTCTATCACATTATTCTAGTGGCACATTCGGTGCGAGGGAGCATAGAGTTAGAAAAGCTACAATTATTCTTGGAGAAAAGGAGGACATCCTCAAATGGATATCAGAGCCGGCAGATCTGGATTAATGTCATGCAAAAGACATTAAATATATGGATAGTTGGTCTACCCCAACCAATTTAAGATGAGATTGCAAACTTCCTTTTTGTACAAGAGCCATATGTGTAAATTTTAATTGCTTGTATGTAATCTGATAATCCCAGACTTCAACTATAAAATAAAGTGTGTATCATGTCGTACTTTGTGATTTTCAATTTTCTTGTTGAATAAATATATAGGTTTATATCTACACAATATTCTAATGGAATAAAGAGTTTAAACTTGTTGTATACAATGCCTTGGTAATACACATTTTTTATGCATGAATAAATTTTGCATATCTTGACGCATTTGAGACATCTGAGGATACCAATCAGAAAAGCTAAAAAAGTGAAAGTTGGTTTGTTCTCCTTGCATCAATTTTTGAGTGTAAATCAAATGAGGCTCTTCTTACAGAAATTCTAAAGGCATATTTTTATTGCACACAAGATTCCATTAATTTCGGTGTTCAATACAAATTGGTCCTTGAGTTTCTCCCTCTAGCTTGGCTCAAACCTCTATCTACATATCTTCTACTAAGATTATCACGTACGGGAGGGGATGGAGGTGTTATTTCCCTCTCTTTCTTTTGTAGTGTGTATTCTAAGTGGTTGCCTTTCCAATCTTCGAGATGAGTTTTCTGAGGAGTTGGTCTCTAAGTCTAGCAATCTTGCTCTACTTTATCTAGATGCAATTACTCATCATTCTATCTATCAAACTCATTCTTTTTCTTGGTACCTTGTTGGTGGTTGTAACACTGACACATATTTATTGTTTGATTATGCTTGCTAGTACGTTTTCCTACCAAAAAATGAAAGAAACCATAGATGAAGAGAACTTGCTCCTGTTCCTAATCAATAGGATCTTTATCTTAACGCCTTAAAATCATATGCTCTTTATGTAGAAGTGCACCCACTTTTAAATGAAAAAAATAAGAAACTAGTTGGATCAAACAAAAAGCTGGATTATAAAAACTAGAAAGTGTATGCCTAGAATAATGAGTCGTTTCCTCAAAAACTTTTCCACACCAACATAAGGTTTTGAGGCAGTAAGCAGCATTTATAGTGACCTTATGCTCGAGAATGCCACAGAGACATTTCCTAGTTGCTGGTCATTGACCATAGTTACCCTTACAACGTTGATTCGGGTTGCATTTTAGAAGCACTAGTGAAGATGAGGAAATTTTGACTTTGTTGAAAGCGACAGACGAGGGATTTTGATACGCAAGTTTTTTTGACAAGAACTTCCCAATGGAAGGATCATAGAGGATAATCAAGGAAGCCAAAAAAGTTTGGGATACACTTGAAATATTTAATAACTAGATGAATGAGGTCCTTGACAAACTGGCCGACAAGGGAAACTCACTTGCCATCGTAAGGCTCTACAAAGTATTGCACATAGCTGTGTTTTTCAAGTTCATTCTAAAACTCTTGATAGATGGCCTTTAAAAGCAATTGTTGTCGATTGTCTGTACAAGATCACATGGATAGTTACTAATAGTTATGAACCACATGCTAATGTAAATTTCTCTTCTAAAATCAATGCCTCTCATTTTCTTCTTTACAGAAGGCCTTGACTAATGCTATTGGAGCCTGCCTGCTTAGTGTGCCTCGGGCCATTCTATCACATTGTTCTAGTGGCACGTTTGGCGCAAGGTAGGAGAGAGTTAAAAAAGTCACAATTGTTCTTGGAGAAACAGAGGACATCCTCAAATGGATATCAGAGGTGGCATATGTGGATAAATTTTGTGCTAAGGACATTCAATATGTGGATAGTTTGTCTACCCCAACCAATTTAAGATGAGATTACAAACTTTCTTTTTGTATCAGAGTTGTATGTGTAAGTTTTAATTGCTATGATAATCATAGACTTCACCTATGAAATAAAGTGTGTATCATGTCGTAATTTGTGGGTTTTCAATTTTCTTGGTTAAAAAAATATATAAGTTTATATCTACACAGTATTCTAATGGAATAAAGAGTTTAAACATGTTGTCTACTGTTCTTTGAAAAATAAACATGTCAGATGCATGAATAAATCTTGCATATCTTGATGCATTTGAGACATCCAGAGATATCAATTAGAAAAACTAAAAAGTAAAAACTGGTTTGTTCTCCTTGCATTAATTTTTTAGTGTAAAATAAACATGGCTCTTTTTAAAGAAATTCTGAAGGCATATTTTTATTGCACACAAGATATAATTAATTTCAATGCACAATACAAATTGGTCCTTACGTTTCCCCCTCTAGCTTGGCTCAAGCCTCTGCCTACATATCTCCTACTTAGATACTTAGGAGGGGAGGGGATGGAGGTGTTATTTCCCTCTCCTCCTTTGGTACTGTGTATTTTGAGTGGTTGTGTTTCGAATCTTTGAAATAGCTTTTCTGAGGAGCTGGTTGCTAAGTCTAGCAATTTCGCTCCATTTTATTTGGTTGCAATCACTCATCATTCTATTCGCCAAACTCATTCTTTTTCATGTTACCTTGTTTGTTTTCATAACATTGACACCTATTTATTGTTTGATTTTGCTTGCTAGTACCTTTTGCTACTGACACCTATTTATTCTATTCGCCAAACTCATTCTTTTTCTTATTACCTTGTTTGTTTTGTACATGTGGACATACTTGTAGGACCATGTATACAGTCTTGTAGGACAATGTGTACAGTCTTGTAGGATTACAAGATTGTACACATGTGTCACGGTCTTATAGGATTGCAAGACTGTACACATCTGTACAAGACTATACACATGTGTCACAAGACTATACACATGGTCCTACAATCTTTTACACATGTGTATAGTCTTGTAGGGCAATGTGTAAAATCTTATACACATGTGAACAGTCTTATATGACCATGTGTATAGTCTTGTGACACATGCGTACAATCTTGTGACACATGAATACAGTCTTGTAACACATGTGTACAGTCTCGTGACACATGTGTATAGTCTTGTGACACATGTGTACAATCTTGTAGGACCATGTATACAGTCTTGTAAACATCTGTACAATCTCATAGGACCTTATGTACAGTCTTGTCGGACCATGTGTATAGTCTTGCACACGTATATAGTCTTGTACACAAGTGTACAGTCTTGTAGGACCATGTGTACAATCTTGTACACATGTTTACAGTCTTGTAGGACCATATGTATAGTCTTGTAATACCATGTGTACAGTCTTGTACACATGTGTACAATATTGTAGGAGCATGTGTACAGTCTTATGACACATGTGTACAGTCTTGTGACCATGTGTACAGTCTTGTAATACCATGTGTACAGTGTCGTACACATGTGTACAATATTGTAGGACCATGTGTATAGTCTTGTGACACGTGTACAATCTTGTGAGACGTGTACAGTCTTGTAGGACCAAGTGTATAGTCTTGTGACACATGTGTAGAGTTTTGTGACACATGTGTACAGTCATCTAGGACCATGTGTACAGTCTTGTGACACGTGTATAGTCTTTTGAAATATGTGTACAGTCTTATGACACATGTGTACAGTCTTGTAGGACCTTGTGTACAGTATTGTACATATCTGTACGGTCTTATAGGACAATGTGTATAGTCTAGTGGCACACGTGCATAGTCTTGTGATACATGTGTACAGTTGATGAGTGCATACTCATCATGAAATTCAATTACCTTTTTGGAACAATTTCATCTCTATTCCACTTCTTTTCACCCTAATTTGAATCATAATGCACAATACTACTCAACCAAGATTTTAACTAAATATCCTCCATTTAATGCAGGAAAATCAAACAACTCCATGCATACGGTTTCAAGACCGTTTGGATCCTTGCGGTCTCAAGACCGTTTGGGGCCCACGCGGTCCCAAGACCGTTTGGCGGAATACACGAAGAACGAATGAAGAAACCGATTGCCAAAGAAAGCCATGCGGTCCCAAGACCGTTTGGTTTCATGCGGTCCCAAGACCGTTGGTCCCATGCGGTCCCAAGACCGTTTGGTCCCATGCGGTCCCAAGACCGTTTGGTCCCATGCGGTCCCAAGACCGTTTGGTCCTGCACGGTCCCAAGGCCGTTCGACGCGCGCGCACGGACCGAGTGAAGAACTAAATCCGTACGATCACGCCAAGGCCAGACCGATCAAAGCAAGACTGTTTGGTGCTCAAACGACCTCCAAACCGTTTTGATGCCCAAACGGTCTCAAGACCATTTGGCGCCCAAACGGTCTCCAGACCGTTTGGCGCCCAAACGGTCTCCAAACCGTTTGGGGTCAGATCTGAAACTATAAATAGACCCCCAAGGTCCCCATTTGAAGCATCGGTTCCGGACGCCGAAAGGCTGCCAGAGCACCACACCGATCAAGTTCCACTCCATCTACCACTGGTATTGCGTCCATGGAGGCCAAGAAGAGGAAGAAGACGGAGCAAGGAGCGCATCTTCTTCACTGGGTTGCGTCCACCCTCTGCACCGAGCTCATGGTGGATCTATCTTCTTCTTCTATCTTTCTTGTACCTCGCATTATGAGTGAGTAGTCCTCTTTCACTGGGGTGCGGGGACTAGCCCCGCTGCCCATGCAAACCATGTTCTATTGTTAAACTTTCCATGGCAATGTATATAACTCTTCATGTTGTTGTTTATCGTTAAGCTTGTAGGTTGGTTATATGCTTGTTTTCATCTTTGTGCTCCCTATGTTGCGATAACTTCAATGCATGGGTTCCTATGTTGCGATAACTTCAAGACATGGGTTGGAACGTCGTTTGACGAGTTTGACTTCCCGACTAGAAATAGGAGGGGATTCCTTGAGGTCGTAAGTGTATGATCCGCGAGGGGACGAGCCATCTAGCCTTCGGTGACGCTTCTGTGCGCCTAACGCCTGTATAGGGGGTTCACAATTTTAGTTGGATTTTGTATCATCTTGCTAAACGTCGATGTTTGCTCGCATGTCACCTTCCTGCTTGTTTATCGGTTAACGCGGCTGACTCCCAAACTAGAAATAGGATGGGATTTCATCGAGGTCGTAAGTGTATGATCCGCGAGGGGACGAGCCATCTAGCCTTCGGTGACGCTTCTGTGCGCCTAACGCCCGTATGGGGGGTTCACAACCTCCGTGGATTTCTGTATCTTCAGAGCCGTAAGACATGTGATCCGGATGGCGATGAGAAATCGGCTGCCTATGGTGATGCTTATGCGGACCTAACGCCCGCATGGGGGGTTCTGCAGCAGCTCTACTTGGAGTGTTATATCGTGCCTGGATTGTTTGCAAGGGAGTATGTTTGTGTGCGTAGCGGTGGTCAAACCCGGTACCATCCCAGCGATTCCATATCATCGATCTAAACCCATCTTTTATTCCGCATTTACTTTCTTGCAATTAGTTTAATCAAACCCAAATCAACCAAGCGTTCTAAATATTAGTTTTACTTGAGCTAGATCTAACTGACAAAGATTCTTAAAAACGTTGTCCTTTGGGTTCGATCCTCAACTATACTGCAATAAGACCCGTCCTCTTGCGGGTGGTATTGTTGCACTTGGTTTTGGTAAAAGCCCGGGGATATAAACTCCGAGTGAATTTGTTAGTGCATTCAAAAAGCCACATCAAATTCTGGCGTCGTTGCCGGGGACAACGGAATCAGTCAGTCAAATCTAGTTCTTTTAAGACTAATCTAGGATTTTGTTTTCTTTTTGAAACTATCGCTCATCTATTTGATCTTTATTCTACTTCAAGGATCTCACTTTCAAATCTTTTCAAATTTCAGGTGCTCTTTGACGATTAGTGCATGCACCGTTCGGATAGTCTCGGACTGACTGCGAGCTTTGATCCCGAAATCGATAGAACCTTCCATCGTCAGATCTGAGAGAATCAAGCCAGAATGGCGCAAGAAGAAGAAGTATCCCGTAGGGTGGCTCAAGCCATCAATGCGCAGAGAGAAAGGTTCATGCAAGAAGCTAGAGTTGCGGTTCAACAGGAGATCTTAGCAACGCAAGCAGCAGCGCAAGCAGCAGAACTTCAGAAAGATCTTAGAGAGTTCTCTATCCCAAAGGCCGCGAATGTCTATCATCCGGTGCAGCCTCCTCCCATCGAAGCTGCTAACTTTGAGATTAGGGCACATTGGATAACTCTGCTTCAAAATAACCCCTTCTACGGCAAACAAGCTGAAGACAGCCAAGGCCATCTTCTCATATTCATTGACCTGTGTGCTATGACGAAGCAAAATGGAGTCTCTGATGATGCTATTCGACTCCGTCTTTTCAAGTACTCTCTGGCTGATAGGGCCATTAGTTGGTACAATTCACTACAGAGTGATGTACCCATCACCACCTGGGAGTAGCTCCAAAACGCCTTTCTGGAGAAGTTCTACCCTCCATCTCTTACATATGAAATCAGGGGACGAATCACAAATTTCACTCAAGTCCCAGGAGAAACTCTTTCCGAAGCTTGGGATAGGTACAAGGAGCTCCTACGCAAATTCCCACACCATGGAATTCCTAAGAACCAGCTGATAGAGATATTCTACAGGGGTGTGGAAGATGATGTTAAGATGTTCCTTGACTCCTCGTCTGGAGGGAACTTCATGCGGCAAAGTTACGACAGCGCATGGAGAGTAGTCACCCTGGGAGAAGAAATCAAGCCAACTGGGGCAGATCTGTTGGTAAAGGAGTCTTAAGGGTAGCTATGGCTGACGCTATCCCAGAATACAAATCTATAGCTGAAACTTTGAAAGTCTTAGTTGCAAAGCAAGATCACATAGAATCATCCCTTGCTGCGATTGGAAGAGGACATTCTCCAACTAGGCAACCAGAACAAGTCAAGTCCACTTCTTTGTTTTGTGAAGCGTGCAAAGGCACTGACCATTCCACACTATCATGCAATGTTCTCTATGATGTTGTTTTAAGCAATGCCTGTGGACAAGGAGATAATTGCCGGATGG
Organism: Alisma plantago-aquatica; assembly: GCA_963693085.1. Classification (NCBI taxonomy): domain Eukaryota; kingdom Viridiplantae; phylum Streptophyta; class Magnoliopsida; order Alismatales; family Alismataceae; genus Alisma; species Alisma plantago-aquatica. Next base: position 370,758,776 of record OY856413.1, on the reverse strand, counting down.
AAAATCTAAATGCTATTAACACCAACCCTGGGCAGAACTATTACGATCCGAATCAAAATAGGAATCACCCAGGCTTCCAGTACGGAAATCCTTCAGGAGCTATGAACTCGCATCAATTTGTTCCGAATAATCAACCAAGAGGCCCATCTGGGTATCCGTTTAACCAGCAACAGAACTTTGGGAATCAAGGAAACTTCAAGGGAAACTTTCAGAACAGAAACTATCAGAATAACTCTCAGTATCAAAGCTTGAACCAACAACAGGGTCAAACAGGATCCATCCCTTCTGATGGCAAGCTATCTACCATTGAAAAGTTATTGCAAACACAACAAACGATGATAGCCAATCAACAAGCCCAGCAGAAGGCTATTGAAACTCAACTAGCTCAACTTGCTACTAGTATTAAGCCACAAGCTGGAGTCTTCGCCGGACAACCTGAGAACAATCTGAAACATCTGGAGCAGCTGAAGGTTATCGCCACAAGATCAGGAAAAAGTTATTCAGATCCACCAGCGAAAACAACTATGGATATCCCTGAGGAGAATGAACCTTTGACTGACCAAAACTCGACAACATCAGAATCACAACCGAAGGAAAGAAATAATGATAAGGGAAGTTCTGAGAAATCTACCGATGAAGAAGTAGAGACACGAGAACCGAAAATTCCTGTATATAAGCCTCGTGTTCCTTTCCCATCCCGTATGAGGGAAACCAAGCTTGATACTAGATTCATCAAATTCAAAGAGGCTATGAAGAAGCTCCATGTTGATATACCATTCTTAGATGCTTTTAATGAGATACCAGCCTGGACCAAGTATCTAAAGTCGCTTCTCACCAAGAAGTACATCACTGAAGAGTATGAAACTGTAAAATTGGCTGCAACCACATCAGATATCATACTAAGCAAGATGCCAAAGAAACAAAAAGATCCAGGATCCTTCGGAATCTCATGTCACATTGGTGACTCATCATGCAAGAAAGGATTGGCAGATCTTGGCGCAAGTATTTCTATTATGCCGCTCAGTCTATGCAAGAGACTAGGGTTTGAAGAATTGCTTCCAACTGCTATGACTATTCAACTTGCGGACAATTCAGTAAAAAGACCGTTAGGAATTCTCGAAGACATCCCAGTCAAGGTAGGCAAGGACGCATATGTCCCATGTGATTTTGTCATCATGGACATAAAAGAAGACACCAAATACCCTCTCATCTTCGATCGCCCTTTCCTCGCCACTGCTAGAGCCCTTATCGATGTTGAAGCCGGAACATTACTGCTCAGGTTAGGTAAAGAAACTCTAGAGTTCAAAGTTTTTGAAAGCATGAGAAGACCAAGTATACAGGAGGAGGTCTATCTGATAGATTGTGTTGAGCAGATGTCACAACTTAATCAAGAATATCACGAGTCATGCGATCCCTTGGAAACTTCTCTATACGACCTTTTTAATGACGAACCTATTGACCAACCAGCCAAAGATTGCATCAAATCCCCCCACTCTGCTAAAGAAATTGCTGAAGCTACTTACAAAGAATTAAAGAGTACAGGAACTCCCGAAGAAATCAGCAAAATACCAGAACCTCCTGAAATGAAGCCCCTGCCTGAAGGGTTGAAGTATATGTTTTTAGACGATCTCAAGGTGTGTCCAATTATCATGAACTCTAATCTAACAACCAATCAAGAAGAGAAACTTCTGGAGATATTAAGGGAGAACAAGAAAGCCATAGGCTATAAGATGAGTGACCTCACGGGGGTCAGCCAAGCCTTGTGCATGCATAGAATCCCCATGATGGAAGACCATAAGCCGACCATCGAGCATCAACGAAAGTTGAACCCGAATATGAAGGAAGTGGTCCGCCGCGAGATCATCAAACTTCTTACAGCTGGAATAATATACACAATATCGGACTCACCATGGGTGAGCCCAGTTCATGTTGTACCCAAGAAAGGAGGTACTACTGTTTTAAGAAATGAAAACAATGAGCTCATCCCCACTCGAACGGTCACTGGGTGGCGGATGTGTATTGATTATAGAAAATTAAACAAGGCCACTCGAAAAGATCATTTTCCTATGCCCTTTCTCGATCAAGTCTTAGAAAGATTGGCCCATCAAGAATATTTCTATTACTTGGATGGTTACTCTGGATTCTATCAGATTCCCATACATCCAGATGATCAAGAAAAAACAACTTTCACCTGTCCCTTCGGGACATATGCTTTTAAAAGGATGCCATTTGGCTTGTGTAATGCCCCCGCAACTTTTCAACGTTGCATGACTGCCATATTTGCAGGGCTTACCGAAACTGTTATGGAGGTCTTCATGGACGATTTTTCGGTATATGGGGACTCCTTTGATTCCTGTCTTAAGCATCTCTCCATGGTCCTCAAACGCTGTGAAGAAGCACATCTGGTGCTAAATTGGGAGAAATGCCACTTTATGGTAAAGGAAGGCATTGTCTTGGGCCACAAGGTTAGCAACAAAGGAATCGAAGTTGATAAAGCCAAGATAGAAGTCATTTCTATATTGGAGATTCCCACAAATGTAAAAGAAGTTTGCACCTTCCTTGGTCACGCTGGATTCTATAGAAGGTTTATACGTGATTTTTCCAAGATAACAAAGCCGATGACCAATCTTCTTCTAAAAGATGTTGATTTCAATTTCAATGAAGAATGCGTCAAAAGTTTTGATACGCTGAAGAAAGCCCTTACAACTACCCCCATTATTAGAGCTCCCGATTGGGACCACCCCTTTGAAATCATGTGTGATGCCAGTGATTACGCGGTGGGAGCGGTTTTAGGACAATGTATAGAGAAGAAACATTATGTGATCTATTATGCGTCGAAAACCCTCGACGAAGCTCAAAGAAATTACGCTACTACTGAAAAGGAACTTTTGGAAATCATCTATGCCTTCGATAAATTCAGATCCTACCTTACTGGTTCGAAGGTAATCGTTGCTGCTATCCGTTACCTTATGGCAAAGAAGGATGCTAAGCCAAGGCTGATCAGAAGGATACTCCTTCTACAAGAATTTGACCTAGAAATAAGAGATAAAAAAGGGACGGAGAATGTCGTGGCAGATCACCTCAGCCGCATCCACACTCTGGATGATGAAGAAATTCCGATAAACGACTCCTTACCAGATGATCAGCTTATGAGGGTCTCAAGATTAGAACCATGGTATTCCGACATTGTAAACTACCTTGCCGCCGGAATCATCCATCCCCAATACACCGGGAACGCTCTGAAGAAATTTACCCATGATGTGAAGCATTACTGTTGGGATGAACCATATCTTTTCAAACTCTGCGCAGATGGATTGTATAGACGTTGCGTCGCCGAAGAAGAAGCTCATTCTATTTTAGAACAATGTCACTCCGGACCTGTAGGTGGCCACATGAGCTCAAAGAAGACAACTTTGAGAGTTTTGCAATGTGGTTTCTTCTGGCCGACTTTATCCAAAGATTCCTACGATTTTGTCCAATCCTGTGATAAATGTCAAAGGGCCGACAATATAACTAAGAGAGACGAAATGCCACTGAATTTATGGCAGGAGGTCGAGATATTTGACGTCTGGGGAGTGGATTATATGGGTCCATTCCCATCCTCTAATGGATTCTCGTATATCTTAGTGGCAGTTGACTACGTTTCAAAATGGGTCGAAGCTATTCCAACTGCCACTAGTGATTCAAAACCCGTCATAAAATTATTCAAAGATATCATCTTCCCACGGTTCGGAGTGCCGCGAACCGTGATTTCTGACGGAGGCTCCCATTTCATCGAAAGAAGCTTTGAAGCTTTATTAAAAAAATATGGTGTCTCACACAAAATAGCTTCACCATACCACCCACAAACAAGTGTACAAGTCGAGGTATCCAACCGCCAACTTAAGTCTATTCTCGAAAAAGCCGTCGGACGAAATCAAAAAGACTGGTCAACAAAAATCAACGACGCCTTATGGGCCTACCGGACCGCTTATAAGATTCCCCTTGGGACTACCCCTTTTCGATTGATATATGGAAAGGGTTGCCACCTGTCAGTCGAACTTGAACATAAGGCATGGTGGGCAATTAAACAAATAAACATCGATATGAAACAAGCGGGTCAAGCCAGAATTCTGCAACTCCATGAGCTGGATGAACTCAGAATGACAGCCTATGAGAATGCACGAATCTACAAAGAACGTACAAAACTCTGGCATGATGGACATATGAAACAAAAAGACATACGAGTGGGAGACCAAGTTCTAGTTTTCAACTCCAGATTAAAATTGTTCCCGGGAAAATTCCGCTCACATTGGTGTGGACCTTACATCGTCAAAAGCATCACTCCCCATGGTGCTTTCTCTTTATGGAGCGACGGGTCTGGAGAATTTATAGCAAATGGTCACCGCTTGAAAAGATACTTCACACCAACTGACAAAGGCACCGAAATAATGTTGGAATTCAACAATCCAAAGGACCCACCATAATTCCGAAGAACTCTGTCGAGCCATCGACATAAAACAAAGGCGCTTGTCGGGAGGTAACCCGACCAATAAATCTGTTTTACTTTTCCTTTCCCAATTTTGTTTTATAGTTAACTTTCTTAAATAAAATTTGCCTTATGGATAGTTTTCTTTTCAGAACGCGAGATCGGAGTAGTGCTGATCAGAACAGATTCATTCTCGGCAGTCATACCTGGTGTTTCCTTTCCCCTCCATCTTGAATTTAGGGTTTGCTCGAGGACGAGCAAATCTCTAAGTTCGGGGTGGAGGGTGGGTGGTACGTATTCCAATTCCACATAAACACCCTCTTTTCATACTCAATATGTCTCTATCATAAAAATTTTCAAAATTTTGAACAGATACCTGATGAAATTTTGACTTTTGTTGATAAAAATGTGACTAACCTTTTGCTATGCATTTTCTATCATAACATCCTCCTTTTTTTGAAGTGAATCCCCAAGAGGACTGACTTTTGAAACTTGCCTCTTGCCTGAAACCATCCTGTGAAGCTTATGATTCCTAACATCATAATACATTTTATAAAATGATAAGTATCTGTCAAACTGATAGGGATCAAACACGTCGCGCTTCCTAAACTGACTAGTGGAACAATGGCTCAGAAACCCCACCGGATCCGCATCAAGTCATTATTTGAGCAGAGTATGACAAAGAGAATAACCCGGTTTTGAATTGTAAATCAAGTTGCATCCTGATCTGAACTCTCTTCTACACTTCTTCTATCATCTTCGTATCCCTCCATCCATCAATACCACCAAAATAGCCAAACTTGTGCCAAACCCTAAGTTCGGGGTGGCACGCCACTTTCCCCATATCCGCTTCTTCCATACCCCTTCCAATAAATAGGGGCGTACCACCGAAAATGCAATCTCGAGTCGAATAGAGGAGAGATTTGCAAATAAAAGATGCCAAAGTGCACACAAAAAGAAATGCAATCTCGAGTCGAATAGAGGAGAGATCTGCAATAAAAGATGCCTTAGCGCACACAAAAAAATATGCAATAAATGAAATTGCAAAACAAAAAAAATTTCGAGTCGAATAGAGGAGAGATTTACATCTTCTTTCCATACCACCTTTCACTCCTTTTCCTACCTAAGGGCACAATACATGCCCCACCATCCTAAACTACACCAGTGTTAGATCGGATGCATACTTGTTGATTCTGCGGGTATCTCAGAACTCCTACAAAACTCTTAGACATGCTTGGTGTTGGAAAACGCGGGGAGGAAGCGTTATTGGGAAACGAACTCAGGAACGAAGCTATGGAAAGACATGTTTAGTGGTCCCAGGAAGTTAAGGTACTCATTCATACTGAACAGAAAGAAAACATTTGTGATGTGAAGATGAAGAGATCACACGGATAGAAAGTATCTCATTAGGCAACAATTTCAAACTTTATGTTACTCGAGGACGAGCAACGATTTAAGTTCGGGGTGTTTTGATGAGTGCATACTCATCATGAAATTCAATTACCTTTTTGGAATAATTTCATCTCTATTCCACTTCTTTTCACCCTAATTTGAATCATAATGCACAATACTACTCAATCAAGATTTTAACTAAATATCCTCCATTTAATGCAGGAAAATCAAACAACTCCATGCATACGGTTTCAAGACCGTTTGGATCCTTGCGGTCTCAAGACCGTTTGGGGCCCACGCGGTCCCAAGACCGTTTGGCGGAATACACGAAGAACGAATGAAGAAACTGATTGCCAAAGAAAGCCATGCGGTCCCAAGACCGTTTGGTCCCATGCGGTCCCAAGACCGTTTGATCCCATGCGGTCCCAAGACCGTTTGGTCCCATGCGGTCCCAAGACCGTTTGGTCCCATGCGGTCCCAAGACCGTTTGGTCCCGCGCGGTCCCAAGGCCGTTCGACGCGCGCGCACGGACCGAGTGAAGAACTAAATCCGTACGATCATGCCAAGGCCAGACCGATCAAAGCAAGACCGTTTGGCGCTCAAACGACCTCCAAACCATTTTGATGCCCAAACGGTCTCAAGACCGTTTGGCGCCCAAACGGTCTCCAGACCGTTTGGCGCCCAAACGGTCTCCAAACTGTTTGGGGTCAGATCTGAAACTATAAATAGACCCCCAGGGTCCCCATTTGAAGCATCGGTTCCGGACGCCGAAAGGCTGCCAGAGCACCACACCGATCAAGTTCCACTCCATCTACCACTGGTATTGCGTCCAAGGAGGCCAAGAAGAGGAAGAAGACGGAGCAAGGAGCGCATCTTCTTCACCGGGTTGCGTCCACCCTCTGCACCGAGCTCATGGCGGATCTATCTTCTTCTTCTATCTTTCTTGTACCTCGCATTATGAGCGAGTAGTCCTCTTTCGCTGGGGTGCGGGGACTAGCCCCGCTGCCCATGCAAACCATGTTCTATTGTTAAACTTTCCATGGCAATGTATATAACTCTTCATGTTGTTGTTTATCGTTAAGCTTGTAGGTTGGTTATATGCTTGTTTTCATCTTTGTGCTCCCTATGTTGCGATAACTTCAATGCATGGGTTCCTATGTTGCGATAACTTCAAGACATGGGTTGGAACGTCGTTTGACGAGTTTGACTTCCCGACTAGAAATAGGAGGGGATTCCTTGAGGTCGTAAGTGTATGATCCGCGAGGGGACGCGCCATCTAGCCTTCGGTGACGCTTCTGTGCGCCTAACGCCTGTATAGGGGGTTCACAACCTTAGTTGGATTTTGTATCATCTTGCTAAACGTCGATGTTTGCTCGCATGTCACCTTCCTGCTTGTTTATCGGTTAACGCGGCTGACTCCCAAACTAGAAATAGGATGGGATTTCATCGAGGTCGTAAGTGTATGATCCGCGAGGGGACGAGCCATCTAGCCTTCGGTGACGCTTCTGTGCGCCTAAAGCCCGTATGGGGGGTTCACAACCTCTGTGGATTTCTGTATCTTCAGAGCCGTAAGACATGTGATCCGGATGGCGATGAGAAATCGGCTGCCTATGGTGATGCTTACGCAGACCTAACGCCCGTATGGGGGGTTCTGCAGCAGCTCTACTTGGAGTGTTATATCGTGCCTGGATTGTTTGCAAGGGAGTATGTTTGTGTGCGTAGCGGTGGTCAAACCCGGTACCATCCCAACGATTCCATATCATCGATCTAAACCCATCTTCTATTCCGCATTTACTTTCTTACAATTAGTTTAATCAAACCCAAATCAACCAAGCGTTCTAAATATTAGTTTTACTTGAGCTAGATCTAACTGACAAAGATTCTTAAAAACGTTGTCCTTTGGGTTCGATCCTCAACTATACTGCAATAAGACCCGTCCGCTTGCGGGTGGTATTGTTGCACTTGGTTTTGGTAAAAGCTCGGGGATATAAACTCCGAGTGAATTGGTTAGTGCATTCAAAAAGCCACATCAACAGTCTTGTAATACCATGTGTACAATATTGTAGGACCATGTGTACAATCTTATACACATTTGTACAGTCTTGTAGGACAATGTGTACGGTCTTGTGACACATGTGTACAGTCTTTTAGGTCCATGTGTATACATTACACAATGCATGTGTATAATCTTGTAGGACCATGTGTATAGTCTTATACAAAGGTGTACAGTCTTATAGGACCATGTGTATAGTCTTGTGACACGTGTATAGTCTTGTGACACATATGTACATTCATGTAAGACCATATGTATAGTTTTGTACACATGTGTACAGTCATGTAGGACCATGTGTACAGTCTTGTAGGATAATGTGTACAGTCTTGTAGGATTACAGGAATGTACACATGTGTCATAGTCTTGTAGGATTACAAGACTGTACACATTATCCTATATGATTGTACACATGTGTAAAAGACTATACACATGTATAGAAGATTGTACATATGTGTCACAAAACTGTACACATGTGTACAAGATTGTACACATGTGTCACAAGACTGTACACATGATCCTACAGTCTTGTGATAGGTGTACAATTTTGTGACACATGTGTACAGTCTTGTAGGACCATGTATACAGTCTTGTGACACATGTGTACAGTCTTGTGAAATAAGTGTACAATCTTATGACACATGTGTACAATCTTGTAGGACCTTATGTACAGTCTTGTACACATCTCTACAATCTTATAGGACAATGTGTATAGTCTTGTGACACATGTGTACAATCTTGTGACACATGTGCATAGTCTTGTAATACCAAGTGTCCAGTCTTCTACACGTGTGTAAAATATTGTAGGACCATGTGTACAGTCTTGTGACACATGTGTACAGTCTTTTAGGACCATGTGTACACATTACGCAGTACATGTGTACAGTCTTGTTGGACCATGCGTACAGTCTTATACACATGTGTAAAGTCTTATAGGACCATGTGTATAGTCTTCTGACACATGTGTATAGTCTTGTGACACATGTGTACATTCTTGTAGGACCATATGTACAGTTTTGTACACATGTGTACAATTTTATAGGAGCATGTGTACAGCCTTGTAGGACAATGTCTACAGTCTTGTAGGACAATGTGTAGAGTCTTGTAGAATTAGAAGACTGTACACATGTGTCACAGTCTTTAAGGATTACAAGATTGTACACATTGTCCTATAAGACTGTACATATGTGTCACAAGAAAGTACACATGTGCCTACAATCTTGTGCACATGTGTACAGTCTTGTAGGACAATGTGTACAGTCTTATAAACATGTGTACAGTTTTATATGACCATGCGTACATTCTTGTGACACATGCATATAGTCTTGTGATGCATGTGTACACTCTTATGACACATGTGTACAGTCTTGTGACACATGTGTACAGTCTTGTAGGACCATCGTAGGACCATGTGTATAGTTTTGTTAAACCATGTGTACACTCTTGTACACATGTGTACAGTCTTGTACACATGTGTACAGTCTTGTGCACATGTGTACAGTCTTGTAGGACCATGTGTACAATCTCGTACACATGTGTACAGTCTTGTAGGACCATTTGTACAGTCTTGTAATACCAAGTGTACAGTCTTGTACATATGTGTACAATATTGTAGGATCATGTGTACAGTCTTGTGACAATGTGTACAATCTTGTTACCATGTGTACAGTCTTGTGACATTGTGTACAGTCTTGTAATACCATGTGTACAGTGTTGTACATATGTGTACAATTTTGTAGGACCATGTGTAGAGTCTTGTGACACATGTGTACAGTCATGTGACACATGTGTACAGTCTTGTAGGACCATGTGTGTTGGTATGTATGTCCTGAGAGCCAATCATGGGATGATTGATGGGATACATTAATATTGATTTGATAAACATCAAAGGCAAGCTTCCAATTCTTTCTGGTTCAGTCATATGAGATAGTGATAGAACAGATTGAATGTCTAGAGAATGATAGTACTCAATGACGTATGCCTTCAGGTTGAGGACATGGACGATGAGATCATACGGATGTTAAGATTTTGTACATTCTTGTTATGTCCCTAGTCGGATGTCATTATGGAAGGTAGATAGACAGCAATGACACACAAGACTAGATTGTGGTGTTGGTTGATGATATAATCTCATTAGTCATGATATAGAGATATCAAACCAAACACATAGGTACTTGTTAGAGAACAAGTGTACCAGACAGACCCACCGTGAGTTTGACACATGGAACCATGACATGGTAGTCACAGTCAGTACTCACAGTGATGGTGGTGAGTGTGATTCTTTGACCTGAAATCACTACGCTCAACACATGTCGTTGGGCACACTTTGACATCATCAAACGTAGTCCTGAAACATGGGTTGTTATAAAGGTCATGATTGGGTGGCTTTGACACATGGGGCTTTTGAGGGGTGAGTGATAGATATGGGATTTGTCCCTCCTGAGGGAGTTTGATACCCAAGGCCACTTGATGACTAGGATTGAAATAGGCGTGCACACACATGTGTGAATTAGTATGTGATATTGATGTCATGCATATCTCTTCCAATCTGCTATGAGATCAAGAAAGTGAATGAACATTGACAGGATGACTGTTCCATGCCTCGAGTTCATTCGGGATATCAGTGACAAAGGAATTATACATTCGTTGTAACACCATTCACGGATTGTAGGATTGAAAGTTGTTCTCCAACTTTCTATTTCAATTGGGTAGCACTGATGTGTGACTAGGCACCGCTCTTTGCTTGTGAAGTCATAAGTGTTATGGACTTTCACTGCCAACGTGAAAAGGACATGCAGGGTCACACACATAGGATTCAACCTGGAAGAGGAGTTTTGTCCACAAACAATGTTTAGATTGATTACTAAAGGAGTTTAGTAGTTCAATTAAACACTCAATTAATTGATAGCTCAAAATCATAGTGTTCAAGGTGTTGGATAGATTGATTAGAGTATCAGATTGATTAAAACTGCAATTGACTGATTCTGCACAATCTGCACTCCCAACCGATCGGCTCATGTGATGAACCGATCGGCCGAGCAGGTGAACCGATCGGCTCAGGTTGTGAGTCGATCGGCTCATGGACAGGGTGAAATGATCGGTTCAACTGGTCCAACCGAGCAAGTTGGGAAAGTAAGATTGGTGAGAAAATTCTTTTTGTTTTACTTGTCCAATACGATTGGAATAAGGATTGGTATTTGATACCAATTAGAAACAAAAGAGAAAAAGTCAATCAGGAACTGACCAGGGCCACGAACTGACCGGTTCAGAAGTGAACCGATCGGTTGAGGTGTCCCAACCGATCGGTTGAGGTGTCAACCGACCGGCTCAGGTCCCCAAACGACCGTTTCAGAAATGAAATGATCGGTTCATGTCACACAGTTGGTTGTTTTTGTGGAAAATCTCGAACCCTTCTACTCCTGCTTTAGTCCCATATTGCCCGGGATGGATAACCCTGTCCCATGACCCTCCTATATATAGGGGTATTGGGGGCTTCTCAGAGAATAATTCAGTGCAACCAGTTGCTCTGTAGAGTTGTCGTTCTCTCTGATTTTGGTAACCGAGAGAGTCCGAGCAAGTGCTACCTGATAAGGGAGGCACAGTAAGGGAAAGATAACTGCAGAAAGTGACTGGTGGCAGGAGAGTGTGTTGGCGACTAGTACACTGATAGGAGGGTGCGACTCCTTCCAATTCCTTATGGGACAAGGAGATTAGAGTTCCAGGTGGTCCGTGTGGACTACTTCAGAGGCGGGAGATTTCTGCCGCTCAGAGGACAACTATCAATCCCAAAAGTCTCGGTGAGACCAGGAGTCATCAGTCCCGGTGCGACCAGGAGCTGCACAGACACCGTCCAAGACCGGAGGTGAAAACTGCACAAGGCGCGAGGTATTATCGTCGAGCAAGCCTCGGGACAAGGTATGATTCCACAAACCATCCCTTTCCTATTCTATAGATGTTGACGCGTTTCCTTGTTCTGGGTTTGGGGAGGAGAAAATTTTTGTTTCCCCTTCCTTCTCTGCCTCCCCTAAAACCCAACAGTGGTATCAGAGTCACGTCAACTGCTCTATACTTTAGGATTATCAGTATGATCGATTTTGATTTTTTGCCTTGATTTATTGCACACGATGCGGATAAAATTGGCTTTATGCATGTCCAATCCTAAATCCACAAATCCCAATATACATATATGATATGTAATATGAATGCACTCGATACGCGTCGCCCTTAAACGAGTTTTGTGGTGGATGTATAGCGTGGTTATGGCCAATAAACCCTATCTATGTATGGTTGTATGTGGTTGCTTGCATCTCGGTCTACGCACCGATCTTCCTTCTCCTATTCCTGATGTAACTCGAAATAATTCGATATTTCTTTCCTACCTTTGCTCCCCTCGAATGTAACTGGAGGTTTCTCTTTTTATAATGTAAAATATGATATATTTGTATTTCCTGTTATGTCAAAGAACGGCGGACATCCTGACGACAGCTGAGACGATCAGTTCAAGGAGTGAACCGATCGGTTGACGTTCGAGACGATCGGCTCAAGGAGTGAGCCGATCGGTTGATGACCGGTTCGAGGAGCGAGATGAGCGGGTGGCGGCCATGATGAGATGCACGACGACCAGGCGAACCGATCGGTTGGAGGAGCCAACCGATCGGCTGGTGGCACCCAGCCGACCAGTCTGATGGCGAGCTGATCATTCATGTGATGAGTTGATCAAACCCAGTAAGGCAAAGCACAGAGTTCATCTTCTACAGGTTGCATGTGATGTAGACCTAGATGATCGTGATTCCTCTTGGCTCGAGGAATCACATTAGGATGGCCATAATCATCGCTTTTATCATTTTGCATGTTTTCTGTGGGATATAGCATGTATATGATACATACTATGTATTGTGGTGATTGGATATGTATATGTATATAAAATCAAATCCCTCATTAAATATTAATGTTTTAGATGCCTTCCAAATGCGACACACGTGAAAAGCTTGATCGACCAAGTGTGGGCACGCCCAATCGTGGTGCATCGTCTATCTCGTGGAAGCATGAAGGATGGATATGTGGGTTTGCCCAAGCAGGGTGCATATTCATCGTGTTGGCTTTGGGTCGGACTTAACAAGGTGACCTAGATAGGATCTAGCACCTTGAGGCATGGAGATGCTCATGGCAAGGAGTTGCATATGACATCTTATCAAGAGTTGCATATGATGCAATTGGCAAGAGTTGCCTATCTGAGAGATCTAAGTTGTGGGTGACTATAACGTCTGGGCCCACTGCCCAAGGGTCTAGTAGAGTTTCAGGAATGACGACTGGCCCCACAGACCACCACTAGCCTTAACTGCGCACTTTGTCCACACTGACGCGCAAGTCAGGATCAACTTCCCGACTGGTCACCCATCCTAGTACTACTCCAAGCTGAGCACGCTTAACTATGGAGTTCTTTAGAGATGGGCTCCCGGAAAAGGAGGTGCACCTTGGTGATATGGGTAGTCCAATTATTCCTTTTAAGATCATGTTATCTGAGGCCTCAAATCCTGGGATGTTACAGTGACGGCCCAAGCTGGTCCATGACTTAGAGGATATCAGGATCTTACCACTAGAAGGTTGTACGTTGTAATCTTCTGAATTGATGGTGAGGGCTATCAATTTGAATTAAAATAGTGGGAGTGATAATTAATTAAAGGCCTAATTATATCGTCAACTTTTCAAATCAATCAAATAAGTCAAAAGGAGTTTTGAACTAAAATTGCATATATTTCCTTTTATTAAAATAAATGGTTAATCAACAATAATCACTTTATTTGTGATCGGTCTTTGAGATCAACAAATTAAATGGGAATAATTCCACGACTCGTTAGGATGATGAGAAGTGCTCTCAATCAAAGAGCGAAAGCTCTAAGTCCTAGTTATACCAAGACCAGATGAACTCAATCCCACCACATCAATGGTTGAAAGTATGCTTATGGAAGCATACCGAGGATGACATTGATGTGGAGTGTTTGATGTTGTGTTCTCTGAACTATGAGTTGCAGATACAACATGAGACATATGATGTCTCAATGACATTGTCCTAGTATGTCATGACAGAAGGACATCCAGTAAGGTATTCACACACTCAATGTGATTGGGTATGTGGAAAATCTAACTAAGAAGGATTCCCTCTGAGCCAAGAGTTGGCTATTGGTATGATACTGCAAATGTTGCGAGAATCATACAATTCATGATAAGCTACAACATGAACAACTTTGACAAACGTTGACAGAGTTGTTGGACATGTTGAGGATAGTAGAGGCAAAGATGAAGAAAGAAAAACCATAATCTTTGATGTGATCAAAGAAAAGGTAATTCTTAAGGGCAAGGACAAGGGCAAAGCAAAGAAGTGTTCTGATGCTAGCCATCAATCCAAGCCGTCTTCAGCCTCAAGGCACATGGGGAAAGGGTGTATGAGGGAATTTCCCTTTATATCTGGAAGAACAAAAGAAGATGAAGGAGGGGATGGAGATCTCCACCTAAGGTATCATGAAATGAACTGCTTCTTTATCTGAGGTATATGATACCAAGATATGGATCTATCATATATGATATGCAAGATCCGCAAAGAAGTGATGGCCTTTGTGAAAGGACCAAGAAAGAAGTACCCATCATTGGAGCAAGTGTTTCTGCCATAGATAGGAGTATCTTTCAGTTTATTTCAGCCTAAAGGGCACGGAATAGAGTTGAGAACTGCTATTTCATATATTGTCAATACATAGAAATACTTTATTTTTGCATATTGTATGACAATGATGGCAATTAATAAAGTTGATGTTTCAATCTTAAAGATATGATCTTTGTGGCAATGCCTTGTTTATCTTGTGATACATGGTATGCATAAGATAAAATGATACCTAAAGTTATTGATAACTCAAACAATCAAATTAGCATCAATCATGAGAAATTCATTTCTAGTCTCAATGTGATGGAGAAATCTAGACTCTTTTGGTTAAATAACCAATAAGAGACATGAATCTCTTGTACATGATTAATCAATCTTCACTAATGGTAGTGGGAGAATGATTATCCAATTAGGTATAATACATGTGATGTATTTACATACCTATTGGAGTAAATGCTAATACTTCAAAAGTTGTTTGGGGAAATACCAATATGAATATCTTGAAGTGTTCAAGAATATCATAGATGAAATACGAATTTCGTAAAGTGTTAATTCTTGATGAGATCAATGAATGAAATACTTAGACCAAAATGCTTGAGATCCTTATGAGTGATTATGATAGTATATCATAGTGAGCTCATGATTAAGGCATAGTGATGTCTAAATCAAAAGGGAATCATACTCTAAGGAGTTAGAGAATGATTATCAAATAACTAAATTCTTTTTAAATAAAGAATACCCTACACTAACCAAGGACATTAAGAATCACAAAGGTTGTGAGTTCTTATATCCTTGACAGATACATCTCGATCATCTATATGATGAGTTGGTCATGTGATGAGTCAACTATCTAGATGAATGAGAGGAACTAAATTTTGAGTTATGTTAGATGACCATTACATCCTAAATGACTTCCATGTAAACCATAAGGTATGGCCTTGATGGTAGCACTCATTGGAATGAAATCCATAAGTGCGAATAAGTCTTAAGTGTTAAGACACATGGATAATATTTTGAGAAGGATGATGCTTGTTGATTGCAATTTAATGACTAAGACATTTGGCATATGGATACTAAAACTGGATTCCTATGAGGAATAAAATAAGGATGTGTACGTGACACAACCTATAAGGTTTATGAATCCACTAATGCAAATGAAGTCTATAAGTTGCAATGGACTAATCAATGTGATTGATTGAGTACAAGCAACTCAGAATTGGATCTTTACTTTGATGATATAGTTAAAGGGTTTGACTGATATGTCAAAGATAAAGAAGGGATCTGTGATTTAGTGGTAGCATATTCACATTTCACATATTTATGTGAAATGGAAATGTTCTAGAATGGAAATCCAAAGTGGAAATTATCTTTAAGGAAGATAGAGATGTTTCCTATGAGATAGGAATAGATATCTATAGAGATAGTTCTAAAAAACCTCTTGACCTGGAAAAGAAAGAGCATACATTGGCAATCTGTACTGAAGGGTTCAGTGTATACAGATTCAGTGGGAGAAACCTTGTCCATGTTACATGGAGTTAGTATCCCAAGGCCAAGTGTCCAATTCTTAAGAAGAATGAGAACACTAAGAATAGATATGGATCTATCATGTATGTAATCATCCCATTATCTTGCATGTATGGACATGGCAAGAATAAAATGCATTCATCATCTTGTATGTAGGACATGACAATATGATGTGCTCATCCTGATAACTCGTATGTGGGACATGACGAGTGGATGTCTGTCTACTTCCAGTAAGGGTTACTGGAAACCATAAGAACTTGATAAGTACTTGAGAAGTACTAGTTCTATGGAGAAAGGAAGAGTTTGATGTAAAGAGTTACATTGATACGAACTTCCGAAAAGGATAGAAAATTAATCGCAAAAAATATATAGGATATATAAAAGTGAAAGTTTGTTGATAATTGGAAGTGTTCCAATGAAACCATTTAAAAGGAAATGCCGAGTATCCGTGTGTTAGAGAACAATAGTGGATACTATATGGATCTAGAGGTTCATGATATGAACTTATAGATATTCCGGTCATTGATGACAAGTATGGAATCCTTGATCATGCAATGTGGCTAAAGGTTATCAAAGGAATACTGGATCACATATTACAACAACTCCATCTCATACGTGTGACGTACAGCGAAGAGATGTGAGACATGAAATTAATACTAATTTTGGCAAGGTGTTGCCATAACTCACTATGTTGGCACAAGAGCACAGTAACATGTGGGACATGTTTGAATATCACTATGAATATGATTCAAGGGTGATTGGCTCGCAGTGCAAGTGGGAGTCTGTTGGTATGTATGTCCTAAGAGCCAATCATGGGATGATTGATGGGATACATTAAGATTGATTTGATAAACATCAAAGGCAAGCTTCCAATTCTTTCCAGTTCAGTCATATGAGATAGTGATAGAACATATTGAATGTCTAGATAATGACAATACTCAATGATGTATGCCTTCAGGTTGAGGATCTGGACGATGAGATCATACAGATGCTAAGAGTTTGTACATTCTTGTTATGTCTCTAGTCGGATGTCATTGTGGAAGGTAGATAGACAGCAATGACACACAAGACTAGATTGTGGTATTGATTGATGACATAATCTCATTAGTCATGATATAGAGATATCAAACCAAACACATAGGTACTTGTTAGAGAATAAGTGTACCAGACAGACCCATCGTGAGTTTGAAACATGGAACCATGACATGGTAGTCACAGTCAATACTCACAGTGATGGTGGTGAGTGTGATTCTTTGACCTGAAATCACTAAACATGGGTTGTTATAAAAGGTGATGATTGGGTGGCTTTGACACATGGGGCTTTTGAGGGGTGAGTGAGAGATATGGGATTTGTCCCTCTTGAGGGAGTTTTATATCCAAGGCCACTTGATGAGTAGGATTGAAATAGGTATGCACACGCATGTGTGAATCAGTATGTGATATTGATGTCATACATATCTCTTCCAATCTGCTCTGAGATAAAGAAAGTGAATGAACGTTGACAGGATGACTATTCCATGCCTCAAGTTCATTCGGGATATCAGTGACAAAGGAATTATACATTCACTGTAACACCATTCATAGATTGTAGGATTGAAAGTTGTTCTCCAACTTTCTATTTCTCTTGGGTAGCACTGATGTGTGACTAGGCACCGCTCTTTGCTTGTGAAGTCATAAGTGTTATGGACTTTCACTGCCAACGTGAAAAGGACCTGCAGGCTCACACACATAGGATTCAACCTGGAAGAGGAGTTTTGTCCACAAACAATGTTTATATTGATTACTAAAGGAGTTTAGTAGTTCCATTAAACACTCAATTAATTGATAGCTAAAAAATCATAGTGTTCAAGGTGTTAGACAGATTGATTAGAGTATCGGATTGATTGAAACTGCAATTGACTGATTCTGCACAATCTGCACTCCCAACCGATCGGCTCATGTGATGAACCGATCGACTGAGCAGGTGAACCGATCGGCTCAGGTTGTGAGTCGATCGGCTCATGGACAGGGTGAAACGACCGGTTCAAGTGTTGAAACGATCGGTTCAACTGGTCCAACCGAGCAAGTTGGAAAAAGTAAGATTGGTGAGAAAATTCTTTTTGTTTTACTTGTCCAATACGATTGGAATAAGGATTGGTATTTGATACCAATTAGAAATAAAAGAGAAAAAGTCAACCGGGAACTGTCCAGGGCCACGAACCGACCGGTTCAGAAGTGAACCGACCGGTTGAGGTGTTCCAACTGATCGGTTGAGGTGTCAACCGACCGGATCAGGTCCCCAAACGACCGTTTCAGAAATGAAACGATCGGTTCATGTCACACAGTTGGTTGTTTTTGTGGAAAATCTCAAACCCTTCTACTCCTACTTTAGTCCCATATTGCTCGGGATGGAGAACCCTGTCCCATGACCCTCCTATATATAGGGGTATTGGGGGCTTCTCAGAGAACAACTCAGTGCAACCAGTTGCTCTATAAAGTTGTCGTTCTCTCTGGTTTTGGTAACCGAGAGAGCCTGAGCAAGTGCTACCCGTTAAGGGAGGCACAATAAGGGAAAGATAACTGCAGAAAGCGACTGGTGGTAGGAGAGTGTGTTGGCGACTAGTACGCTGACAGGAGGGTGCGACTCCTTCCAATTCCTTGTGGGACAAGGAGATTGGAGTTCCAGGTGGTCCGTGTGGACTGCTTCAGAGGCCGGAGATTTCTGCCGCTCAGAGGACAACTGTCAATCCCGATAGTCCCGGTGAGACCAGGAGTCGTCAGTCCCGGTGCGACCAGGAGCTGCACTGATACCGTCCAAGACCGGAGGTGAAGACCGTGCAAGGCGCGAGGTATTGTCGCCGAGCAAACCTTGAGACAAGGTATGATTCCACAAACCATCCATTTCCTATTGTATAGACATTGACGCGTTTCTTTGTTCTGGGTTTGGGGAGGAGAATTTTTTTTTTCCGCTGCCTTCTCTGCCTCCCCTAAAACCCAACAATGTGTACAGTCTTGTGACACATGTCTAAATTTTTTGTGACACATGTATACCATCTTGTAGGACCATGTGTAAAGCCTTGTGACACATGTGTACAGTCTTGTAAAATATATGTACAGTCTTATGGCACGTGTATAGTCTTGTAGGACCTTGTGTACAGTCTTGTACACATCTGTACAGTCTTATAGGACAATGTGTATAGTCTTGTGACACATGTGTACAGTTTTATAAGACAATGTGTATAGTCTTGTGACACATGTGTAAAGTCTTATGACACATGTGTACATTCTTGTAATACCATGTGTACAGTGTTGTACACATGTGTACAATATTATAGGACCATGTGTACAGTCTTGTAGGACCATGTGTACAGTCTTATAGGACAATGTGTATAGTCTTGTGACACATGTGTAAAGTCTTGTGACACATGTGTACAATCTTGTAATACCATGTGTACAGTGTTCTACACATGTGTACAATATTGTAGGACCATGTGTACAGTCTTGTACACATTTGTACAGTCTTGTAGGACCATGTTTATAGTCTTATAGGACAATGTGTATAGTCTTGTGACACATGTGTAAAGTCTTGTGACACATGTGTACAGTCTTGTAATACCGTGTGTACAGTGTTGTACACATGTGTATATTATTGTAGGACCATGTGTACAGTCTTGTACACATTTGAACAGTGTTGTAGGACCATGTGTACAGTCTTGAGACACATGTGTACAGTCTATTAGGACCGTGTGTACACATTACGCAGTACATGTGTACAGTCTTGTAAGACCATGCGTACAGTATTATACACATGTGTACAGTCTTATAGGATCATGTGTATAGTCTTATGACACATGTGTATAGTCTTGTGACACAAGTGTATAGTCTTGTGACACATGTGTACAGACTTGTGAAACATGTGTACGGTCTTGTGACACATGTGTATAGTCTTTTAGGACCATGTGTATAGTCTTGTAATACCATGTGTACAGTTTTGTAGAACCCACCACTTAAAATGTGTTATCTACAAATAAATACGTCAATACTTATAGTACTTTTCAATTCTGGATACAAAAACTTAACACAAAGTGAACATTTTTAGAGAAAAGTATGCTATTTTAGAAAATATTTTACAAAATGTGTTATGTTGCTAAATATTTTTATAGAAGTGTGATAATTTGGTTTTGTTTCCTTTTCTAAATTCCTAACAATCCGCTTATTGCACTACATCCTTTATTGCAGAATAGTTGACTAATTAATATGGAATATTTGTATGCCTCCTTCAGAGTTCGTGATCATTTTTCCCCTTCGTTATATGATCTCCATGATTCCCAACGCTTCGCTGCGATCTCCATGATTCCAACCCACTGTTAACACCCCCCACTCTCCTCCTCCTCCGTTCCTCTGTTTCTCTCTTCTTCTGTCCTCCGAGTTCATTCGGCAAAGCTAGGTGTGAGCCGGCCGGGACTACCAATCAATGGCTGCTTCTCAACTCTCCCCTTCCTCCAACTCCTACTCCATGTACCCCAACCACGCCACCAATTAACCCTCCCTTCTCCTTCTCTCCCTCGGCTGCCACCACCAACTCCTCCACTCGAAGGAGTTCCAGCCAGTCTCCACCCCGAGTGCGCTCCTCGGTTCCCCTCTCGAGGGTAGTCCAGCCAGATGTCACGAAGCAGTCCCCAAATGAATTCCACGAAGATTAGACCAACTCCAGTACAAGGCTGCAACCGCCGGCCTTGATGAAACCCACTCTGTGCCCCCGTCCTCCGCTCGGGTCGTACTCCAACACCTTCCCCACCCTGCGCCGCCGAGGATCTATCCCGTCTTAACTGCGGTCGACAGGCGCCACTCTGACAGACCTTCCAAGCAAGTCTAATGTCGGCGGCGGCGGTGGCCGGATCGCTAGGCACTTAATCGGTTTCGTGTTCGGTTTCCGGTCCCTGGGACTGTACGCGTCCTCAAGTCCGCGTCTGTCGCCCACTAGTTAGTTACGCCATTGAAATTGGGCCGTTGTGTGTCTGGTTCGGTTCTGTTGCCGACTCCGTCGCGTACCTACGCATACATGACCGCGTATGACTAGGAACACATGTTTTTCTCTCAGGTGAGGAATGGAAGCAGTTTTATCTCAAATAAATAAACACGTAGATTGCACATGCGATTGAGTAGGGGTTCGTCTTTCCACTGTACAAAGCCTCAAACACTGAGCAAACCGGACGAAGTTGCATCGAATCGTGTCGATCATGGCGAAAGACAAACTATGGTGGTGATACACGCAAGCACCACAATGGTGGAGGGACCACGCCTGCACCACAATGGCGTAACAGACGGAAGCAGCAGGTGGCCGTTAGCTGCAAATCATTATCTAGGAATATTCTCTTTATCGTAATGTAATCACGCATCATCAGCTAAGTATCTGCCTTATTCTAGTTCCTTCCTTGTCCTGTGCGAGACTCGGTTAAGCCGGGAGTTCCCTTCAATCCAACGGGTCGCAGCCGCCGCACCGCCCCATCCCGCCACCTTCGACCCTCGGTTGGTATCAATTTGGTACCAAACCAACCGTTTGGGAAAGCGTTAGTATCCAAGGCTCGTTGACGGAAATTGACGCTTTTGGCCAAACGAATCGAAGATCTCAAACACCTCGACAAGAAAGGAAAACTACTAGCGTCGACGTCTTCCCCAACTACATCACCACACGCATCACCAAGAAATATTTTCCTGGTCACCGTTGCATGCACAAATCTTGTGTTTATCCTTATACAAGAAGACGAAGAAGAACCACCAAACACGAACATCACCGCGCAGTCCACTCCGAGTTCATCCCCAACTACATCACCACACGCATCACCAAGCCAGGAGTCCTCAGCCAACACCCCCACCAATCTCGTCTATGGCCCTCACAGGGTCGACAGGTAACCAACCGTACCATTAAGCTATGAGGCTTAATAGCCGGGAAACGACTACTGGAATCAGACATTTCTCGAAATTTCATTGATCCAAAGTCCTCCCAAGCCTCTGGCATAATCAGATCAAACCAGCAAAAGGGCCAGTACAAGTCGCTGGAGAAGGATTTGTCGAGTACTCCGGCACCATCCACGACGTTCCGCTCCAGTTAAAATCCTTCTCCGGCAAGGCAAACTTCTTACTACTGCCAATCGGAGCATACGATGCAGTGTTAGGTGTTGAGTGGTTGGAACAGTATGATCCATCACTTTGGAGTTTCAGCCAAAACAACGTGCAATTCCCAGAGGCATTACCCCCTTACTCACTTGTCGCCAGGATATCAGCGCAACTCCTCTCCAAAGCACGAGACATCCTATTCCTCACCACCATACCAACAAACCAGTCTACCCCACACCACGAGGACAAAGACATTGCTCACCTACTCTATCAATTCCAAGGAGATATCGCTAAACCAAAGGGACTACCCCCAATCCGCTCGCACAACCACCAAATCCGCCTGATCACGAAGGACTAGCAGTGGTCGGGACTCGATACGTTACCCACACTTTCAGAAGCTATAGATCGAGCGACAAGTCCAAGACCAACTGGACCAACCCACACTTTCAGAAGCTATAGATCGAGCGACAAGTCCAAGACCAACTGGACCAACCCACACTTTCAGAAGCTATAGATCGAGCGACAAGTCCAAGACCAACTGGACCAACCCACACTTTCAGAAGCTATAGATCGAGCGACAAGTCCAAGACCAACTGGACCAACCCACACTTTCAGAAGCTATAGATCGAGCGACAAGTCCAAGACCAACTGGACCAACCCACACTTTCAGAAGCTATAGATCGAGCGACAAGTCCAAGACCAACTGGACCAACCCACACTTTCAGAAGCTATAGATCGAGCGACAAGTCCAAGACCAACTGGACCAACCCACACTTTCAGAAGCTATAGATCGAGCGACAAGTCCAAGACCAACTGGACCAACCCACACTTTCAGAAGCTATAGATCGAGCGACAAGTCCAAGACCAACTAGACCAACCCACACTTTCAGAAGCTATAGATCGAGCGACAAGTCCAAGACCAACTGGACCAACCCACACTTTCAGAAGCTATAGATCGAGCGACAAGTCCAAGACCAACTGGACCAACCCACACTTTCAGAAGCTATAGATCGAGCGACAAGTCCAAGACCAACTGGACCAACCCACACTTTCAGAAGCTATAGATCGAGCAACAAGTCCAAGACCAACTGGACCAACCCACACTTTCAGAAGCTATAGATCGAGCGACAAGTCCAAGACCAACTGGACCAACCCACACTTTCAGAAGCTATAGATCGAGCGACAAGTCCGAGACCAACTGGACCAACCCACACTTTCAGAAGCTATAGATCGAGCGACAAGTCCAAGACCAACTGGACCAACCCACACTTTCAGAAGCTATAGATCGAGCGACAAGTCCAAGACCAACTGGACCAACCCACACTTTCAGAAGCTATAGATCGAGCGACAAGTCCGAGACCAACTGGACCAACCCACACTTTCAGAAGCTATAGATCGAGCGACAAGTCCAAGACCAACTGGACCAACCCACACTTTCAGAAGCTATAGATCGAGCGACAAGTCCAAGACCAACTGGACCAACCCACACTTTCAGAAGCTATAGATCGAGCGACAAGTCCAAGACCAACTGGACCAACCCACACTTTCAGAAGCTATAGATCGAGCGACAAGTCCAAGACCAACTGGACCAACCCACACTTTCAGAAGCTATAGATCGAGCGACAAGTCCAAGACCAACTGGACCAACCCACACTTTCAGAAGCTATAGATCGAGCGACAAGTCCAAGACCAACTGGACCAACCCACACTTTCAGAAGCTATAGATCGAGCGACAAGTCCAAGACCAACTGGACCAACCCACACTTTCAGAAGCTATAGATCGAGCGACAAGTCCAAGACCAACTGGACCAACCCACACTTTCAGAAGCTATAGATCGAGCGACAAGTCCAAGACCAACTGGACCAACCCACACTTTCAGAAGCTATAGATCGAGCGACAAGTCCAAGACCAACTGGACCAACCCACACTTTCAGAAGCTATAGATCGAGCGACAAGTCCAAGACCAACTGGACCAACCCACACTTTCAGAAGCTATAGATCGAGCGACAAGTCCAAGACCAACTGGACCAACCCACACTTTCAGAAGCTATAGATCGAGCGACAAGTCCAAGACCAACTGGACCAACCCACCTTTCAGAAGCTATAGATCGAGCGACAAGTCCAAGACCAACTGGACCAACCCACACTTTCAGAAGCTATAGATCGAGCGACAAGTCCAAGACCAACTGGACCAACCCACACTTTCAGAAGCTATAGATCGAGCGACAAGTCCAAGACCAACTGGACCAACCCACACTTTCAGAAGCTATAGATCGAGCGACAAGTCCAAGACCAACTGGACCAACCCACACTTTCAGAAGCTATAGATCGAGCGACAAGTCCAAGACCAACTGGACCAACCCACACTTTCAGAAGCTATAGATCGAGCGACAAGTCCAAGACCAACTGGACCAACCCACACTTTCAGAAGCTATAGATCGAGCGACAAGTCCAAGACCAACTGGACCAACCCACACTTTCAGAAGCTATAGATCGAGCGACAAGTCCAAGACCAACTGGACCAACCCACACTTTCAGAAGCTATAGATCGAGCGACAAGTCCAAGACCAACTGGACCAACCCACACTTTCAGAAGCTATAGATCGAGCGACAAGTCCAAGACCAACTGGACCAACCCACACTTTCAGAAGCTATAGATCGAGCGACAAGTCCAAGACCAACTGGACCAACCCACACTTTCAGAAGCTATAGATCGAGCGACAAGTCCAAGACCAACTGGACCAACCCACACTTTCAGAAGCTATAGATCGAGCGACAAGTCCGAGACCAACTGGACCAACCCACACTTTCAGAAGCTATAGATCGAGCGACAAGTCCAAGACCAACTGGACCAACCCACACTTTCAGAAGCTATAGATCGAGCGACAAGTCCAAGACCAACTGGACCAACCCACACTTTCAGAAGCTATAGATCGAGCGACAAGTCCAAGACCAACTGGACCAACCCACACTTTCAGAAGCTATAGATCGAGCGACAAGTCCAAGACCAACTGGACCAACCCACACTTTCAGAAGCTATAGATCGAGCGACAAGTCCAAGACCAACTGGACCAACCCACACTTTCAGAAGCTATAGATCGAGCGACAAGTCCAAGACCAACTGGACCAACCCACACTTTCAGAAGCTATAGATCGAGCGACAAGTCCAAGACCAACTGGACCAACCCACACTTTCAGAAGCTATAGATCGAGCGACAAGTCCAAGACCAACTGGACCAACCCACACTTTCAGAAGCTATAGATCGAGCGACAAGTCCGAGACCAACTGGACCAACCCACACTTTCAGAAGCTATAGATCGAGCGACAAGTCCAAGACCAACTGGACCAACCCACACTTTCAGAAGCTATAGATCGAGCGACAAGTCCAAGACCAACTGGACCAACCCACACTTTCAGAAGCTATAGATCGAGCGACAAGTCCAAGACCAACTGGACCAACCCACACTTTCAGAAGCTATAGATCGAGCGACAAGTCCAAGACCAACTGGACCAACCCACACTTTCAGAAGCTATAGATCGAGCGACAAGTCCAAGACCAACTGGACCAACCCACACTTTCAGAAGCTATAGATCGAGCGACAAGTCCGAGACCAACTGGACCAACCCACACTTTCAGAAGCTATAGATCGAGCGACAAGTCCAAGACCAACTGGACCAACCCACACTTTCAGAAGCTATAGATCGAGCGACAAGTCCAAGACCAACTGGACCAACCCACACTTTCAGAAGCTATAGATCGAGCGACAAGTCCAAGACCAACTGGACCAACCCACACTTTCAGAAGCTATAGATCGAGCGACAAGTCCGAGACCAACTGGACCAACCCACACTTTCAGAAGCTATAGATCGAGCGACAAGTCCGAGACCAACTGGACCAACCCACACTTTCAGAAGCTATAGATCGAGCGACAAGTCCGAGACCAACTGGACCAACCCACACTTTCAGAAGCTATAGATCGAGCGACAAGTCCGAGACCAACTGGACCAACCCACACTTTCAGAAGCTATAGATCGAGCGACAAGTCCAAGACCAACTGGACCAACCCACACTTTCAGAAGCTATAGATCGAGCGACAAGTCCGAGACCAACTGGACCAACCCACACTTTCAGAAGCTATAGATCGAGCGACAAGTCCGAGACCAACTGGACCAACCCACACTTTCAGAAGCTATAGATCGAGCGACAAGTCCGAGACCAACTGGACCAACCCACACTTTCAGAAGCTATAGATCGAGCGACAAGTCCAAGACCAACTGGACCAACCCACACTTTCAGAAGCTATAGATCGAGCGACAAGTCCGAGACCAACTGGACCAACCCACACTTTCAGAAGCTATAGATCGAGCGACAAGTCCAAGACCAACTGGACCAACCCACACTTTCAGAAGCTATAGATCGAGCGACAAGTCCAAGACCAACTGGACCAACCCACACTTTTAGAAGCTATAGATCGAGCGACAAGTCCAAGACCAACTGGACCAACCCACACTTTCAGAAGCTATAGATCGAGCGACAAGTCCGAGACCAACTGGACCAACCCACACTTTCAGAAGCTATAGATCGAGCGACAAGTCCGAGACCAACTGGACCAACCCACACTTTCAGAAGCTATAGATCGAGCGACAAGTCCGAGACCAACTGGACCAACCCACACTTTCAGAAGCTATAGATCGAGCGACAAGTCCGAGACCAACTGGACCAACCCACACTTTCAGAAGCTATAGATCGAGCGACAAGTCCAAGACCAACTGGACCAACCCACACTTTCAGAAGCTATAGATCGAGCGACAAGTCCGAGACCAACTGGACCAACCCACACTTTCAGAAGCTATAGATCGAGCGACAAGTCCGAGACCAACTGGACCAACCCACACTTTCAGAAGCTATAGATCGAGCGACAAGTCCGAGACCAACTGGACCAACCCACACTTTCAGAAGCTATAGATCGAGCGACAAGTCCAAGACCAACTGGACCAACCCACACTTTCAGAAGCTATAGATCGAGCGACAAGTCCAAGACCAACTGGACCAACCCACACTTTCAGAAGCTATAGATCGAGCGACAAGTCCAAGACCAACTGGACCAACCCACACTTTCAGAAGCTATAGATCGAGCGACAAGTCCAAGACCAACTGGACCAACCCACACTTTTAGAAGCTATAGATCGAGCGACAAGTCCAAGACCAACTGGACCAACCCACACTTTCAGAAGCTATAGATCGAGCGACAAGTCCAAGACCAACTGGACCAACCCACACTTTCAGAAGCTATAGATCGAGCGACAAGTCCAAGACCAACTGGACCAACCCACACTTTCAGAAGCTATAGATCGAGCGACAAGTCCAAGACCAACTGGACCAACCCACACTTTCAGAAGCTATAGATCGAGCGACAAGTCCGAGACCAACTGGACCAACCCACACTTTCAGAAGCTATAGATCGAGCGACAAGTCCAAGACCAACTGGACCAACCCACACTTTCAGAAGCTATAGATCGAGCGACAAGTCCAAGACCAACTGGACCAACCCACACTTTCAGAAGCTATAGATCGAGCGACAAGTCCAAGACCAACTGGACCAACCCACACTTTCAGAAGCTATAGATCGAGCGACAAGTCCGAGACCAACTGGACCAACCCACACTTTCAGAAGCTATAGATCGAGCGACAAGTCCAAGACCAACTGGACCAACCCACACTTTCAGAAGCTATAGATCGAGCGACAAGTCCAAGACCAACTGGACCAACCCACACTTTCAGAAGCTATAGATCGAGCGACAAGTCCAAGACCAACTGGACCAACCCACACTTTCAGAAGCTATAGATCGAGCGACAAGTCCAAGACCAACTGGACCAACCCACACTTTCAGAAGCTATAGATCGAGCGACAAGTCCAAGACCAACTGGACCAACCCACACTTTCAGAAGCTATAGATCGAGCGACAAGTCCAAGACCAACTGGACCAACCCACACTTTCAGAAGCTATAGATCGAGCGACAAGTCCAAGACCAACTGGACCAACCCACACTTTCAGAAGCTATAGATCGAGCGACAAGTCCAAGACCAACTGGACCAACCCACACTTTCAGAAGCTATAGATCGAGCGACAAGTCCAAGACCAACTGGACCAACCCACACTTTCAGAAGCTATAGATCGAGCGACAAGTCCAAGACCAACTGGACCAACCCACACTTTCAGAAGCTATAGATCGAGCGACAAGTCCAAGACCAACTGGACCAACCCACACTTTCAGAAGCTATAGATCGAGCGACAAGTCCAAGACCAACTGGACCAACCCACACTTTCAGAAGCTATAGATCGAGCGACAAGTCCAAGACCAACTGGACCAACCCACACTTTCAGAAGCTATAGATCGAGCGACAAGTCCAAGACCAACTGGACCAACCCACACTTTCAGAAGCTATAGATCGAGCGACAAGTCCAAGACCAACTGGACCAACCCACATTTTCAGAAGCTATAGATCGAGCGACAAGTCCAAGACCAACTGGACCAACCCACACTTTCAGAAGCTATAGATCGAGCGACAAGTCCAAGACCAACTGGACCAACCCACACTTTCAGAAGCTATAGATCGAGCGACAAGTCCAAGACCAACTGGACCAACCCACACTTTCAGAAGCTATAGATCGAGCGACAAGTCCAAGACCAACTGGACCAACCCACACTTTCAGAAGCTATAGATCGAGCGACAAGTCCAAGACCAACTGGACCAACCCACACTTTCAGAAGCTATAGATCGAGCGACAAGTCCAAGACCAACTGGACCAACCCACACTTTCAGAAGCTATAGATCGAGCGACAAGTCCAAGACCAACTGGACCAACCCACACTTTCAGAAGCTATAGATCGAGCGACAAGTCCAAGACCAACTGGACCAACCCACACTTTCAGAAGCTATAGATCGAGCGACAAGTCCAAGACCAACTGGACCAACCCACACTTTCAGAAGCTATAGATCGAGCGACAAGTCCAAGACCAACTGGACCAACCCACACTTTCAGAAGCTATAGATCGAGCGACAAGTCCAAGACCAACTGGACCAACCCACACTTTCAGAAGCTATAGATCGAGCGACAAGTCCAAGACCAACTGGACCAACCCACACTTTCAGAAGCTATAGATCGAGCGACAAGTCCAAGACCAACTGGACCAACCCACACTTTCAGAAGCTATAGATCGAGCGACAAGTCCAAGACCAACTGGACCAACCCACACTTTCAGAAGCTATAGATCGAGCGACAAGTCCAAGACCAACTGGACCAACCCACACTTTCAGAAGCTATAGATCGAGCGACAAGTCCAAGACCAACTGGACCAACCCACACTTTCAGAAGCTATAGATCGAGCGACAAGTCCAAGACCAACTGGACCAACCCACACTTTCAGAAGCTATAGATCGAGCGACAAGTCCAAGACCAACTGGACCAACCCACACTTTCAGAAGCTATAGATCGAGCGACAAGTCCAAGACCAACTGGACCAACCCACACTTTCAGAAGCTATAGATCGAGCGACAAGTCCAAGACCAACTGGACCAACCCACACTTTCAGAAGCTATAGATCGAGCGACAAGTCCAAGACCAACTGGACCAACCCACACTTTCAGAAGCTATAGATCGAGCGACAAGTCCAAGACCAACTGGACCAACCCACACTTTCAGAAGCTATAGATCGAGCGACAAGTCCAAGACCAACTGGACCAACCCACACTTTCAGAAGCTATAGATCGAGCGACAAGTCCAAGACCAACTGGACCAACCCACACTTTCAGAAGCTATAGATCGAGCGACAAGTCCAAGACCAACTGGACCAACCCACACTTTCAGAAGCTATAGATCGAGCGACAAGTCCAAGACCAACTGGACCAACCAGCCAAGCACAATTAGCTCGTTCTACTCACCGGAGTCGCTAGTCAAGAAATCTGACGATAGTTGGCGCCTGTGCGTCAACTACAGAGCCTTAAACACCAACACAATCAAAGATAGATTCCCAATTCCAGCTATCGATGAACTCCTTGATGAACTACATGGAGCATCCATCTTTTCTAAGTTAGATCTTCAATATGGTTACCACCAAATCCTACTCCACGCTAAGCCGTCCAAATGCTCGTTCGCCACACCACAGGTAGCTAGGATACCTCGGCCACGTTGTATCAGCGGCGGGCATCGTAGCTGATCCAGAGAAACTCCCGACAATCAACACATGGCCCCAACCGGCAACAGCAAAGGGCCTCTGTGGATTCCTTGGCCTCGCGGGTTACTACTGCAAGTTCATTCGCAGATACACTGCAATGACGGCACCGCTCAACACATTACTGAAGGAGGCATTCCAATGGTCACCCACGGCATGCAACGACGACATTCCACGCCACGAACAAGGCACTCCTCCAACCACCGGTCTAGCTTTACGCGACTGCAACCTACCATTCGTTATTGAATTCAAGCCAGGCAGTGCGAACAGGACAGAATATGCTCTCTCTCGCAGCCTAGAAGACCAACAACTCCTGGCAGTCACACAACTCCAGCCAAATTGGGTCTCAGTCCTCCAGCGAGAAGCAACTTCACTGGATGATCTGCGCCATATCCATGCTAACTTGGCAGCAGGGAAGTTGGATCCCGCACACTACACCTTTGAACAAGGGCCGCATCTGTTAGTTCTCTCTCCCTCTCGAAACAAACTCTCACAACGGTCAGTGTGCAAGACAGTAGGAACATTTGAGACTCAGATATTTTGGTGCTGTGAAAAAACAGTGCAGCTTTTCTGTTTTGATTCCATCTTATTAATAGGAAACTAATCTACTGACGTGTCGGAGTTTAGTGCTGCCATTATCCCACAAGTTTAGGTAAGCAGCTGAACCACGTCGTACATGAGCTCCGCATGGCCAGGCTTGCTTAGCTCCAAGTAAAACACGCACGGCTTCCACACAGGGATAGTGGGCTCGTGCATGGACACGACTGAAACAGAAAATCAAATCGAGAGAAAACAAATTAAGCAACCTAATTATCCAACAGCATCTACATCAGCCCACAGTCGGAGCTCATTCTATGCATCCTTGTTGACAATCACAGCAGCGCCGTTGGCGGCCACGCCGGCTACCACAAAACATATCAAACAATTTGACGCGACTACTATTGGCCAAACATGCGCAGCGTGATCCGTAACCACATCAACGAGTGCGATGTGTGCCAAAGACACAAAACGGACAACACAACACCGATGGGATGACATATCCATGGACGTCATCGAAGGATTGCCCCCTGTTAAAAGGCGTCTCGGTTAATTACGTCGTCGTCGATCGTCTCTCAAAGTACGCCCACTTTGTGCTGCTATGACACCCATACCCAGCAACAACAATGGCAAACATGTTCATTGATAACATCATTAAACTCCATGGCATGGCATACCAAAGTCAATTGTGTGCGATCGGGACCCTGCGTTCCAGTCCACCTTCTCCAAAGAATTGTTCAAGCAACTCGGTACACGGTTGAACTTCTGCACAACCTACCATCCACAGACAGACTACCAAACCAAAGTGGTGAACCACACCTTGGAAACGTACCTGCGTTGCTACTGCTCAAGCTTCCCCAAAGACCGGAGTCGATGGATCCCATGGGCTGAATACAATTACAATACCAACTGGCATTCTACAACAAAGTTCTCACCATTTTAAATCCTCTACGGCAGGCCTCCACCTTCACTATTGCAATATGTGAAGGGTACTTCTCAATCACAAGAGGTCGACGATCTGCTTCGTGCCCGAGCTACACATTTTTCGGAACTGAAATCGAACCTGTAACGAGCACAGTCCAGACAATGGCAGATAAACATCACAAGGGTGTACCTCCAGCTCCAACCCCACCGGAAAATCAGAGTAGCTCAACGCTCCAACAAAAAACTAGCACCCGAGTTCTTTGGCCCATTTCTGATTACAGAGAAGATTGGCAAGGCAGAGCAGCCACAACTGAAGTACTTGTTTCCTGGATAGATCTTCCCACGTCGGAGGCAATTTGGATGCCCTATGCAGACCACTGCCGCGACTATCCAACCTGGACAGACCACGAGGGTGTGGCTGTAGCCTAGGGAGAGGGAATTGATGCACGCAAGGACCACAATGGTGGAGGGACCACGCCTGCTCCACCACCCCCAGCCGTACTGGCGTAACCGACAAAAGTAGCAGGTGGTCATTGGCTGCAAATCATTATCTAGGAATATTCTCTTTATCGTAATGTAATCACGCACTAGGTGTGTACAGGGGTGTCACCCACTAAGGGCCCCCATGTATATAACCTTTTGAATGGTAATGAATAGAGCATCATCTTCTAGCCAAGTCTCTACCATGCTGTAGTGCCTTCCTTGCCCTGTGTGAGACCCGGTTAAGTCCGAAGTTCCCTTCAATCCAACGGGTCACCGCCGCCGCAACGTCCCATCCTGCCACCCTCGACCCTCGGTCGCTATCAGGCAGCATAGATAATTCTAGGTTTGGAAACTTCATGCCACTGGTGGGCAGTTATGTGGCACTTGTGTTGCTAGCTTGCACAGTCTGCATTGGCTTTGACATGATCTGGAGCCTTCGATGGAGGAAGCCAGTGCCAAGTACTTCACTCTCAACGCCACAACTCTGACGATCCTAGTCGTGGAAACTAAGATCCACATGGACACCTACAAAGTGATGTCGGGGCTCTTCGACCAGACGACCAAGCTCAGAGGTGTTCTCCTGGTATGTATATCAAGGAATCACATGATGCCATTGTTAGGTTTCATGGATGACCTAACTATCTTTTCAATTATGATCGCACTAGGCATCCTTCTTGTCACCTTGTTTGCTAACATCCTATTCCAGTGCGACACTGGCCTCATCACCCTATTTCGTTCAACCATGTTAATAGCCTAGGCGTTCATGTTGTTCATCTTTTTTATCTTTTCCTCCCATGCCTTAAAAATACAAGAGGAAGGACAAGAAGGAGAGGAGACACAAAGATGCAACTCATGCAGTTTGGGAATAATCATCCTCTAGTGGCTCAAGCTCCGATGAAGATGGATAGTGCCACCTTGAATTTACATCCTTGAGATCTTTGCTCCACATAGAAATGCATAGGATTCAAAAGCTACAGGACTGGACAGAGGGCCTTCTTCCATTCCATGTGAGAAACCAAAGAACTAAGAAACTCATGTACAAGATTATCAACTTGATTCTTGTCTGTCTTATCTGGTTGCAAAGACTAATCGTTCTATTGGCCAAAGTCATTCTCTTTATTAATGCCCTAGTGGTTTTTGTGTTATACCTTCCTTTATGTTGTTGTACATGAAAGGTGGCAAAAGAAACAATAAATGAAGAAAATCATGCTAAAGAACTTAATGCCTTATAACCTTATGTTTTGTGTGTGGAAGGAGTCCTACTGCACTGTCTGATGATAGAACTCTGAAAATGTGGGTGGATCAAACAATACATTGGGTTGGAACAGGTAATTTGAGCATGCCTACCACAATGACAAATTTCCTTGAGGTGTTCTTGTATCTGAGGGTGGACCTTTTGGTGGATCTTCATCATCCTTGGGATCGTGTGTTTGGATCTTATAATCCTTGGTGTAGCCTTCTTTCAATAGGGTTATATTACTCTTAACCTTCTCTATTAATGCACTTTTTCTACACGCATGCTACTATTTTATGCCTCTAAATGTTTCCTTAAGATGCTAATAGCTGATGATAGACTCTAGAACTTGGTTGATGTTGAGATCATACTTGGTTTGGATGAAATCCAAAACCCTAGTTTTGTACCCAATTTTTGGTGATCATGGTGCATGATGTTTGTCCCCTATCTCTTGATCTTGGTGTTGGTTGCTTGCATGGTGATCGAGTGTTTTGGCATTCTATGAAGTTTGGGTTCTATTTTGGTGTGGTTTAACTTGGTTCTTTCTCTCATTGGAGATTCCTTTTCATGTGGTTTCATGATGCAAGTCATAGGGGGTTTTGATGACTGATTTTGGGAGATGTTTTCCCTTATTGAGCATCTGAACTATTGGGGTTTACATGTTGATCCAGGGAAGGATAATTCATACCATCATCATCCACCAATTCATCATCAGATTCAACGCCAGGAAAATTTGGGTCTTCCATTTCCGATTCAGTACTTTTATCAGACTCGACACCAGGATCTGACTCTGATGAAGAATCTAAGCGCTCGGATGGTCCAACTTCATCTACCACTGGAAATGAGTTTACATTGGTAGATTGAACTTGGCTCACTGGGTTGGCCTGATATCCACTCACTGGGTTGGCCTGATATCCACTACCAGTTGAGAAGAGCATATTTGAAGGAAACTCTACTTGACTTTGTACAGAAATTGTTTCAAGATAGACATCCACATGACGCCCATAAAAAAAACTCAACATGGTTCTACACCTTTCCTCATCCATCAGTTGAATAGGCATAAATTGATTTGTAGGATATAGATAGGTCAAGCGTATAGAGAATCTCATCGGATCAATTTGAAGTAGGTTGTGAATGTAAGATTTCAATTCGGCTAAGGTATGCAAATTAGACAATATGATAGGTCTATATGATCCACCACAATAAGAGCCACCATTTAAGAACTGTCCATTGTAATGAAGCATCATAGAAGGAGGATAAGAGGCCATTTTCCTATTTATAAAATATTTAGAGATACATCAGATTTTTGAATAAAATCAGCAAATAAAATTTTAACTATATTCAATGAGTAACTATTGTACCTGTTACAAAATGTGAAGCAAAAATGATTTATTATCTTTAATTATGGTATATTTTAGTTGTACCTTTTTGTCCTAATAACCCAAAATAAATAGAGAAAGTAATAATATTCCTTGATCACACAAACGAAGAGTGTAGATGAGAAGTTTATGTGTCTTTTTCTCAATATTGGTGAGTTCTGAAAAACACTAGAGGGGGGGTAAATAGGGTTTTACAGATAATTCAATAATTATTTAACTCAAACAACCACAAATGAAAAAGCAAGAAGGAGACAAGGGATTTAGAGTGGTTCCAACCTTAGAAAATACTAAGGTTTTCAGTCCACTACCCGGTTGCTTACCCAACTAGGATTTTGAAAGTATTAATTTTATTACCTCTCCAAGGATTTTACATAAAATACAATACATGCTTACACCCCTTTGGACAGCCTTCACTTTGAATTAGATGCACCAACTTGAGGCAGCCTTCTTGAAGTAACACCAAGCTCCCCCTTGAAGTAGCCTTCCTCTTTGAAGTAGCCTCCCGTTGCACCAGCCTTCTTGAAGTAGTCCAAAGCCTCCTTCTTCACCTAGAAGATCACGACCCTCTCCAATCCGCAGCCTCCAACCCTAGGAGTAGCAAGGAGAGTACAAGCAATAAGAGTGAACAAGAAAGGAAAAAGGAAATTACAATTACCCTTTGAAGCACAAGGCTTGATTTGCCTATATCAAGCGTATAGATCTCCTAACCAATGTATATGGAAGTGTGATTGCTTGTGGATAGGAGATACTAGCACTAGTACAAAAATGGATTATAACGTCACTACATGTAGGGTTGGTTTTACCAAATAACCGACTTTATATGTCTAAAAAAAATGCGGCCACCACTTAAGACCTCTTAAGTCGGTTTTTTTAAATAAATCGACCTTGTAGTGTAACTCTATAGGGTTGATTTTCCAAATAACCGACCTTATATGTCTATAAAAAATGCGGGCACCACTTAAGACCTCTTGGGTCGCTTTTCTTAAAATAACCGACCTTGTAGTGTATCTCTATAGGGTCGGTTTTCCAAATAACCGACCTTATATGTCTATAAAAAATGCGGGCACCACTTAAGACCTTTTGAGTCGTTTATTTTAAAATAACCGACCTTGTAGTACATCTTTATAGGGTCGGTTTTTCTAAAACAAGCGACCTTATAGACAATTTTTCCCGCGACAAAAATTTGGTTTCGTGCCTTGATCTATAGAGTCAGTTTTACCTGATAAATGAACCTAAAGGTTTCTCGGTCGACAAATTCGTTGACCGAATAAGAGCTGAATTTCACGTATACAAGCACCTATAGGGTCGGATTTTTTTCATAACTGACCTTACAGTCCTCTTCGTTTTAGCACCTCTAAGGTCGGTTATCCATACAAAACCGACCTTAAAGGCCACGTCGGTCGACAAATTAGTCGACCGATATCTATTCTGGATCCAGATAGTTCACGCATGTATAAGCACTTCTAGCGTCGGATTTGCACTTATAACTGACCTTAGAGCAATCTCGGTCGACGAATTTGTCGACCGTTATGGAGTCAGTTTTCAAGTGTATAAGCAACTTTTAGGGTCGGTTTTTCTTTATAACCGACCTTAGAAGTATATTCGGTCGACAATATTGTCGACCGAGATAAACTAGGATCCAGTATAGTTTCACATATGAATAAGTACCTCTAGAGTCGGTTTTATCCTAAACACCGACCCTATAGGTACATAAGCGAATGAAATCTGGCTCAATCTCGGTCGACAAATTCTTCGACCGAATATGAGCTGAATTTCATGTATACAAGCACCTGTAGGGTCAGTTTTTTTATTTATAACCGACCTAACAGTCATCTTCAGTGCAAC
This sequence comes from Alisma plantago-aquatica, assembly GCA_963693085.1. Lineage (NCBI taxonomy): Eukaryota > Viridiplantae > Streptophyta > Magnoliopsida > Alismatales > Alismataceae > Alisma > Alisma plantago-aquatica. The sequence continues at coordinate 370,721,951 of OY856413.1, read as the reverse complement.
ACCTCTAAGGTCGGTTATTTCCTACAAAATCAACCTTAAAGGGCTTCTCGGTCGACAAAATCTTCAACCGATGCCTATTTGCTCTCGGTCGACAAATTTGTCGACCGATATGTGCCTCTAAGGTCGGTTTTAGTCTTAAAACCGACCCTAAAGGTACTATGCGAAGGAAATCTGACTCTTCCTCGGTCGACAAATTCGTCGACCGATTTCTATTCTGGATTCAGATAGTTCACGCATGTATAAGCATCTCTAGCGTCAGATTTGCACCTATAACTGACCTTAGAGCATTTCTCGGTCGACAAATTTGTCGACCAAAAAAAAGTCAGTTTTTAAGAAACTTTTAGGATCGGTGTTTTCTTTAAAACCGACCTTAGAAGTCAACTCGGTCGACAATATTGTCGACCGAGATATTATGATCCATTTTGGTATTTCACACATGAATACGTACCTCTAGGGTCAGTTTTATCATATAAACTGACCCTATAGGTACTTAAACGAATGAAATCTGGCTCAATCTCGGTCGACGAATTGTCGACCGATAAACGTCTAGAAAAACCAACCATCACAACGGCTATAAAATCAACCATCATAACGACTAAAAAAATCAACCGTCGTAACGGCTAGAATTTCAGCGGTCGTAACGACTACAAATACGACCGTTTGGCTCCACGAGAACGGTCCAGAAAATGACCGTTGCGGGTAGTCGGTCGACAAATTGTCGACCGAAATTGGATCTGTATTGCTATAAATAGCACCCAAAATGATCCATTTCTTCACACCTTCACATTCTCACTTCTCTAGCTCTTCTCTAGTGTATTCTTGTGAAATTTTTCAGCTTCTCTACATCCAATTCTTACTTGATATTTCTCCATTTCAAAGCAACGAAATGGCTTCATCATCTATGCGCGGAAAGAAGCAAGTTGCAAGTAGGAAAGGAAGGATAGTCTCTTCAACGCTGCCGTTCATCAACGGCGTTCCTTTCATCGATGCTGCTGCAGGCGACTGCTACCTCAAGCTCTCGTCAAAACCTCCTCTTCCACGACGGCCAGTCGACGTCATGGACTTCCAAAGCATTGTCGATTTGGAAGAACTTTTCGAGGTGTAATAATTGACTGATTTTCTAAATCCTTCCTTCCATTCCTACTCCTCCAAAGTAGTTAATGATTTCTATGCCAATTTAGCCGAACATCCTGACCATGGTTCCTTCTCCTCTATGGTTGGTGAATATGGATTCTATTTTACTGAGGAGGGTATTCTTGATATGCTTGACATAGATATAGAAGAATATAAATTTTTTATTTATCTCACTAGAGGAACTCCACTCAAAAAACTCTCCCAAGATAACAATGCAATTAGCCTTAGTGATGTCAAAACAACCATCTTTCAATCCAATACAACTTGTCATGAAGATAGGGGTACCTATTATGCCATAAATTTAAAACCTAAAGCTAGGATAATAAATCTCATTGTTGCCACCAATATCCATCCTAGATCAAACAAATCTGAAGTACCCACCTTTCGTATGTACTTTATCTATTCCATTCTCAAAAGTATTCCCATAAACTTTATTCGTATCATCATTAAGAATATGTTTGAGTTTTCTAGAAATCCACCATATGCTGACTTTGTATGCCAAATCATTCAACATTTTCGTAAAAAGAATGTTGAGGATGACTTAGGTTACACATGGGATAGAAAACCTTAAAAAATAAGTAAAAATATGGTGGAAAAGATGGGAATTGACTTTGGCCACAAAAGGTCTATGACTGAAGGGGAGACATCCACCCAAGACATACCTCCACCACCTCCTCCTACCAACATACCCCATGATCCTATTACAAATACCTTGACATACATTGTTGGCACCCAATATCACCTAAGTAGGCAATTGGATTATAATCACCATGCCATGACTTATTTAAACCAAAGGATGCAAACTCTCTCTCCTAGACAACCTGATGAATATCCCTATTCCCTTAATCCTGGCATGATAAATCCCTACAATCCTTCCTACAACTACTATCAAATTCCACCTCCACCATCTCCTGATCTCACACATACTCAGTTTTCCCCAATTCAACTTCAAGACATTGCTACCCACTTTCGTTTTGATCGTGATCCCACCTTCTTGGAGGCTTATGACTTAACCATGACAGGTGTCTTGGAGTGGCAGACACTGGTCAAATATTATGGAGTTGAGCCCTTTCTTGGAAAAGACCCAGACATTGATGTAATCCTTCGGTCTTTCCAGTGAGATTATGAGATATCTTTGTAATGATGTAATGTATTTTTTTTATAAAGCAGGTATGTCATGTTTCATCTTATAAAGTGTATGAGCATTAAATTGTTATGAATAAAAGTGTTTTCCATGGCTTCATTTGGACATATACATGTTATATAAGAATATTGTTATTTCAAATGATTGAAAAATAAATTATGGCTAAATTTGACAAAGCATCACTTGGTTAATCTCATACACACACACTTGGTACTTAATTTAAAACATTGAAACAGGGTTAAACTCGATCGACAATATTGTCGACCGAGGATGACTTTAGGGTCGGTTTTTGCCTTGTAACCGACCTTAGAGCTCTTTTAATTGACAAAAAGTCGACCGACATGAAATTTCAAACCAGTTTTCCACACATCATCGGTCGACAAATATGTCGATCGATAGTTATTCGGTCGACGAATTTGTCGAACGAATGAATCCATATTTGTTTTCTCAGAAGCACCTCTAAGGTCGGTTTTCTAAAAACCGACCCTATAGGTTTTCTCGATCGACAATATTGTCGACCGACTATATGAAGTTTAGTTTTTCACACATGTATAAGAACCTTTAGGGTCGGTTTTTGCCTTGTAACCGACCCTAGAGCTCTTTTGATCGACAAATAGTCGACCGACATAATTTTTAAACAGAGTTCAATTCTTTTCAAAATGTTATAAAAGCATTGGGATCTCAATCTTTTGTCTCATTGTTGGGAATTCACATCCTTCAATACCACCATCATCACATTTGCTGATTCTGGGTATTTAAACCCTTAGTTCATCACTAAACATGGTTATCACTTATCAGGTAACTATTACCTTCAGGTCATATCTGACCAAGATTTTTAGGATATTTGTTACACAATCATCTCAATTTCATATCAACCATATCAATTTTATATCAAAATCATGCAATACAAAAATTACATCTCTATGCCCTCATTAGGGTTAGAGTTTCCCATCTTTATCATTTAAGGTTTCAAATATCAGCACCCCCATATTGAAATTTCACATTAGGGTTTTTACACAACACCACCCTATATTAAGGTTTCACATAACATTTCCATATTAGGATTTCACATAACATCATTCCATATAAGGGTTTCACATAACATTATCCCATAATAGTGTTTCATACGACATCACCATATATTAAAGTTTCACATAACATCATTATTAGGGTTGTGGAAGCACTTTAGAGTTTCTCGGTCGACAAATTTGTCGACCGAGTTAGAGTCAGCTTTCATGTGTATAAGCACCTATAGGGTCGGTTTCTCCTTTAAAACCGACTCTATACCGCACCCGGTCGACAATTCTGTCGACCGACATGAAATTTCGAACCAGTTTTCCATGCATCATCGGTCGACAAATATGTCGATCGACTGTTATTCGGTCGACGAATTTGTCGATCGAATGAAGCCAGATTTGTTTTCTCAGAAGCTCCTCTAAGGTCGATTTTCTAAAAACCGACCCTATAGGTTTCCTCAGTCGACAATATTGTCGACCGACTATATGAAGTTTAGTTTTTCACACATGTATAAGCACCTTTAGGGTCGGTTATAAGAAAAAACCGACCCTAGAGGTGCTTGTACGAAATTTTTTTTGCTCTTTTTCGATCGACAAATCTTCGACCGAACGAGCCATATGTCTTTGTATAAGCACCTGTAGCGTCAGTTTTACCTAATAACTGACCTTATAGGTCTTTTCGGTCGACAAATTCATCGACCGAGTTTGAGTTTGATTTACACAAAAGCCAAAATTTTTGTCTTTCTTTCTCCCACGAAACTTTTTTCTCTTTTCTCATCTCTCTCCCACGGCGCCGCGAAACCCTCTTTTCTTCTGCTGTTCCCGCGAACGCTTCTCTGTGAAGTCGTTTCCGCCTCTCCACACTGCCAAAAGGATCGTGAAGCTCGTCGTCACCATGAAGAGGATCGTGAAGCTCGTCGTCGCCGCCTTCCACTCCTCCTTCACGAAGCCCGTCATTGCCTTGAAGCTCTCTTCGTTGCCGTAAAGCTTTTCTTTTCCATGAAGCTCGTCGTCGCCGCCTTCCACTCTTTCACGAAGGTCACCGCCTCTCCGTGAAGTTCGTCTCTTCCTACACGAAGCTCGCTGCCATTTCCAAGTAAGTTCAAGCTTCCTTCGTTCGTTGTTCCCCTTCATTCCTGCCCGCCGCCATTGCTGCTTCCAGGTCCATCTCGGTCGACAATTAGTCGACCGAGAGGCCACCTGCGCGCAGCGTCCAGGTCCACTCTCGGTCGACAATTCGTTGACCAAGAGTGGACCTGATGCTGCACGCAGGTGGGCTCTCGGTCGACTAATTGTCGACCGAGATTGACTGGAACTTATTTATGTTAGAGCTATAAATGTTTTAATCATATTTGCTGTAATGTTCACAAATAGTTTTGAATATTATAATGATTTCAATCTTTGGACTGTTGGAAACGACCTTACTTTGCTAATTTGTACAAATATTTTCCATTTATATGATTTGATGACCCAATAATAAAAACATGCATGTCTTTTTTCATATGTAATCATTATATAAATTTTAGAAATTAATACTAGATTAGACATGTGTACTTCTAGATTGACACTTTAGGGTTGATGCATGATGTTTAACTTAATATATAAATATGAAAATAATGCATTTATATATTAACTTAGAAACTCGTTCAAAATTTACTCATTAGGAGTAAACTTTGGATAGTCCCCAGTTTGGGACTGTTTTTGGATATTTTAATCTCACTTAGGATGTACCTGTGTAATGTATGTTTAGTTTTGTAGATTATTTTAGTAGGATTTCTCCATTTGTTCTCTGGGTACATATGTGAGTGGTTATTTGCCATTTACATCGGTGTACTTGGAGAACTTAGGGGAAATGCTGCTGAAATTTTCTTCAAAACTAAACATACATTATACAGTTACTAGTGAGATTAAATATTCAAAAATGGGATAGGTGGTACACTTTCTATCAATAAAAACTTACAGATTATTATATTATCAATATTAAACTGTTAATTTTATAATTAATTTTAATGTGATATAGAAAATGGATCGAAGTTGGATGTCTATCAAGAACCGTTGCAGTCCAGAGTTTGCCAAAGGTCTTGATGAATTTATCAGATTTTCTAAGGAACATAGGAAACTACCTACATATAGGCTATATTGTCCATGTAGAAATTGTTGTAACAATTTGAAAGTTGATACTGGTGAGGAAATTAAGAATCATGTCATATGCAATGGGATCATACAAGGTTATAATGAATGATATTGGCATGGAGAGAAATTGAATTATGGAGCAGAAAATGTCGATATTAATAGTTGTGGCATAGAAGATATAGATAATGATGATAATGTTAATGATGAACCGATTCAAGATGACCAGATTCAGGATGATATGATTGATGAGATGCTACGTAGTTGTCGGGACAATGTCATTGATCCACCTTCTTTATTTGCAAACATTGTCCATGATGCTGAAAAACTATTATATAAGGGTTGTACTAAGTTCACGAGGTTGAGTGTTGTGATGCAATTATACACTCTTAAAGCTCAAAACCGGTGGAGTGATAAGAGTTTCACTTCACTGTTGTCTTTGTTAAAAGAAATTCTTCCTGAAGGCAACAAGCTTCCGATTTCAACATATCAAGCAAAGAAAATAATGTGCCCAATGGGAATGGAGGCTAAGAAGATTCATGCATGTCCAAATGATTGTGTGTTATTTCAGAAGGACTACAGTAATTTGATAAATTATCCAAAATATGGTGCGTCAAGGTATAAGACTACAAATTCAGCCCAGGCTAAAAATGGCTCTCCTGCCAAGGTGATGTGGTATCTACCAATAATACCACGATTTCAACGCTTATTTGCTAATACAGAAGATGCGCAAAATTTGTCTTGGCATGGGGAGTTAAAGGTCAATGATGATGGCATCCTACGGCATGCATCTGATTCACCAAAATGGAAGAAAATTGATTTATTATAACCTCAATTTGGTAAAGAACCAAGAAACCTAAGACTTGGACTCTGTACAGATGGAATGAATCCCTATGGTACATTAAGCAGCCAACATAGAACATGGCCTGTTATGATTGTTATATACAATCTTCCTCCTTGGTTGTGTATGAAAAATAAGTATGTGATGTTGTCAACATTGATATCAGGGCCCAAACAACCTGGAAATGATATTGATGTTTACCTTCAACCTCTAATTGATGACCTAATGAAACTATGGGAAGAAGGTATTATGACATATGAGATTCACGTAAAGAGATCTTCAGTTTGCGTGCTATGTTATTTTGCACGATTAATGACTTTCCAGCTTATGGAAATTTGTCTGGATATAGCATAAAAGGATACAAAGCATGTCCTGTTTGTGAGGAAAATACTGATTCAATCAAACTGAAACATGGTGGTAAAATTGTATATCTTGGTCATCGGAGATTTCTCCCACCAGTGCATCCTTATCGAAGGCAACACAAAACCTTTAATGGATCAACTGAGGAACAAAGTGCTCCTAAACCTATAACATGACATGTTGTATATGATAGAGTGAAACATATTGTTAATGAATTTGGAAAGAGTTCAAGTAGTCATACACTCGCATGTGACAAATCTCTATACAAGAAGAGGTCAATATTCTGGGATCTTCCTTATTGGAGATCTTTGGCAATTAGACACTGCATTGACGTCATGCATGTTGAAAAAAATATTTGTGATAGCATCATCGATATACTATTGAACATACCAGGAAAAACTAAAGATGGCATCAAATCTAGAAAAGATTTAGAATTAATGGGTATTAGAAAAGAATTATCAGTGGAGATCAGGGGTCGCCGCACATATTTGCCACCGACTTGTTACACTTTGTCAAAGAAAGAGAAAAAGACTTTCTATGAGTGCTTGTATAATATTAAGGTTCCACAAGGATACTCTTCTAATATTCGTAGATTGGTATCAATGAAGGATCTGAAACTGATAGGTCTCAAATCTCACAATTGTCACACCTTAATGCAACAAATTTTACCTGTGGCTATTCGATCTATATTGCCGAAGCATGTAAGGTTTGCAATCACAAGACTCTATTTCTTCTTCAATGAAGTATGCAACAAAGTGATACATCCTGATACTCTCGATAAATTACATAAAGATGTTATTGTTACCATGTGTCAGCTTGAAATGTACTTTCCTCCTTCATTTTTCGATATCATGGTTCATCTTGTAGTACATATTACAAGGGAGGTGAAGATGTTGGGTCCAATTTTCTTACACTGGATGTATCCATTTGAACGTTGCATGAGTGTTTTTAAAGGTGATGTTCGGAATCGTTATTGTACTGAAGGGAGTATTGTTGAGGGTTACGTGGCTAGGGAGGTGATGGACTTTTGTAATGATTTTTTGAATTGCAATGATACTTGTACCGATCAAAAAAATTCCCATCACACTGGATCTTATTGTGGCAAAGGAACTCTGGGAGGACGAGTGAAAGGAATCAGTCGTGGGTTGTGTGAACAAGCACATTTGTATATTTTATACAACATCGATGAAGTTAGTAGCTACAACACAGAACACAATGATCTTATCAAGAGAAATCATCCGCGATCCAGTTCAATGTGGCTTGTAAGAGAGCATAATCGAACATTTATTAGGTGGTTTGAAGAGAAAGTATTTAATCAACTATCTGAATCATCAAATAATGTTGCTGAGAACATAAAATGGCTTGCCTTTAAGCCAAAAATGGATGTCATGTCATATGAAGGTTATGACATTAATGGATTTTCATACTACACAAAACGTCAAGATGAAAGTAGTGTAGTTCAAAATAGTGGGGTCACTGTTAAAGCTTGTTCATTGTATTTTGCTAGTGCCAAAGATAAAAGACCACACAAAGCTGAGATGTCATATTACGACGTCATTGAGGACATATGGGAAATGGACTATACAAATTTTTGATTTCCTATATTTAGATGTAATTGGGTTGAAAACAACAAAGGAGTTTTAGTGGATGAGTTGGGTTTCAAATTGGTGCATTTTGAAAAAATTGGTTTCAAAGATGAGCCATTCATCATGGCAAACCAAGCAAAACAAGTATTCTATATTGATGACCCGACAAATAAAAATTGGTCTATCGTTCTTAATGGAAAAAGACAGTTTATTGTAGATCCTATAAATGAAGAAGAATATTACGAAAAGTATGATGATTCCAGTCCATTCTCAGTTGGTTTGCCAAGTGTAAATGTTGAAGATAACACCGATGAATATTATAAATGTCAATACCATGGTGAAGAAATTTTCCTTGACTAACAACTCAATCAATACTAAAGGCATGTATTCTTTGAATTATTTATTTTATTATCATGTATACCTTATCACTTGTGCTTTTATTATCACTTATTTTTTTTTCATCATGTATACTTGCAGGTTCTAAAATGGCGAGTGAAGATGAACATTTTGAGCATGAGCACCATGATGATGAACATTCTGAGCATGAGCACCATGAGGATGGTAGTGGTGATGCTAAGAAACTTAGAGGTCCTACATTGATGCGTAGGCTGCAGGAGCTCAGGGCTAAAGGGGATAAATTTCCAGTCCAGTTTGATATGACAGGAGCACCTGTTGGGGAACATACTAGTGCTTTCAAGCATTACGTAGGGGCGACCGCGCACACTAAGGTGCCAATAGATATAGAAAATTGGCATGATGTTCCTGATGCCAAAAAAGACCTCATATGGAAAGATATATTTGTGAGTGGAAGTGATATCATTTTAATATGTTTTTATCTATTGATTCTAATTTAGTTTGCTTGGAATTAATTCCTTTTCAAAACAACATTATTAATTGCTTCTTTTGTATGTATAGGGTGTTTTTCATCTAAATGAAAAAGATCACAAGAAAAGAGTGTTGCAACGTTGTGGTGTACGATGGAGGGGTTTTAAGACATATCTTGTAAGGGAATTTATAAATAATCCTAAACAAAAGAAGAAAGCTACAGATGTATATATTTTTATAGATCCTGAGGTGTGGGAAAGATTTATTGCAGCTAGGAGATCGGAAGAGTTTCAGGTAATAAAGATTGTGATGTATTGTATGAATATTTAATTTTATACAATTAAGGACGTAAATCTTTTTATACATGCTTGCCAAGTCTAAATTGCAATACCTCGTTTTAAATGATCAGGATATTCACCAGGCTCAAAAGGAAAGACGGGCTAAAAATGTGCATGACCATCGCTTGGGGTCCGGTGGTTATGCCTTCCTCCGCCAACTACAAGAGAAGCAATCATCTTCTGGAGAAGAATCTAGTACAACTCAAGTAGAGCGACCACCCCGACACATGACATGGATTGATGCTAGAAAGAATCGAGTCGGTGAAATTGTCAACCCTGCAACTAAGGAGGTGGCACAAAAGATGGTAGGTTTATCCAAACTAAGTAAAAAGTAACTCCCACAATTTTAGATTTATTTATATGTAATTGATATTGTGATTTATTATTTTTATTAACTATTAATAGATTGATCTCCACGAGCAAAGGAAGGAAGGAAAGTTCATCCCAACTGGCTACATGGATGAACTAGCAATTGCTCTTGGTACGAAAGGGCATCCTGGCCGTGTTAGGGGATTAGGAGCTGGCATAGGATTTAAGTCTTATTTTGGCCCTTCACAACCTAAAAGAGGTCGTGCAGGAGGTCTTACACAAGAGGATGTTGAAACATTAGTAGCACAAAAAGTAAAAGAAATAATGTCTTCCTATCATCCTACTCAACCTATCCATACTGCACGTCTCTCAAGTGATGAGATACAAGCCAATGCTCCAGTTGTAGAAGGTCATGGGAGCACTCCCGATGACCCACCATAACAATCTGTAGTAAGTTTTTGTTCTACATGTTGTATTATTAGTATGATAAATATATTATAATATATATATATATATTTGTAACATGTATATGTTCTATTATTTCTTATATAACTTATATTATTTCAATCTAGTTGGTATGAACTGTAAACTTGCAGTGGAAGTTCCAGAATATAATGTTGTGGCAGCGGTCAAGGTGTACAACCTTGGTGGTACATTGCATTGCCAACAAATTACTGATGACATTTTCTGTGTGTCCATCCATCTTGTGTATGATGGAATGGGGGACAAACCACTACCCACACCTAATTCTGAATATAGTACAGTTGAAGAAGCTGAGGGTGCTATGGTGGGTTGGCCTAGACACTTGGTTATCAATGACAAGGTATACCTTATTTCTACCATATTTTTCATATTTGACTGCATATATGAACTCATGTAATATAAGTATGTAATTTAATTAACAGGTTTGTAAAACAAAAAGTAAAACATCTAGTAATCGTCCTCCTATGCCCAAGCCATCTTTCATTCCTGAAACTACATTCGACGAATTGGGAAGCAAATCGAAATGTTTGTGTCGATACTTAGCCAACCAAAGATCGGGATCACATATGTTGGTCAAGTTAATAGAAGATGCAGTTGGGAGGGATTTTGAGAATTTTATTTTTCTTGATGATATTATAGAGTTGTTCTGGTATGATTGGCTGAACACTTCAATAAGAGAAGTATGGATAAGGTAAGGATCTATCAATATATATAGAAAATTCCAATACACATTTTTAACTTATTTCTACATTTGAAAATAATTTATAAATTGTTTAACATCCATTTATATATCGAGGTCACCAACTTTGATATAAAGAATATTGCATTCTTAGTTCCTTCGGTCACTAGTCAGGTGGAGACAAATATTGAGGATGTGAATGATTACTTCTCTGATGCATTCAAATATTTTGCTAGTGACGGGAAGGAAATTATCCTAATTCCTTTTAATGTCCAGTATGTATTATTATTCAATGTAATTTTAATAATGAATAAAACTATTTATTTTAATGTTTGTTTTATTCTTACTCAGAGCTAAACATTGGGAATTAGTGGTGATTGCCCCAAAATTGATGACTCTTTATTATCTTGACCCAATGGGTAAAACAACAAGGAGTCACAAACTGAAATTGCCAGCTATGGAGTAAGTATAAATTTAATCAATTGCTTCAACATGATATTTCTATTTAGAATTTCTGTTTTACCAACTATCATTTTAATTGATAGGGGTATAAAGGTTTTTCGTGAAGCTGGAGGACAAATACCCACAAAATTAAAGACATTATGAAAAATGTAAAGGTAGCTACTTTGACAACTGTTTACTATTTATGTATTAATTTTCAACTATAATATGTCAACTCTTATACTCTTATCTCAATTGTTGTTTATAGTAGTTTACTAACATTAAGTATAATTTGTTATTTGTAGTGTCATATGCAAAATAATGACTGGGCTTGTGGCTACTATGTAATGAAATATATGCAAACTATAATCAAACAAGCATCACATGACATTCAGACTATAAGTCAGGTAATAAAAAATAACATCATAAATTTACAAGTGATTGTACTCATTTTCTAAAATATTAGCAATTGTTTTTTCTGTTACAGATCTTTACAACTCAGCCTTACACACATGTGGACTTGGATGAATTCCGAGAAGAGTGGTCAGAATGTTTTATAAGTGAAGTCGAAGTAGCATTGGATTAAATTATGTAGGTTTGAGTACCTACTCTTTCATATTTTTACTTTTGTATATGTCATCTCAGACTTGCAATCTATCATTTTGTAAATGATGATATGATTATCATTTTTGTTATGAATGTGTGGTTTAGAATGGTGATGGTTGAGCATCAATGCTCCCCTCTCCCAGAATATATGAATCTTCTAGTTCTTCTGTTCTATATCAATTTCTGCAGAATTTTTTTTAAAAAAATCGTAACTTCTAGCGTCGGTTATTTAAATAATCGACCCTAAAGATTGATTTTTTTTTTTTAAATTGTAACTTCTAGCGTCGGTTTCTGGAAATAACCGAGTCTATATGTCATCTATAAGGTCGGTTTTTTGAAATAACCGACCCTAAAGTTTGAATAAAACATTTATGTGTAAGACTCGATCGACAAACTTCTCGAATGAAATACTATCAGTCGACAAACTTGTCGACCGACTGTTACACTGAAATGTTTTATTCAATCTTTAAAGGTCCGTTATTTCAAAAAACCGACCTTCTAGAGATTTCTCGGTCGATAAATTTTTCGACCGAGTGTTACCACTGATGTTATTCAATTTTTAGGGTCGGTTATTTCATAAAAACCGACCCTGTAAACGTTTTCAGTCGACAATTTTCTCGACCGAGTGTTACCACTAAAATATTATTCAATCTTTAGGGTCGGTTATTTCATTAAAACCGACCTTGTAAACGTTCACGGTCGATAATTTTCTCGACCGAGGCCTTTTAAAGGATTGGTTTTTATGAAATAACCGACCCTAAAGATTGAATAACATTTCAGTGGTAACACTCAGTCGAGCAAATTGTCGACCGAAAACGTTTACAGGGTCGTTTTTTATGAAATAACCAACCTTACAGGCTCCATTTTTCTCGTCTAGTTCAGAATTTTTACAACCTTTTGCGTCGATGTTTATTCTGTAAGGTCGGTTTTATTTGGTTAAATAATCTGACGCTCTAGATAAATTTCTGTAGCGAGGCCCACCTAGGCGTCGGTTAAAAAGTGACGCTGCAGGCTTTAAAAATCCGACGCTACAGACCATTTATGTACTATTGTAGCCTATAGGACATGAAATTAGAGCAAGGAGAAGAGTAGCCAATTGAAAGTATGCTCAATTGCTCAAAATAGGTTGCTTAATGCAAATGCATGCTCGAGTGTAGAATAAGTGAGTTTAGGTGTCCTAAGGCATGTCCTATTTATAGGAATGACCGACAAGTGCTTAAGGACATTCTAGACACTTTCTAGGGGGTTCTAAGTGCTTAACTAGCCGTTAGGTACACTTTAGTTGCTTTAGCAACAACTAGTTAATTAATTCTGTAGGTGCTGTCAGAACCCATCTCGGTCGAGGAATTGTCGACCGAAATACCTACTCGGTCGAGTTTTTGTCGACTGACATGCTCTCTGGATCAAGTATTTGCAACGTTCATCTCCAACTTCCAACTACCTTGTCATTTTTGTCTAACGGCTACTTGGGTCTTTCTCGGTCGAGAAGTTTGTCGACCGAGAGTGTCTCGGTCGAGGAATTTGTCGACCGAGATTTGATCATATTTCAATGTTTCAAATAAAGTGCTAAGTATATGTACGAGTGTGCATATGTGACACTATTTAAGGGGATGACCTATCTAAGTGTGGTGAATAGCTAGGGAAGATCTAACGCTTGATTTACATGATGTCTAAGTACTTGTACATTATATATTTGTACAAGTTTTACAATTGATTACATTCATGAAATTAAAGCAATCTAGCATATAGATATTCCAAATCTTTTGCCATCCACCTTATTCCTGCAACACTCAAGTAGCACGTTAGATCAACAAGAATGAAATGTTTGTCAGTATCAAAACAAAAGGGATTAACTGATGTCCATTTTTCCAACAATCTCCCCCTTTTTGAAGATGACAAACATTTCCAAAATATAAATCAACTTGTCTTTTAAGAAAAGTTTAGTTTCATACCTGAAGTTTACTTTGTGAATTTCTTCTCTTGTTTATAAATGTGTGCTTATTATTCCCCACGAATTATGGAACATGAAGTCCAATTCTTTAGGGAATAAAGCAACTTTCAATGTAAAGCCAAGAGTTTATAAAACTCATTGATTGAGTTTTGCATAATTACTATGTTTAAAGATTTATTTTTATTTCTCCCCCTTCGTCATTTCAAAAATATATCCACTACAAATAGGAAAACTTCCCCTTAATTTGATGTCCCATCAAATCCTATGAAAAAGATGTCCATTTAAAAACCAAAAATGATACAAATAAGAACGTTTCTAAGAAGCACAAATATCAAAGAAAACATCTTCTAAGGGAGTGATAAGCAGTTGCTTCCTTATTTTGTTGAATTGGTCTAATGTAAGCGGTTTTGTAAAAATATCAGCCAATTGATCTTCCGTATCAACATGATGAAGGGAAACATGATTCTTAGAGATACGATCCCGTAAAAAGTGATGACGGATTTCAATATGTTTAGCTCGACTGTGTAAAATAGGATTGTGTCCTAAGTTTATAGCGCTTGTGTTGTCACAAAAGATAGGCGTAGATGAAAGAGTAAAACCATAATCGTTTAACACTTGTTGCATATAAAGCACTTGAGCACAACAAGATCCGGCTGCCATATATTCAGCTTCAGTTGTAGAGAGGGCAACCATGTTTTGTTTCTTTCTAAACCAAGATACTAAAGCTCTTCCTAACAAGAAACAACCACCACTAGTGCTCTTGCGGTCAAGTCGACAACCAACATAATCAACATCAGTATAAGCTTTAAAATCCAAGGATTGTCCTTTTGGGTACCATAAACCGAAACATGTGGTGCCGGCTAAGTATCGAAGAATCCGTTTAACTTCTTGGAAATGAGAGTGCATGGGTTGTGATTGAAATTGAGCACAAAGATCAACAGAAAACATGATGTCTGGTCTAGAAGCGGTTAAGTAAAGCAAACTACCAATCATGGCTCTATATAAGGAATCATCAATAGGTTCCCCATTTTCATCCTTATCAATTTTAATAGAGGTAGCCATAGGAGTAGTATCATGTTTGCACTGATCCATCCCAAAACATTTTAAGAGTTCTTTAGTATACTTTTCTTGGCTTATAAAAATCTCGGCAGACGTTTGTTTAATTTGAAAACCAAGAAAGAAAGTTAGCTCACCCATGAGGCTCATTTCAAATTCTTTTTGCATAACGTTAGTGAATTGTGTGCACAATGATTCATTTGAATCTCCAAAATATTGTCATCAACATATATTTGAACAACTAGAAAATCAGATGTATATGTTTTGAAAAATAAAGTAGAATCTGAATTTCCGATAGAGAAACCATTATCAAAAAGATATGTCTTGAGCCTTTCATACCAGTTCCTAGGTGCTTGTTTTAAACCATAAAGTGCTTTCTTAAGTT
Organism: Alisma plantago-aquatica; assembly: GCA_963693085.1. Classification (NCBI taxonomy): domain Eukaryota; kingdom Viridiplantae; phylum Streptophyta; class Magnoliopsida; order Alismatales; family Alismataceae; genus Alisma; species Alisma plantago-aquatica. Next base: position 370,706,667 of record OY856413.1, on the reverse strand, counting down.
TATAAGCATGGTCACCTTTTTCCAGTATTTCAAAACCAGGTGGTTGGGCAACATACACTTCTTCTTGAATGATTCCATTTAGAAATGCACTTTTTACATCCATTTGGTAGAGTTTGATGTTTTTGTGTGCAACAATAGCTAGTAACATTCTAATAGCTTCAAGTCTTGCTACTGGTGCATACGTTTCATCAAAGTCTATTCCTTCTTGTTGATTATATCCTTGTGCTACTAACCTAACTTTAATTCTTATGACTTCCCCTGCCTCATTTAGCTTATTCCTAAAAACCCATTTAGTTCCAATGATGGTTTTATCTTGTGGTTTAGGGACTAAATCCCATACATCATTTTTAGTGAATTGGTTTAATTCTTCTTGCATTGCTATTATCCAATAGTCATCTTTAAGAGCTTCAGATACCTTCTTAGGTTCAATAATAGAAACAAAGGCCATGTTTGCAACATCCTTAAAAGAAGAATGAGTTTTGACTTTATCATTAGGATTTCCAATAATTAATTCTTGAGGATGATCCTTAATGAGTCTAGGTATAGGTTGTGTTTCAGCTTGGTTATTTCTTATAGTATTTTTCTCACTATTATTGGGTATGGATACATTTTTGAATTGATGAGTGAGATCAACTATTTCAGGATTTTCTAATTTTGACTCTTCATGAAAAGAGATATGAATAGATTCCTCAACTTTTCTAGAAATAGTGTTGTAGACTCTAAAAGCTTTGCTAGAGGTAGAATATCCCAAAAAGAATGCTTTATGTGATTTAGAATCAAACTTATCTCTATCCTCTTTAGTGTTTAAGATATAGCATGTGGATCCAAAGGTATGAAAATAGTCAACTCTAGGTTTCTTACTATGTATTATTTCATATGGTGTTTTCTTCAATTAGGAGTGAACAGTTACTCTATTTAACACATAGCATGCGGTGTTTACAGCTTCATCCCAAAAGGTTTTAGGTGTGTTATGTTCGAGCATCATAGTCCTAGCCATTTCTTGTAGTGATCGATTTTTCCTTTCAACTATACTATTTTATTATGGAGTGCGTGGAGCATAAAAGTTGTGAGTGTATCCTTGAGATGTGCAAAATTCTTCAAATAAATGGTTCTCAAATTCTCCACCATGATCACTTCTAATGGTACATATTTTGTTTTGTAATAGATTTTCAATCTTGGAACAAAATTTTATAAAGACATGAATAGTGTCATCTTTAGTTGCAAGAAAATGTATCCATGTATATCTACTATAATCATAAACAATAACAAAATAATATCTTTTTCCACCAATAGATTGTGTCCTCGTGGGTCCAAATAAATCCATATGAATCAATTCTAAGATTCTACAGGTGCTAAGTACATGTTTGGGTTTAAAAGAGGTTTTTGTTGCTTACCCAAAGTACATGGTTCACAATTATCTACTTGATCAAAAGATAAATTAGGCAAGCTACGAACAAGATCATATTTAACTAACTTTTTGATAACATGTGAACTAGCATGTCCTAACTTTTTATGCCATAGTTGTAAAGTATTTTCATTTGCAAGTAAGCATTTTCCTACTACATATTTCATAGAGTTAGGTCTAAGAATATAAAGGTTTCCAACTCGTTTTCCTTCATAAGCAACATTTGTAGTGTTTTCTATTAATAACTTACAGCAATTTTTGTTAAATAAAACATCATATCCACTGTCACATAATTGACTAACGCTTATTAAATTATGGTGCAAACCATCAACGAGTAAAACATTCTTTATTTCGAGGTTTGTACCAATGTTACCTATTCCAACGATTTTACCTTTACCATTATCTCCAAAGGTGACTGTTCCACTCTTCTTTTCTTCAAAAGTTTGAAACACATCCTTGTTTTCGGTCATGTGTTTGGAACATCCACTGTTGACCATCTAATCATGCATTTAAAATGTAGGTTTTGGTACCCATGTGATGGTCCAATATGGTTAGGAGTATTTAATTTCAGATTGAATAAAAAATCTGGTTCAGAACTTCAGTCGGTTGATAAAAGTTCGACTGACACCTGTCTCGGTCGACCATTTTTCGATCGAAATAGTTTCTATTTTACTCAGGTGGTTGTTGTAGATTTTAATTTGTTATAGGCATCTGGTCGGTCGACAATACTTCAACCGACTAAGTTTTTGTTTCAGTGTAACAGTTCAGAAAATTACCATAATGCATGAGACTTTTTATTAAGTTGAGATAAGACAATATAATTTGCAAAAATGAGCATTGAATCATATCTCAACTGAATTTCATTCAAGTCTACTAAGTTTGGGGTTTTGGAACCCAAACTAGGTCGGAATCCTTGGTCTTATAAGGGCATGAAAACGAATAATGTCCAAGACGTAGACAAAAATGACAAGTAATAGAATCAACTTCATTTCTCTTTCTAGGAATTGTGTTCTTAGGTACAAACATAGTCTGAGTCTTGGATGTTTTAGCTCTTTTGGATTGATTTTTCTTTGGAACATATCCTAATCCTCTTCTTCCATTAAAACTAGAGGAAATTTTCAGATTGTTATTAAGGATGTCTTTGCCTCTTAAGTCATTTAGATTTCTTTGTAGAGTAGCAATGTCATCCATCTTCTTGTGTAAATCTTTCCTTGCTTGATCTAAATCAGATAATATGGAGTCTCTTTCTTTTACAACATTGTCATAGTCTAGATGGTTACATAAAATCGGTTGGGTCTGAAAATCATTTAGTTTAACTAACAAATAAATCTTTTCTTGAGAAAGAAGATCAACATTTGTTTCTAGAGTAAGTAATTTCTTAGTGCAGTCATTTAAAGATGTTTTTAAAGACAAGTTCTCAAGATCAATGTTGTCCTTTTTAGAAGAGAGATCATTTAATCTAGCATATAACTCATCATTTTTTTTGGTAACCTTCTTCAGTTTCCTTTTGTAGTCAACATATTTATCATGAGTTTCTTGTAGACTAGCGATTAACTCTTCTTTAGGAAGATCAAGAAGGCTTACCTCTTGCGAGTCTTCATCATCTTCTCTTGCCATTAGACATTCTACCTTTTCTTCTCCACTTTCACTCTCACTTGACTCATCCCATGCAGCTTTGTAAGATTTTTCTCCCTTCTTTTTGTGTGAACTTTTCTTTCCTTTCTTTGTTTTAGGGCATTCATTTTTGAGATGTCCTTTCTTTCCACACTCAAAGCACCTAGGAGGAGAAGAAGAAGAACTAGAAATTTTGTTAGATTTAAATCTTTTGTATTTCTTACCATTTACAATCAAGGCATCTTCTCCTTCATCTTCACTTGACTCCTCACTTTCTGGTGTGATGATCTTTGAAGCTTTTAGAGCCACATCCTTCTTTTTCCCTTGTTGAAGTTCACGTTCTCTTCTTTCTTCTTCTTCTAGGGTTGCTTCATGAGCTTCTAGGTTGCAAATGAGTTGTTCCATCCTTAATCGGGTGAGTTCATTTGCTTCTTCAATGGCCGTCACCTTGGGCTTGTATTTGGGAGGAAGTGATCTAAGGATCTTTGACACCTGATCTTCCTCAAGAACAACTTTACCTAAAGCATTCAAACCATTTACAATAGAAGATAATTTTGCATACATTTCATTAATAGATTCATTTGGATCCATACGGAAATGTTCAAACTTTTGTTTAAGCATACTAATTTTAGAATTCTTAACTTGAACGGTCGCTTCATAAGTTATGGAGAGTCTATGGCAAATTATATAGGTTGTATCACAGTTTGATATCCTATTAAATTCTCCTACTGAAATTGAACAATAGAGAATACTTACAGCCTTTGCATTCATTTGAGCCGACTTTACCGTATTGGTGTCCCAAGCTGCATATTCTACTTGAGGAAGCTCATAGGGGGTTGACACCATCCTCCACATATCCCAGCTAATCCCTTGGAAGTAGAATTGCATCCTTCTCTTCCACTAGGTGTAGTTTGTTCCATCAAACATAGGAGGCCTAGCCACAAGTGTTCCTTTAAGGTTGAGGTTGTTGAGTACCCTGTCACCCATTCTTCAAGACCTGGTTAGGGTTCCTTTAAGGCCGCTCTGATACCAATTGAAAAACACTAGAGGGGGGGTGAATAGGGTTTAAAGATAATTCAATAATTATTTAACTCAAACAACCATAAATGAAAAAGCAAGAAGGATACAAGGGATTTAGAGTGGTTCCAACCTTAGCAAATACTAAGGTTGTCAGTCCACTACCTGGTTGCTTACCCAACCGGGATTTTGAAAGTATTAATTCTATTACCTCTCCAAGGATTTTACATAAAATACAATACTTTCTTACACCCCTTTGGACAACCTTCACTTTGAAGTAGATGCACCAACTTGAGGCAGCCTTCTTGAAGTAACTCCAAGCTCCCCCTTGAAGTAGCCTTCCTCTTTGAAGTAGCCTCCCGTTGCACCAGCCTTTTTGAAGTAGTCCAAAGCCTCCTTCTTCACCAAGAAGATCACGACCCTCTCCAATCCACAACCTCCAACCCTAGGAGTACCAAGGAGAGTACAAGCAATAAGAGTGAACAAGAAAGGAAAAAGGAAATTACAATTACCCTTTGAAGCACAAGGCTTGATTTACCTATATCAAGCGTATAGATCTCCTAACCAATGTATATGGAAGTGTGATTGCTTGTGGATAGGAGATACTAGCCTATAGAACATGAAATTAGAGCAAGGAGAAGAGTAAGCAATTGCAAGTATGCTCAATTGCTCAAAACAGGTTCCTTAATGCAAGTGTATGCTCAAGTGTAGAATAAGTGAGTTTAGGTGTCCTAAGGCATGTCCTATTTATAGGAATGATCTACAAGTGCTTCAGGACGTTCTAGACACTTTCTAGGGGGTTCTAAGTGCTTAACTAGCCGTTAGGTACACTTTAGTTGCTTTAGCAACAACTAGTTAATTAATTCTGTAGGTGCTGTCAGAACCCATCACGGTCGAGGAATTGTCGACCGAAATACCTACTCGGTTGAGGTTTTGTCGACCGACAGGCTCTCTGGATCAAGTGTTTGCAACGTTCAACTCCAACTACCTTGTTAGTTGTGTCTAACGGCTACTTGGGTCTTTCTCGGTCGAGACGTTTGTCGACCGATAGTGTCTCAGTCGAGGAATTTGTCGACCGAGATTGACCATGTTTCAATATTTCAAATAAAGTGCTAAGTATATGTATGAGTGTGCATATGTGACACTATTTAAGGGGATGACCTATCTAAGTGTGGTGAATAGCTAGGGAATATCTAACGCTTGATTTACATGATTTCTAAGTACTTGTACATTATATTTTTGTACAAGTTTTACAATTGATTACATTCATAAAATTAAAGCAATCTAGCATATAGATCTTCCAAATCTTTTACCATCCACCTTATTCCTGCAACACTCAAGTAGCACGTTAGATCAACAAGAATGAAACGTTTATCATTATCAAAACAAAAGGGATTAACTGATGTCCATTTTGCCAAAAAGTGTTTTCTTTTTTACATTCGTATTGGTGATTTAAGACAGTCCTTATAAAGAAAAGATAAGATGATAGGATTTCTCTAAGGTGTCCGTATTACATTAAAATTTAAAACTTTGTTAATCCTTAATAATGACAAGATGAGAAGATAGATTATTTCTAAGGTTAGGCTGCTCTTATTCACATCATTTCACTTTGTCCAGGTAGAAGATAACTTTGTAGTGAGGGGATTCCAACCACCGCTGCGTCTGAATGTGGATTGTGAAAAATTATGTCAGGACCCTCACAATTATCTGCCTAGACACCTTAGTGAAATAATTGTAAATAAGAGTAACCCAAAGATTAATTATTTAATATGATTATTCAATGCAAGATATTTTCACTTATGAGATATTTTCACTTATGTGTAACCAACCGTCACATGTTAACATATGATCCCAAATCGCATGTTAAACCCTAAAAAGAGTCATGAGATAGAAGATTTAAGATGCCCATCCCTGGGTGGATCACACACAAATTAGTTTTTTATGGACAGTAAGTTTCTATAGAAGAAATAATAGATGAAAACTATATAATGAAGAAAGTGAAGACTTAGTCTAGGAGTCCAAATTAGTTAAATTTAATCCATTATAATCTTGATTTTTAAATTTATTCTTATCAATAATATAACAATTAATTTCATTAACTTGGGCAATTCTATTTTGTAGATTACTAAATTTTGCAATTCTATTTTGTAGATTACTAAATTTTTGGATACTAGTTAATAACAATTTTATTTTGTAGAGTATATTTGAATTGGATGAAAAGATGCATCGTAAATGCGAGATGCAACACTGTGGGAGAGTCCTAAGGAACTATAGGACAAATCTCACATGAGAATACATAAAAGAAGCTAATAAGAGGAAGAAGAAAACCACTGAACAGTGGAACTTCCTGGACAAAGAAGAATGTGAGGAGTTCGTCGCTTCAAGACAAACTGATGAATTCAAGGTATTAGGCGTCAGTCTCAATCTCATTATTAATATATGTTGTATTCACCTATTCAAGATTAACATTTAGTGTTACTAACCAAATTATTAATGTGCATACTAACTAGGCCCTCAGTGATGCACAAAGATCAAGGCATGCGACGAATGCGCACGACCACACAATGGGCCCAAGAGGATATGTAGGCGTTCACCAAAGACTATAGTCTAAGGCTACTGCTCAGTCTGCTGCTACTCAGGAGTCCTCTACCATAGGTAGCACACCTCTACCTCGCCATGATGTCTGGATAGATGGGAGGAAAAATAAGAAGGGAGAAATAACTAAGGCCGCAACTGCTGAGGCGACTGCAAAAATGATAAAATACAACTCTTACAACGATCATTCAAATATTAATTATTTGTGTTGTTTACTTAATTACAAATTTTTGTTTTGGCGATTAGCGGGAGCTGTACGAGCTGAGGAAACAAGGCAAGTTCATCCATGAGGGAACAAGGGATGAATTGACAGTTGCTCTGGGTAACCCAGACCATCCTGGACGTGTTAGGGATGCAGGCGCTGGTGTGGGTATCAAAGCTTTTTTTGGGCCATCCCAGCGCAAACATGTCCCAAAAGCGGGACTTTCACAAGAAGAGGTGACATATTATTTCTTTATAATGTTACTGTAAAAGAGAATTCAATAATCAGAAGCTAACATTTCTTTTCTCCATGTATAGGTAGATAAGATATTTGAGAGAAAAACTCGAAGAAGCAATGAAAAAGTGGCAGGCATCTCAGACTGCACCTCAGCAGACAATACCTATAGCTCCTACTACAGGCTCTACTCCTACTGCAGAGGTTGGGAGTAATCCTGTAGACCCACCACCTAGCACATCCGCTGTAAGTATTTTTATGACATCGTAACTAGTTTTTTAATTCAAGATGATATGTTTATATGAAATTGTAGTCGTTTAAAATAAAGATGATATGTATATATGTATATAACATTCTTTACAAAAAAATTTGTAGGGGTTGAAGCAATGCCGTCTAAAAAGTAATGAATATGTCGTTGCAAAGGCGTTAGCTTACCCATCCCTACCCGGGGAACAGTTTCATGGGTCTCCATTACCAGCTGGTTGGCTTCGTGTGAGCCCGATACATATATTGCAAGGATGGGCAGATCTTCCATTGCCATATGCCCACCCAGATTGTGAAACGCTTGGTGAGGCAGAAGGCGGAGTGATATTGTAGTGAAAAGTGGATGTCCTCTTTACTGAAACTGTATGATAAATTTACATTATGTTAAATTGTTAGTGTGTGTATATGATGTCAGTTGATCTAAAATTATATATATATATATATATATATATATATATATATATATATATATATATATATATATATATATATATATATATATATATACAGGTTAAAAAGAAGACATCCACAACATCTAGGCCTCCACTTCCACCTCCTACATTACCTAGTTGGATTCCACATGACCTACCTATCCCGTTAGGTCCTAACTGTAGGGGTATGGCAATATGGTTAGGCGAACATGATATAAACTGCCCTATAACTGTTTCTTCTGATTCAGATTCTACATGTCAGTCATACGAAACCAAACTATTTATACAAGATATTTTGGAGTTGTTTGGAAATGATTGGCTAAATACATATGTGATAGATCTATGGATAAGGTGAGATCTTCTTTATACATCCATATACCTTGTGTATGATCTGGTGATCTGGTTTCTTATTTATTAATGCATGTGTAATTAATACATATTTTGTAGCTACTTAGACAAGATATGTGCAAATTATGGATTCGAACATGTAGAGTTTTTGATTCTATCTTTGATTAGTCTAGTAGCTAAAGACCCTACGTCAGTTCAACAATACTGCTGTGAGGCTTTTACAAATTTTGTTGTAAATAAGAAGACGGTGATAATGGCTCCATTCAATGTAGAGTAAGTTTACTTTGCTTATTATAATTTGGATTTAAGAAAATTACATTTTTATTGTGGATTTTGAGTTATTAATTTTTAACTTTTTAACCTCTAGTGGTAGGCATTAGGAGTTACCGGTTATTGTCCCCGAGACGTTCACTATCTATTATCTAGATCCTAAGGGGAGTAAATTGAATACAAGATTTGGACACATAATGAAAATGGCATTATTCTGGTGATAAATATTTCATTTTCATATCCGTTAACATATGTTATTACATTACTCTTTAATTGCAATGTTCTGTGTTACATTAACATGTAGGGGTTTTGATGAGTTCAAAAGGGCTGGAGGAAAGGTCCCCACGAAAAAGAACCAGCCAATAATTTGGAAGAACTTGAAAGTAAGTTCCTGACTGCAATATATGTATATATTATTTATGTGAACAATGCTTAATTAGTTGTATTTTTTAATATTTTGTATGTTTGAATTTATAGTATGCTACACAAGACAACAGATGGGCATGTGGATTCTATGTCATGCGATATATGCACATGATTATCAAACATGCTGCACTTGATATCGAGTGTATTGCTTAGGTATTATATAGTCTCATTAGATAATATGATCGAAATATATCAATCTTATTTATAGCTCACTAATTATATATACATCATTCTCTTTATATTTGTTTAAGACTGACCCCACTACAGGAAAAGACTTACCAGATGTACATGCTCCCTATACGATGGGAGAATTAAATGAAGTAAGAGAAGAATGGGCAATAACCATACAAATAGTGGGGGTCTTAAAATATAATTGGGATCCTGATAGCGAATAATGACTAAAGAATGATATTTTGTAAATGAATTTCTAAATTATATCATATGTTTGAATGTTTCTACATGTCTGGATGTTTCTACATATGTCTGAGTGAAAATGAATGAAAGTGTTGGTTGCTATATGAATATTTCTACATGTGTGAATGTGAATGAATGAAACTACAGATTGCTATCTACATGAATGTTTCTAAATGTGTGAAAATAAAATGGAACTGCAGGTTGCATTGCTAAATGCATGTGTGAATATATATATATATATATATATATATATATATATATATATATATATATTTGTTAATTTTGTAGGTTTGTGGCCTGTTGTTGGCTAATATCAATGGATGTCGTAAAACCTGCAGTTCATAACTGAACTACAGGTTTCTCATCCTGCGACCAACCACAACAGGTCTGCAGACTGACAAAAAAACCAAAACAATAGGCGTCGGTTATTTATATAAAACCGACACACAAAGTTATAGTGTCGGTTTTATATAAATAACCGACGCCTATTTCCTGTGGCGCGAAGATATATGGCATCGGTTTCTTACTAATAACCGACACTGATAGTGCCCAAGCTGGCGCCAACAACAAGCGTCAGTATTTGTATAAAATCGACACACAAAGTTATAGTGTCGATTTTATATAAATAACCGGCGCCTATTTCCTGTGGCGCGAAGATATATGGCGTCGGTTTCTTACTTATAACTGACACTGATAGTGCCCAAACTGGCACCCTTTCTGTGGCGTGAAGGTGTATGGTGTCAGTTTCTTATCTAATAACCGACGCCTATAGTCCCCTGATGGCGCGTTTTCGGTGGCGCGCGAAGGGTTTGGGCGTTAGTTTTGGAACCGACGCGTAATGGGTGAGCTTTTAGTGTCGCCCACATAGGTGTCGCTTAGAAACCGACACTAAAGGCCTTAAATAACCGACACTAAAGGTAGGTTCTGTAGTAGTGGCAATTGTGTGAATTAACAAATTTAGTTCAAAATACTAATCATTTTTTGCATTACAATATATCAAATTATGTTATTATGAGTACACAATATAAAATAATAATAAAGAAAGAAAACTTACTTAGTTGAGAAGAGATGTCCACTTTATAAAAGAAAGAAGAGATTAAATATTGCTAATAAAGCTCCACTTTCAAGCTCAATTCCCTTTTGTTGATTGAAGAAGAAAATATCAATATGCTTGTTGATGTGAGAATGAGAAAGAAAATGAGAGAATTGATATGTAGAATGAGAAGAGAATTAGAGAATTAGTGTGTGAAAATGAGAGAATTAGTGTGTGAAAATGACAAGAGAATGGGGTTTTATATAGGAGAAAGTAGGGTGGTAGAAGGTAAAAATGATAAAAAAATGACCGTTTGCGCACCCAGCGCCCGCGCCCGTGACAACGGTCGCCTGGGGTGGCCGCGCCACGTGGCGCCCCCAAGATGAAGACGTCGGCACTACTACAGAACCTACCTTTAGTGTCGGTTATTTAAGGCCTTTAGTGTCGGTTTCTGAGCGACGCCTATGTGGGCGACACTAAAAGGTCACCCATTACGCGTCGGTTCCAGAACTGACACCCAAACTCTTTGCGCGCGACCGAAAACGCGCCATCAGGGTACTATAGGCGTCGGTTATTAGATAAGAAACCGACGCCCAAACCCTTCGCGCCACAGAAAGGGCGCCATCTTGGGCACTATCAGTGTCGGTTATAAAACAAAAACCGACGACATATGTCTTGGCGCCAAAACAATAGGTGTCGGTTATATGTAAATAACCGACACTGTAACTTTATGTGTCAGTTGTTTACAATTACTGACGCCTGTTATTGGCGCCAGCTTGGGCACTATTAGTGTCAGTTTGTAGTAAGAAACTGACACCATATATGTTCGCACCACAGGAAATAGGCGCCGGTTATATCTAAAAAACCGACATTACATCATTGTGTGTCGGTTTTTTACAAATAACCGACGCCTATTGTTTTTTTTTTGTCAGTCTGCAGACCTGCTGTGGCTGGTCACAGGATGAGAAACATGCAGTTCAGTTAACTAAACTGCAGGTTTTACAACATCCATTGATATCAGCCAACAACAGGCCACAAACCTGCAAATTTAACAACAAAAATATTCACACATGCATTTAGCAAACAACCTGCAGATCCATTTTATTTTCACACATTTAGAAACATTCATGTAGCTAGCAATCTGTAGTTCCATTCATTCACATTCACACATGTAGAAACATTTATATAGTAACCAACACTTTCATTCATTTTCACTCAGACACATGTAGAAACATCTAGACATGTAGAAACATTCACACATATATTATAATTCAGAAATTCATTTACTATCAACATTCACAATATAATTCTTTAGTCATTATTTGCTATCAACATCCCAATTATATTTTAAAACCCCCACTATTTGTATGGTTGTTGCCCATTCTTCTCTTACTTCATTTAATTCTCCCATCGTATAGGGAGCATGCACATCTGGTAAGTCCGTTCCTGTAGTGGGGTCAGCTTTAAACACCTATAAAGAGAATTATGTATATATATAATTAATGAGCTATAAATAAGATTGATATATTTCATATTATCTAATGAGACTATATAATACATGAGCAATACAATCGATGTCCATACAACATGACAGACTAACACATATATAGTACATAACAACAGTAGTGTCGAATTTACATACAACACTAGCTTAGTACATATATAGTGGTACTTATAAGGTGACGATCCCACCTGGTAAAACAGGTTACCGACAACTACATGTTACGACTGGGAGGTCGTGATTCAGAAACAATATGCATTAGCAGGAGGACAAACAGATCACCATATGTTTGTCCTCCTTCTAATGCATATGTTGCTGAATCACGACCTCCCAGTCGTAACATGTAGTCGGTAACCTATTTTAGCAGGTGGTATCGTCACCTTAGTCCCACTATATATGTACTAAGTTAGTGTTGTATGTAAATTCGGCGCTGCTGTTGTTATGCACTATATATGTGTTAGTTTGTCATGTTGTTATATGAATCTGAACCACTTGTGTGTGCTGCACTTTATGTATTGTATATGTATCCTGCTTCTCTTCATTGGGGCTTCTTCCTGCATATCCTGCATAGCTATGTCATGTCCGTCATGCATAGCCTTCTTCCTATATTTATTTTTCAAAGAGAATACAAACAAAAATTATTAGTGTAGAGTTAGTGAAATACTGATCAATGTCTAGAATTGGAATCGATCAAGAACCTACTCTCAGCATCGCGTATGTAATCTCGGGTGAGATTGGTCCTATAGTTCTTTAGCACCCTCCCACAATGTTTAGCATTTGTATTAACTAGAAGATAATGAAACATCAAATCAGAAAATGATATTGATATTAAAAAAGTAAACATTTAGCTTCAATAAAAAAATATAAACATGCATGCCTCTAAAATTGTGATCTTTTATTAATTAACAATCCTTCATTGTGATCTCCGCGCACATATAAGTCATCATTAGCTTCAATATTTTGTGGAGTTGGAAACCCAACTGAGAATGGACTGGAGTCATCATATTTATCATAGTACTCTTCTTCATCTATAGGATCTTCAATGAACTGTCTTTTACCATGAAGAACAACCGACCATTTATCATTTGTAGGATCATCGATATAAAATACTTGTTTCTCCTGTGATGCCAATATGAATGGTTCAGCCTTCTCGCCAATCTTTTCAAAGTTCACTAAAGTGAAACCCAATTCATCCACTATAACTCCTTTGGTGTTATCAACCCAATTATATTTGAAGAGCGGAATTCTGAAATCTATGTAGTCAAATTCCCATATCTCTTCAATGACACTGTAATATGACATTTTAGCTTCACGTGGACTCTTATCCTTTGCACTTGTAAAAAACATAGTCGATGCTTGAAGGGTGACCCCACTGTTTTGGACGACACTCTTATCATCTTGGCGCTTTGTGTAATATGTGAATCCATTAATGTCATACCCTTCATAAGACATAACAGTCAACTTTGGTTTAAAGGCGAGGCATTTGATAGTTTCAGTAATATCATCTGGTGTTTGAGATAGTTGATGTAATACTTTATCTTCAAACCACTTAATAAAAGTCTTGTTATGTTCTCTAGAAAGCCACATTGTATTGGCTCGAGGATATTGTCTTTTGATGAAATTGATATGTTCCTCGATATAAATGTTCACTTCGTCCATGTTGTGTAAAATATACAAATGACCTTGTTCCAACTGCTCACGGCTGATTACTTTCACACGTGATCCCAAAATTCCTTTGCCAAATAGCTCATCAATATTCTTGTCATTATCAGGAGTGTCATTACCACTGAGAAAGTCATTGCAGAAATCCATAACCTCTCTCGCCACATAATCTTCAATAATACTCCCTTCAGGCCGATAACGGTTTCGAACATGACCTTTAAAAATGCTCATGTATCGTTCAAAGGGATACATCCAATGCAAGAAAACCGGGCCCAATATTTTCACTTCCCTAGTCAAGTGGACAACAAGATGTACCATGATATCAAAGAACGAAGGAGGGAAATACATCTCAAGCTGACATAGGGTAACAACCACTTCTCTTTGCAAATTATCGAGAGTCTCAGGGTCAATAACTTTGCTGCAGAGACTGTTGAAAAAGAAACAAAGTCTAGTGATTGCAAACCTTACATGCTTCAGCAATATAGATCGAATTGCCACAGGCAATATTTGTTGCATTAGAGTGTGGCAATCATGAGATTTAAGTCCTATCAAATTCAGATCATTCATTGATACCAATCTACGGATGTTGGATGAGTAACCATGTGGCACCTTAACATTTATCAAGCATTCACAAAAAGCTTTCTTCTCTTTTCTAGACAACGTGTAACATGCGGGAGGTAAGTATGTTCTTTTACTACCCATTTCACGTATTACTGTTAATTCTGACCTTATTCCCATTTCACGTGTTGGCTAAATGGACATCTATAAATCCCTTTGTTTTGATTATGACAAACATTTCACTCTTATTGATCTAACGAGCTACTTGAGTGTGCAGGAACAAGGCGGATGACAAAGTACTAGGGAAATCCATGTGCTTACATATTTATATTTTCATGCAATGTAATCGCTTTGTAAAAAACTTGTACAAATATATAATGTACAAGTACTTAGATTGCATGTAAATCAAGCGTTAGATCTTCCCTAGCTAAACACCACATTTAGATAAGTCATTCCCTTCCAATAGGATCACATATGCACACTCATACACACACTTAGTGCCTTCATTGAAAGATTGAAACAGAGTCAATCTCGGTCGACAAACTCCTCGACCGAGACACTCTTGGTCGACAAACTTCTCGACCGAGATTGACCCAAGTAGCCGTTAGACACAGCTGACAAAGTAGTTGGCAGTTGTAAATGAACGTTGATCCAGAGAGCCTGTCGGTCGACAAAACTTCGACTGAGTAGGTGTCTCGGTCGACAAATTGTCGACCGAGATGGTCTCTGACAACAACTGCAGAATAAAGCAACTAGCCGTTACTAATGCACCTAACTTATACCTAACGGCTAGTTAAGCACTTAGAAACCCCTAGAAGTTGTCTAGAACGTCCTTAAGCATCCATAGGCCATTCCTATAAATAGGACAAGCCATAGGACACCTAAATATATCTTTCACACACTTGAGTACACTTTGAGCAAGCAATTACATTTGCAATCTGTTTGTGAGCAATAGAGCAATTCCTACATTGGCTATTCATTTCCATTGCTCCCAATTCGTGTCCTATAGGCTAGCATCTCCTATCCACAACAATTACACTTCTATATACATTGGTTAGGAGATCAAAACGCTTGATATAGGAAATCAAGCCTTGTGCTACAAGTGGTATTGTAATTTCTGTTTTTCCTTCTTGTTCTTTGTTATCTTTTGTATTCTCCTTGCTACTCCTAGGGTTGGAGGCTGCGGATTGGAGAAGGTTCTTCTCGGAGGAGAAGGTGGACTTCAAGCTACTTCAAGAAGGCTATCACAAGGGAAGCTACTTCAAGAAGGCTATTGCAACGGGAAGCTACTTTAGGAGGAAGGTTGCTTCAAGGTGGTGCAATTACTTCTAAGTGAAGGCTGCTTCAAGGTTGGGCGATTACTTCTAGGTGAAGGCTGCTTGAAGGGTTTAGGGAGAGAATTGTAATTTTATGTAAAGTCATTGCGAGGTAATAAAATTAAATTCTTTCCAAATCTCGGTTGGGTAAGCAACCGGGTAGTGGACTGACAACTTTAGTATTTGCTAAAGTTGGAACCACTCTAAATCCTTGACCCCTTGTCCAATATTCTTGTGGTTGATTGTTTGAGTTCAATAATTGTTAAAATTATCCATAAAACTCTATTCACCCCCCCTCTAGTAGTTTTCAGTTGGTATCAGAGCAGGCTTCAAGGAGCCCTAACCAGGTCTTGAAGAATGGAGGGAAATGGTGATTATAACAAAAGGTGCTGCTTGGACAAAACCACAACATGCTGCAATTGGTGCTTAGGAACAAGCCACAAAACAACCAGATGCCCATGGAGATCAAAGGAAGAGGATAAGCACAAAGAATGTCTTATTGCTACAACTAGTGAAGAAGAAGAGGAGGTAAGTCTTCTTGATTTATCAAAAGAAGAGCTAATTTCTAGTCTTGAAGAAACACACAATAAGTATATTGAGTGCAAGAAGAAATTAAAGAAATCTAATAAAACAAACGATGAGTTAAATGCTAGACTTCTTGCTCTTACATCCGAAAATGAAGATTTATATGCTAAATTGAATGATCTTAGTTTTGAAAAAGATAGCATTATTTCTGAAAATCATACTTTGAATTCATCTCTAAGTAATAGTAATGCAAAGATTTTCACTTTAGAAACAAATTATGATCTTCTATCTCAAGAAAAGGTTGGATTACTTGCAAAGTTAAATGATCTTCAAAAACAACCTGTTTTGTGTACACATCTAGATTATGATAATATTGTGAAAGAAAGGAATTCTTTATCATCTAATCTAGATCAAGCAAAACTAGATATTAAGAAAAGAATGGATGAGATCGCTAAGTTGCAACAAGAAGTTAGTAGGTTAAGAACAATGGAATCCTTGATAAAATATTGGATGATTCCTGTCATCAAATTGGGAGAAGAGGACTAGGTTATAAGCCCAAAGGGAAATCTCATCAACAACCTAGTTGGAGAAAGACACGAGCACATCAATCTACATTTGTACCAAAGAACAACCTAGAACAAAACTATAGAAAAAGACTTGAGGTTGATTCTATATGTTGCCATTATTGCTCACGTCTTGGACACTACTCTTTTTCATGCCCACACAAGAAAAAGAATGTTGAGTTAGTATGGGTTCCAAAACCCCCAAATTGAATTGATTAAGACTAAGTTGAGATATGACCGAAGACTTTAAATTGCATATCTTTATGTCTATCTCAACTTAACATAAAGAGGTAACAAAATGATTCAAGTAACTAAAATTTCTAAAATTTTTCTCGATTAAAACTTAAAGATTTGAATATGATTAGTTGAGATTTGATCTAAATGTTACCTTATTTTATCTCAACTAACACTAAATTTTAAATTGCATAACTGAATTAAATATAGTCTATATTATACTTAGAATCAATAGTTCTGAAGATAATACAGAAACCTTGTCGGTCGAGAAATCTTCGACCGAGCAGTCTGTCGGTCGAGAAATCATCGACCGAACAAGTCACTGATTTCAGTCTGCAGTAAAAATTGCTGAATAATTTGATTGATCAAGTGGCTATCTATTTGCTGTTAATGACTGTTTCTGAATATAAATGATATCATTTCGATTGATCCTCTAAATAAGATAAAACTGAAATTCATGTTTAGAAATCACTGTCTCAAAATGCTTTACATGATTTTTTAAAAGCATCTCTTGGTCTATCTATATAGAAATCATGTGTTATAACATTATATGCTTTTATTGTTCTGTCATAACATCATGGATATGCTTTCACTATTTCTTCATTCAACACATAAAGATGATGTTGTGTTACCACGAATAGATAATGATAATTGTATGCATGCTTCTTGATGATACATAGGCAAGCAAAATGATTCTTTGGTGATATAGAAATGCTTGCAAAGAGCATAATGTTATAAAAAATTTCTCAATTGGTATCTTTAAAAGACTTGAGATATTAATCATGCTTTCATTTTTAAGAGGATGTTTTCATATTGAGTATCACTTAACATGCTTCAAAATTGATATCTAATATGTATGCTTCATTGGAAATCTGAAATTTCTGCCTCTTGGTTAAAACAAAATTTAGCCAAGGGGCGCTATGGTCGTAGTCAAGGGCGACCTAAAATAAGCTTTGACAAAATGCTTATTTGGACATCAATTTATTGAACTTAATCTTAGTATACTTTTGATAAAGGTCAAAATCAAAATTTAAAATCATTTGTGACCTTAGAAGCCTTAAATTTCTTAACTTGTAAGAATAAGGGGGAACTCATAAAAACAAATTTGATTATTTGATTAAGAAGCTTACAAAAACATTGTAAACAAATTTTGGAGCTTGCTATGACCTTAGTATTCTTAAAACTAATTTGTATGAAAATAGATTTCATAAAAAAAAAGATATATCTTGCTCTTAAAGGAACTCTCTAAACAAATCAGGGCTTAACATCCCATGTATTTGATTAGAGACATTTTTCTGAACTCTAAGAATTAAAGGATTCTCATTTTTAGGGCTTAACATCCCTTGTAAATGGGTGAAAAATGATTGAGAAACAAATTGTGGCTAAATTAGACAAAAATGATATTAAATCCATGCTCCTAATAGAATATCTATTTAAGGGGGAACATCGTATAAAATTAAGGGGGAGCATAATATAAAATTAAGGGGGAGAAGAAAAATAAAATATTCAACTTGGATATCTTTTTGAAATGACAAAGGGGGAGAAAGAATATAAAATCAAAAATATAAAAATGAGTTTCATAACATCTTGGCCAGCACTCACTTGCAAAACAAGAATGGCTACAAAAGGTAATTTTCAGGTATGAAACTCATATGTTTTATATTTCCTTATTTATATTTTGGAAATGTTTGTCATCTTCAAAAAGGGGGAGATTGTTGGCTAAATGGACATCTATAAATCCCTTTGTTTTGATTATGACAAACATTTCACTCTTATTGATCTAACGAGCTACTTGAGTGTGCAGGAACAAGGCGGATGACAAAGTACTAGGGAAATCCATGTGCTTACATATTTATATTTTCATGCAATGTAATCGCTTTGTAAAAAACTTTTACAAATATTTAATGTACAAGTACTTAGATTGCATGTAAATCAAGCGTTAGATCTTCCCTAGCTAAACACCACATTTAGATAAGTCATTCCCTTCCAATAGGATCACATATGCACACTCATACACACACTTAGTGCCTTAATTGAAAGATTGAAACAGAGTCAATCTCGGTCGACAAACTCCTCGACCGAGACACTCTCGGTCGACAAACTTCTCGACCGAGATTGACCCAAGTAGCCATTAGACACAGCTGACAAAGTAGTTGGCAGTTGTAAATGAACGTTGATCTAGAGAGCCTGTCGGTCGACAAAACTTTGACCGAGTAGGTGTCTCGGTCGACAAATTGTCGACCGAGATGGTCTCTGACAGCAACTGCAGAATAAAGCAACTAGCCGTTACTAATGCACCTAACTTATACCTAACGGCTAGTTAAGCACATAGAAACCCCTAGAAGTTGTCTAGAACGTCCTTAAGCATCCATAGGCCATTCCTATAAATAGGACAAGCCATAGGACACCTAAATATATCTTTCACACACTTGAGTACACTTTGAGCAAGCAATTACATTTGCAATCTGTTTGTGAGCAATAGAGCAATTCCTACATTGGCTATTCATTTCCATTGCTCCCAATTCGTGTCATATAGGCTAGCATCTCCTATCCACAACAATTACACTTCTATATACATTGGTTAGGAGATCAAAACGCTTGATATAGGAAATCAAGCCTTGTGCTACAAGTGGTATTGTAATTTCTATTTTTCCTTCTTGTTCCTTGTTATCTTTTGTATTCTCCTTGCTACTCCTAGGGTTGGAGGCTGCGGATTGGAGAAGGTTCTTCTCGGAGGAGAAGGTGGACTTCAAGCTACTTCAAGAAGGCAATCACAAGGGAAGCTACTTCAAGAAGGCTATTGCAACGGGAAGCTACTTCAGGAGGAAGGCTGCTTCAAGGTGGTGCAATTACTTCTAAGTGAAGGCTGCTTCAAGGTTGGGCGATTACTTCTAGGTGAAGGCTGCTTGAAGGGTTTAGGGAGAGAATTGTAATTTTATGTAAAGTCCTTGCGAGGTAATAAAATTAAATTCTTTCCAAATCCCAGTTGGGTAAGCAACCAGGTAGTGGACTGACAACTTTAGTATTTTTTAAAGTTGGAACCACTCTAAATCCTTGTCCCCTTGTCCAATATTCTTGTGGTTGATTGTTTGAGTTCAATAATTGTTAAAATTATCCATAAAACTCTATTCAACCCCCCTCTAGTAGTTTTCATCACGTAGGACCAGTCTGGATTTTATCCCATCTTTAGTCTTACCTGGTATATTTAACAGAGTACCAATGATGCTATCACAAACATTTTTCTCAACGTGCATTACATCGATACAATGTCTGACTGTCAAAGAACTCCAATAAGGAAGATCCCAAAATATTGACTTCTTCTTGAATGAAGAATTGTCACTCCGTGTAGTACATTGTGATCTCTTACCAAATTCATTGACAAAGTCTTTTATTTCTTTCATAAACAACCTCCCCTGGTATAGGTTTAGGTGCACTACGTTCCTCATTCAATCCATTGAATGCTTTGCGTTTCCTACGATACAGATGGAATTTTGGAAGAAACCTTCGATGACCGAGATATACATTCTTACCGCCATGTTTTAGTCTTGTTAAATCAGTGTTGTCTTCACATATAGGACACGCTTTAGCTCCTTTGACACTATATCCAGACAAATTCCCATATGCTGGAAAGTCATTAATAGTGCAAAACAACATAGCATGCAAACGAAATGTCTCTCTTCGTGAAGCATCATAGGTCATCACACCTTCACCCCAGAGTTTCTTTAAGTCATCAATCAGAGGTTTAAGATAAACATCGATGCCATTTCCAGGTTGTTTAGGGCCCGATATCAACAACGACAACATTACGTACTTATTTTTCATACACAGCCAGGGAGGAAGATTGTATATAACAAGCATGACTGTCCAAGTGCTATGTTGGCTGCTCAATGTCATGTACGGATTCATCCCGTCTGTACAAAGCCCAAGTCTTAGATTCCTGACTTCTTCACCAAATTCAGGGTACAATACATCAATCTTCTTCCACTGTGGGGAATCAGACGCATGTCGTAGGATCCCATCATTATTTTTCTTAACATCTGCATGCCACCTCAAATTCTTCGCATCTATCAGATTGGCAAACAAGCGTTGAAACCGTGATATTATAGGTAGATACCACATCACCTTGGCAGGAGAACCAGTTTTGGACTCCCCCGAAGTCGTCAATTTATACCGTGACGCACCACATTTTGGACAATCTTTCAAATCTGCATAGTCCTTTTGAAATAATACACAATCATTAGGGCATGCGTGTATCTTCTTGGCATCCATTCCCATTGGGCACAACAATTTCTTTACCTGGTATGTTGAGATTGGCAGCTTGTTTCCTTCAGGAAGCATTTCTTTCAACAAAGACAACAATGACGTGAAGCTTTTGTCGCTCCATCTATTGTTAGCTTTCAACTTATACAATCTCAACACAGCGTTAAGCTTCGTAAACTTAGTACAACCTGTGTATAACGTCATCTCAGCATCATGCACAATGTTTCTAAAAAAGGGAGGTGGATCGGTGTGCTCTACCCCACAACTATCCAGCATCGCATCAACGATGTCTACTGGAACTGGTTCATTCACATCTACGTCATCGTAGGCAATTTCTTCTTCCACACAAGCACTGCTATCGACATCCACTGGTTTCGGGTTTGGATTCTCTCCATGCCAGTGCCATTCTGTATAGCCTTGTATAATCCCGTTGCACATGACATGAGTTTTGATTTCGTCACCAGTGTTGACTTTCAAGTTGTTACTGCAATGTCTACATGGACAGTAGAACCTATCTCCAGGTTGTTTCCTATATTCCTCGGCAAATTTAATGAACTGGTCAAGACCAGAAATAAACTCTGCGGTGCAGCGATTGTGAATGGACATCCATGATCTATCCATTCTATGATCAAAGAGAAAACAAGTATATATTAGGACAAGATTAGGGTCTAGGGTTAACAAATACATGTGATGTCATTATTATATATAATAAATGTGTACCACCTTTCCATTCTTAAACACCTAATCTCACTAGTAAGTGTATAATGTGTATTGGGTTTTCAAGAAAATTTCGGCAGCATTTCCCCGTTGTTCTCCAAGTACATATGTACTTAGAGAACAAACGGGGAAATGCTGCCAAAATTTTCTTGAAAACCCAATACACATTATACACTTACATCCTAAGCGAGATTAGGTGTTCAAGAACAGTCCCAAACCGGGGACTATCCAAGATTTACTCCTAATGAGTAAATCTTGGACGGGTTTGTAGGCCAACAAATAATGTATTGTCATTCTTATACCTAAAATCCTAGTTCTTCAAGTTAGGGTGATTATTGATGTCTTTAAAAGCATGATTGGCAATTTAGGGAAAAGTTCATGATTTACATTCCAAGCATGTCACATGTGTGCATTACAGTTCATCATTAAGCAAGATATAAGCAAGTATGTCATATTAAACAAATACCTTGCGGTGAGACCTCTCTCTAGGGTTTCTGCTCCCGCTTCTCTCTACTCCTTCCCGGCGGCTCCCGCTGGGGGGAGGGAACGCCGTCTCGGTGGTTTCCTCCCCCTGGTTCCAAATAGCTTTCGTGATCCGAGCAGTGAAGGGTGCAGCGACCTGATGAAGAAGGAAGCTGCTTGGTCGCCGCCTCGGTTGAGTTGGTTGGGTGGAGGTTTGCGCAGCGCCGCGGGGTCCAACCTGAGCAAGCGGTCTGGCGTGTCATCTCGGGCGACTCTATTTCGTTCAGGAGAGACGGGTAGAGAGAGCTTTCCCAATCAGGTTTGGGAATCGCGTGCTGCTCCATCCGCACCTCCCCCTTCCCCTCCTCTGAGTGATACCTGGGTTTCCTGGGTAGCGGCGACCTGACCTCAGTCGGAGACGGCCCCCTTCACCGGGACGAACAGCCATCAGCTGTTGTGGCCGGTGGCCTGGGGTCCCGCGTCCTCTCTTGGGCGTCGTCGCGCCTGGGTTAAGGGGGGCTCGGCTGGGCGGCGTTCCCTGTCGACATCATCGACTGGAGGAGCTTCTCATCCCGGTGTTGGTGCGGCTTCGCAGTTCCTCGATCCGTGGAGTCGTTTTCGGCTCCTGGCGGCAGGCCCCTACTCCGACTTCCTTGTCGCTGCTGTCCTGTGTAACCATGACATCTACTGCGGGCGGCCCTCCGATCACTTTGCTGTACGGTGGGTGGTGAGGAGGTGCGATGCCTACTGCTATGTGAGGCCCTCTGTCACTACAGCGTGTTCACTAGAGCAGTGGTCTTCTACGGCTGGCTGTTCCCAGAAGTTGCACTCAGGCGTGCTGGTTGTTCCCTGGAACTATACTGAGTTTTGTTATTGACTGGCACATCTTCGGACAACCGATCCCTGGAGTTGTGCTTTGCAGGCGCGGGTTCTTTTGGGTCTGCTCGCGATCAAGACAACAGCAAAGTGCTACTGGGGTCGCCTCCCATGCTCCCATTCTTTGCTGGGTTTGGAACACCCCTGGGGTGTTTGTCAAAAAGCCTCTTCGTATGAAGTTGGCTGCTGATTCTATTGCAGGAAATCAACTGATTGGTGCCAGGTTCGGCTGCAAGTTTCAACCCCAATTGTTGGCATAGGACCACACATTGTGGGTGCTTCCATTAGACAGATGGCACCGTGCCAAGAAGGAAAGGTTGTTTCGAACATCTCTGCCTTGCAGTTCTCTGTTGTTAGATCGTGATGGATCTGGTGGCGATCTGAGAAGATCTGAAGCTAGTGATGTTGTTCCAGGCATGGCTTCCTGGTGGTTGCGATGTTGCAATCTGTATTTACTTTTTGTGGGTGGGCTTATTGCATGTATCTGCAGGTTGTTTTTAATCACCCTCCTGGTAGGAATCTCTGGTTTTAGCCTTGTTTGTTTGATGCTCTTCTCAGTTCCTGTTATATTTAGGTCTAGTATTATACCCCCTGTGTGGGGTATATGATCCTTGGTCGAGCTCTTTAGCTCCAGTTCATGTAAGGGGGTACTCAGTGCCCAAAGTTTTGGATTATAGTAACACGCTTTTTGACCGACCAAAAAAAAATAGACTAAACAATATGAGAAAATAGTAGTGTAATCATGCAAATGGGAACATTCATGGGAACACACACTTCAATTATAAGCATTCATGTAGCAACTTTCAGTTCCATTCATTAATCTCTTTTGACATCCACACACAGGGGTGTACCCCTAAACAATAACTAAACAAAGGGGTTGGTGTACCCCTAAACATGCACATAATTAAAAAAACTATTAATACAGACAAGTCAAGATAGATAGACAACTAAATACTACACCAACATGGTCCCGCATCAATAACTTATTTTTGATGATGAAGCTGTGTCACGAAGCTGCTCACTGTATTTAGACGAATCTGAACTGACAGTGGCCTCAGATTCAGATTCCTCATAGATGATATCCGACGCCGTGCGCTCATACCGCAGTACATGATCGGGGGTCTCGCAGTTGTTGTTGGTTATCCAAACTTTGATGGAATTATGGCCAACTGGATGGAGAAAAAGCCTGTTGCAACGGACCACATGCATCTCTCCAATCCAATCACGCCAACCGGATTTTGATACAAGATTTCCCGCCAAATCATACTCAACCTCGATAACATGTCAATAATTTCCAAAAGTTATGGTCACTTTACCAGGCATGTAGTGTCTTCCTTTTAGAAAACGCCAAAGTTTGGGTATGACCAATTGGTTTAAGGAACAATCATCTTGGATGATGTCCAATTTTTCTTCAATAGGGAACGTTAACATTGACATAGAGGCCCAGTTCATAGTGACTGTTATGGGTGGACAGAGACTGCAGAATATTAGTATTAACAAAGTGTAAGTACATATAACGATGTTATATATTTTCAGAAAAAGTTGTATAACATCAGTTAACCTTTTATTGCTTGTCATAACCAACTTTTTTGTGGTAGACATGATAGCTTGAAAAGAAGTCTACAAATATACTTAGAGAACAAATGAGGAAATGCTCCTAATGAGTAAATCTTGGACGGGTTTCTAGGTGCTTACTAAAATAGAACCATTATATGGACCTAATCCTACATTATACACATACTTTTCCTGAGTAAGATAATGTGCACTTCATGGAATTATTAAGATCTGAATATATATAAGTTGTTTCTACCTACTTTGATGGGATTTTATAACATTCGAGTCTTCCATTTATAACATTAAGATCTGAATATATATAAGAATCCCATTTGATACACACGATTGAGAATCTTTCATGATACTAGGAAAATACACTAACTAGATATTCATTTAGGTGTTAGACATCAATATGTGTATGAGCCCTAATTAAAACTGATTATCATAGGTAAATAAATTTAAAAAAAATGCCCAGCAGCGGGGCGGCACCTTGAGGGAAGACGAGCAGAGGAAGAAGAAGAAGGCAGGGCAGGCACCTTGAGGAAAGAGGAGCAGCGGCCGGAGCAAGTCCTAGCAGCTTCCGGCGGCAAAGAGAGGAGAGGCGGAGAGGGCGGCGAGGCTAGGAGACCTAGCTGCTACCGGCGACGGCGGAGAGGGAGGCCGGCGGGCGGGCGAGAACTGACGGGCGGGCGGGCAGAGAGGGAACCGGCGGGCGGGCGGGCTAGGAGACCTAGCTTCTCGCGGCGACGGCGAAGAGCGGAGAGCACGGAGGAAGGAGCGGCGGTGACGGAGCACGACGGCGGAGCACGAACGACAGGGAGCTGCGGCGGTGACAGGGAGCAAGAAATCGCCGGAGCTAGGGAAATCAGGAATGAAATAGGGAAATGGGAAGAATCGTTCGGGCAGGGTGAGCTATTAAGTTGAAAATAAGTGTCAGTTATTTAAAAAACTGACAACTAAACCAACAATGTCGGTTTGTTTGCAAATACCGACACCTATACTATATTATAGTCATCGGTTTTTGATTAAATGACAACCGACAACTATTCCTATCTCACGAATACCCTTTAGTCGTCGGTTATTTAGTTACGAACCGACGCAATATGTAAAATATTAGAGCCAATTTTTTCACTAGAATTTTGATTTTTGCGGTTGAGTTTAGGTGTCGGTTGTTTATTAATTAACCGACACTTAATAAAAGCGGTACCCGTATCTGTTCGACCTTCATAGGTTGGATGTCAGTTTCTGTTAATATCCGACACAGTAGGGTTTATGTATCAGTTTTTATATACAACTGACACCTTGAAAACCGACTTTATAAGCCATTTCTGTAGTAGTGTGGTCTAACCGACGTCTTCATCCTAGGGGCGCCACGTGGCGTGGCCACCCCAGGCGACCGTTGTTGCGGTGCCGACTTCGGCTACGTGGAACGACGAGGTTGAAGACGCCACTGCGGTTGGCGTCTTTGGCATTTTTTCTCTCCCAAACTCGTGAATCCTGGTAAATTTGTTCGAAACATGTCTAGTTTGGTCATCAAAACCGACTAACTCCTCTATTTTGATTTTTTTTCCAAATAGTTCTCTCCCTCATGAGTTGTCAACTAGAGTAGCATATATACACACAACACAATTCAGATCGATCTTTTCATTCTAACGTCAAGGACCTGCCCAGACATCAGTCGTCTGTTCGTGGCAACCTACGGATAGAGCTAGATCGTCCATCGAAGTTGCTACCTCCTCTCTCTCTCTCAACGGAGTAGTAGTCCAGGATCTCGACGGCCTTGGAAATGGCGTCAGAATACTCCCCAACTTGGAGCAAGGAGGCGGTTGAGTGGCAGCGTACCGCCTACCTTTTCCCACCGGAGAGGAACTCGATGAATGGTATGAGCTGCTCCGCCATTATTCCATCGTTTTACCACGGTCCACGTTTGTTTCGCATTGAAGTTTATGTTTGACGGCATTCTTTTTCCTGCTCCCCTGTCTGAACCGTCTCCCCTGCCCGAACCGTCAACGGCCGTGTCTGGCGACTCTCAGCTATCAACTTTCTTCTGCTGCTACTGTAGATCCAAATGCCCCGATGTTCTACAAGGGCTGGTATCACTTCTTCTACCAGTACAACCCAGAGTCCGCCGTATGGGGCAACATGTCATGGGGCCACGTCGTGTCCCGTGACCTGATCCAATGGCTCCACCTCCCATTGGCCATGATCCAAGATAAGTGGTACGACGCTAGAGGTGTCCTCACCGGCTCCGCCACATTCATTCCGGACGACAGCCCGATGATCGTCTACACCGGCCTCACCGAAGCGGAGGACTAGGTACAAGCCATCGCCCATGCACCCTGCCGACCCCTCCGACCCACTCCTTCTCCAGTGGGTCAAGTCCCCTTCCAACACGGCCCTGCTTGCCCCAACGGGATTTGACCCAAAGGATTTTCTGTGACCCAACCACCGGTTGGTACGACCCTGCTGACTCCTCCTGGCTCGTCGCTGTCGGCGCCATGGGCGGCTATCATTCAGGACATACTCTGGTTTTTCGCACCAAGGATTTCTATTGTTAATATAGGTTATTGTCGTTAATGCAAATCGACAGGTGCAATTTAATTAACAGTGCAGGCAGATCTAAAATAAGATTCGAAGAACAAGCAATGCAGGAGAACAAAATTAAGGGTTAGATTCGCAAACCAGAACGTTCGTTGAGAAACGAAAGTGTTACTTAAAGAAACCAGTGCCCGACAATCCTCGCGGATAGGCACCGTTCTCCCAGTCTCGATCCAGTACAAACCTAGAAGTTGCACGTCTTGCTCGCGCACGTCGCACTTCTACCAGTGCAGCACAGCCACCGCAGGTACCACCGCCTGACAGCTGCGTTTGAAGGAAAGGATGAGTCTCGCTTTGCACAGGAGGGCAACTCCGCAAAGCAACTCCGGGGACGACGACTCTCGCACTCGGGATTAGGGCTCACAAAACACACGGCGGCAGAAAACTGTTTTTGGTGTGTTTAACCCTAATGACCGGAGTCATATAAATAGTCATGCACGTCCCTAATCCTATTCCCAGTTAGATGCAACACTCGGTTGCTCTCGTACACAATACAGAATAATCCGTAAAAGAGAAACACTTTCTAATTAGGATTAAAGAAATCCGAATAAGAAAGCAACAATTAATTACACGAGTAATTAATTACGTAGTTGTATCCTAGTGCAAAAAGAAGACGGAAGACGGAAGACATTCTCCACAATCCACAATCCACAAGCCACAAGCCCAAGCCTGAGCCCGGCCCGGCCAGGCGAGGCGAGGCGAGGCGAGGCGAGGCGTGGCGTGGCGCGCGCGCGTGCGTGCATGCGTTGTGATGTGGTAACCCCACCCACCAAGGAGGTGAGCATACCTCCTTCCTAGGAATCCTTTGGACACTAGTGCCCCATGTGATCCTACATATGAGGACCACAAAAGTTCTAGGTGTGATCAATATGGGATAAAACTTCTTTGCCATTTGCACTAGAAACAACACTACATTCTCACATGTACTTGCTGCACTACATTGGGCTTAACCCATGCTAAATAAGTGATTACCACAATAGCCTAGCTACAGTAACGAGCTGCTACAGTAACTAACTAATAGCTACAACAGCTACAGTAACTAACAACTAACGTAATCAGTTATCTAACAATCCCCCACAAAGTCCAATGTGTAGTGTGCTCTACCATTCAGTCCTCCATATTGTGCTTTCAGCAGATACCTTTCGGTTTGAATGTACCTAAGTTATCCAACTGTGACCCTCGTAGGAACTAGGTGAACAAAAGTCTTGAACCTGAACCTTGGGTACAAGAGTATAGGTTGGTAACAACACAATAAAGACATGGTAGAAAAGAAAAAACAATGCATTAAGGCAATGCATACAAAATTTTATATCATGATTGATAACAGAGAACAACCCAATTCTCCTGTTGCGGCCTACACAACATCAATCACTTAGCTGGAGTCTCTAAGGATGTACTGCTAACATCCTGTCCTAAGACTTGACACCATTAAGAGACTACTCTCTTACTAACTTGCAGTCATGACACTAACAGGTTTCCCAGGGAATAGGCACACAGATGCAAGAAGCATCAAACAAGAATACATAGTGTCATTTGATTTACCCGACAGCCACTACTACAGAAATAGCATTCAGTGACACTTTTCTGGGCGTCGGTTATTAAGAAAAACCGACGCCTTCTATGTTAGGCGTCGGTTGTTTACGAAAACCGACGTCTATATTCGAAGACCAGCCAGACACGGGTACCACTTTGTCTTCAGTGTCGGTTGTTTATAACAAACCGACGCTTAAAGTCGCCCGCGAAAAATAGTGTCCTTTTCAGCGTCGGTTATTTAGGTAGAAACCGACGCCTATGTCTGATGAAAATTTGCGCGAAAAGTGTCACCTTCAGCGTCGGTGATTAAAGGATAACCGACGCTGAAGGTGGTTCCCGCCAAACAATTTCATGAAATTATCGCCCAGTTGGACGTCGGTTTTCTGAGACAACCGACGCTAAAGACGTTTAGGCGTCGGTTGTTGTAAAAAACCGACGCTATTTGGGACTTTATAACCCGCGATGCCCGACTCTTCCTCTTCTTCTGTTTCATTGCGAGCCCTTTTTCTGCTTCTCCGTCGATTTCCCACCCTGTCGCCGTCGATTCTCTTCTCCTTCTTCTCCACGACAGCGCCCCTTCTCCGCCGCCACTGCTACTCCGGCGCCCCTTCTCCGCCACCACTGCTGCTGGAGCTCGCCGCCGACGCCTGACGAGCCTGGAGCTCGCCGCCTCAGCCTGACGCCTGGAGCTGATCGCCGCCGCGGCCTGCCTGACTGGAGCTCGCCGCCGACGGTGCCGCCGACGCCTGCTTGACACCTGGAGCTCGCCGCCACGCCATCAGCTTCCACCTGACTCCCGCTGCCTCCCGCGCCAACAGGTATGTCTTCGAGAGTTTTGTTTGATCCCTCTACCTCTTTGATTAAACTGTTGCCTTCTTTTTCCAAATTTTAGCTGGTCTTTTCAAATTTTCTAGAATCAGTCGTGACTCCATGCCTTCAGCATTCAAGTCTTCAAGTTCTTTATTAATTTCATCTAAGAGACTTGCATATCTAGCCCTTGTTTGGTTCGAGATCAAGATTACAAAGTTCAGACCAGGTTAGTCGATAGATCCATATTAGTTTATATGGATTCGACTAGGTTAGTCGATAGATCCAATCAAAATAAGAATGGATCCTGACTAGGTTAGTTGGGATTAGCGCCTAAATGGCACAAAAAGATAGCGCCCAGTCTAGATTGGATCCTGAACCAAACAGGGACCTATTGTTTGTATTGCTTTTATTCTTACACATTTATATGACTTCATGTCCTTCTTCTTTAACCTCCTCTTCTTGAGTGAGTTTGCCATCCGGTTGTGTCACTTTTCCTCTAAACTTCTAGGCACCTCTCAGGAGGCTCCATCTTTTTTGTTCTTGTCTCCCCACTAGCATCAGAGTAGTGCTTTGAAGTATGACGTCATATACAATAGGATGCACATGTTCAGAGAAATCCCTCATGCTCCATCTCATATTCGGTATAGAAGGAATGAGTGGTCGTGTAGTATTCAGCTCTAGAGCTAGTCTTGCAAACATACTTTGTGTGCGACTAGCTGTATGATAATCAACCTTGATTATGCTACTAAGAGTCGATCTGAAATACTCAAACATTGTTGGAACGTATAGATGTAAGGGAAGATTGACAATCCTCACCCACCACACTATCAACTCTGGGTAGTTCTTAGATGGGATGAACGTTAGGGTACCACTCCCATACGATGAGTTAGACCCAAACAACTTCCATGCCCACCCCCCAATACACATTATACACTTACTAGTGAGATTAGGTGTTCAAGGATGGGATAGGTGGTACACATTTATTATATATAAGAATGACATCACATGTGTTTGTTGGCCTAGAATGTGAACAATCATTGTTTTTTATATTACTTGTACATTGGTATAAATTAGAATGAACAATCACCAAATTATATACTGTTTGTATGGAGTCCGGCTTCATTGTAGATATCTATTATTGTGTTTGTTGGCCTAGAAACCCGTCCAAGATTGACTCATTAGGAGTAAATCTTGGATAGTCCCCGGTTTGGGACTGTTCTTGAACACCTAATCTCACTTAGGATGTAAGTGTATAATGTGTATTGGGTTTTCGAGAAAATTTCAGTAGCATTTCCCCGTTTGTTCTCTAAGTACATATGTACTTAGAGAACAGCGGGGAAATGCTGCCGAAATTTTCTTGAAAACCCAATACACATTATACACTTACTAGTGAGATTAGGTGTTCAAGGATGGGATAGGTGGTACACATTTATTATATATAAGAATGACATCACATGTGTTTGTTGGCCTAGAATGTGAACAATCATTGTTTTTTATATTACTTGTACATTGGTATAAATTAGAATGAACAATCACCAAATTATATACTGTTTGTATGGAGTCCGGCTTCATTGTAGATATCTATTATTGTGTTTGTTGGCCTAGAAACCCGTCCAAGATTGACTCATTAGGAGTAAATCTTGGATAGTCCCCGGTTTGGGACTGTTCTTGAACATCTAATCTCACTTAGGATGTAAGTGTATAATGTGTATTGGGTTTTCGAGAAAATTTCAGTAGCATTTCCCCGTTTGTTCTCTAAGTACATATGTACTTAGAGAACAGCGGGGAAATGCTGCCGAAATTTTCTTGAAAACCCAATACACATTATACACTTACTAGTGAGATTAGGTGTTCAAGGATGGGATAGGTGGTACACATTTATTATATATAAGAATGACATCACATGTGTTTGTTGGCCTAGAATGTGAACAATCATTGTTTTTTATATTACTTGTACATTGGTATAAATTAGAATGAACAATCACTTGTTTTCCTAATATATACTTGTTTTCTCTGATCATAGAATGGATAGATCATGGATGTCCATTCGTAATCGTTGCACCCCAGAGTTTATATCCGAGCAGGTAGGGTAGGAAATCCAATCATAAGCTGTGAACTCGTCCATCTAGCACCTTTCTTCGTCAAATGAGCAAACCCTAAGCATAAGGAGCAAGAAAGGTAGGATTTTATAGCTTTAGAGCCATTTCTACCATGAAGCATCAAGGTTACAACCTGGAGAAAAGGTAGGAGTAAGGATAACAAAGAAATAAACGGAGGAAATAAGGGGATTCTTACTCTTTTAGGTCAAGATCACTAGAAGGAAGCTTTTTAAACCCTAAAAGGAAGTCAGTTGCAACCCTAGATGATTTTTCCAAGAAGATCCCCACTTTTTTCTTCCTTGGACAGGAAATTTTTAGCAGCATAGAGAGAGAACGAGGTTTGTAGATAGAGGGAAGTGGTGGAGAGAAAATGGCTCGTTATGGTGCTTAGGGATAAGTTTATTAAACTTTAAGATAAAGAAAAAGAAAAAGTTGAAGTTCTAGTATCTTTCCAAGTGTCCATGGCCTTAAACTATTAAGAATATACAAGCACATACACAAGAAGATCCCCCACCATCCATATAGACCTACTTATATCTCCTTTGTCAAATTTCCAAGCCAATAAAATAATTCATTAGTTGATAGCTACTAAAGGTAGCTCATTCATGAAGGGGTAAACCCTAAAATACCCTTGAGGAAAACACCTCCAATCCAAGGTTAAACTAGGCACCCCATGGCTAAAAACTCTCAAGCATGATGAGATAACATCCAAAGAACATAATGAAAGTGATAAATTGCAAGAAAAACCTCTGAAGTGGGTAAATTGTAGAAAAGTCCAAAATGTACATAAAATTGTATAACTTGCTAAAACAGTGTCCAAACTGGACCAAATTTGAACTTAAGCTTGTCTTATGATTTCAAAGCATATCATAAAGTTATATTAGGGTTGAAGCATTAATTAAGCTTATTCAACTCATTAAGAAAGTTTAGGGGCCTTACAATAAGGCTCTCCATTCTTAACACATACCACCCTTATCCCTATCTATCAACCCAAATTTACTACATAGGACCTCATATTATCGTTGTGGGGGCCTGTGTGGTGGGTTATAAATTTAATTTTTTTTTATTACTCTAGATCTGCTCCTTTTGGATGTGTGATTTAGGTCGATCAGGCATGACTCCAGCTCCCCCCAATGCCTCCAATCTTCATCTTTGACCTCCGTTCAAGTTTCCTTGAGGTCTAGGGAGTCTTCCCCAACCTCCAGCTATTCATTCCAACACATTTTGACCTCCATTTCTCCACTGGCAAAGAAAATCCGATCATTCCTATGATTTATTTCGTCCACCCAAAATCCTTGCAAAATGAAGACAATTTCAAGACGGTGAAAAAGGGGATCCGAAGTGGCATCCAAGCTATTAGAGACACCAAAAGCCTCCAACATTATCCCACCATACCAGTGCCCCACTCTATCTTCATCCTACTCTATTTCAGGCTCTCTTCCATGTTCCGCATCAGTGAGCAACTCTCCTCTATGTTCATCTTGAAGTCTCCACACCATGGTCCCACCTATATCCAACAAGGAGAGGAAGAAATTTTATCAAATCATGAGATGGATGACATCATGGTTTGAAGATAAAGTCTTACATCAACTATCTCAAACACCAAATGATATTACAGAAACTATCAAATGCCTCGCCTTTAAACCAAAACCGAATGTTATGTCTTATGAAGGGTTTGACATTAATGGATTCACATATTACACAAAGCGCCAAGATGATAAGAGTGTCGTCCAAAATAGTGGGGTCACTCTTCAAGCGTCGACTATGTACTTTGCAAGTGCAAAGGATAAGAGTCCACGTGAAGCTAAAATGTCATATTACGGTGTCATTGAGGACATTTGGGAGTTTGACTACATAGATTTCAAAATTCCGCTCTTTAAATGTAATTGGGTTGATAACACCAAAGGAGTTATAGTGGATGAATTGGGTTTCACTTTGGTGAACTTTGAAAAGATTGGCGAGAAGGGTGAACCATTCATATTGGCATCACAGGCGAAACAAATATTCTATATCGATGATCCTGCAAATGATAAATGGTCGGTTGTTCTTCATGGTAAAAGACAGTTCATTGAAGATCCTATAGATGAAGAAGAGTACTATGATAAGTATGATGACTCCAGTCCATTCTCAGTTGGGTTGCCAACTCCACAAAATATTGAAGCTAATGATGACTTATATGTGCGCGGAGATCACAATGAAGGATTGTTAATTGATAAAAGATCACAATTTTAGAGACATGTATGTTTATACAAATGCTAAATGTTTGCCTTTTTCTAGTTAATACAAATGCTAAATGTTTGCCTTTTTCTAGTTAATACAAATGCTAAATGTTTGCCTTTTTCTAGTTAATACAAATGCTAAATGTTTGCCTTTTTCTAGTTAATACAAATGCTAAATGTTTGCCTTTTTAATGACATTTTCAGATGGCTGACCATGATGAGCATGATGTCCATGATGAGCATGAAGTCCATGATGAGCATGGCGAGGATACTAATGTAAGTTCTAAAAACATATCCTGTATTTCTATAAAATTCATTATCTTCTAGTTATGTCATATATCCTATATTTCTATATTGGGCTAAGTTAGTGTGTTTTATTTTTGTCAAATTTTAGGTTGATGCACCTGTACCCACTGAAGCACTGGAGCAACTTGATGCGCAACACCAGACACTTAACAAGAAAAGGGGCATCACTCTGTTGAAGAAGTTATTAGCGCTAAGTGGTAGTGGATCTAAATTGGTGGTGGAGTTTGATAATGGAGGAAATCCAATTGGAGTGAACCGCAATAATTTTGTGAACTATCTTGGGTGTACCACTCGGGGCCATTGTGGTGTTAAGTATGACAATTGGCATAAAGTTCCTCAAGCGAAAAAAGACTCGATATGGAAGGATTTATGCGTGAGTTATTATTATTTGCAATTCTATTTTGTAGATTACAAATTCTATTATTTGCAATTCTATTTTGGATACTAGTTAATAACATTTCTATTTTACAGAATCTGTTTGCATTGGATGAGAAGTTGCATCGTAAAAATGTGATGCAACGCGCTGGAAAGATGCTTAGGAATTATAGGACAAATCTGAACAGAGAATACATAAAAGAGGGTGATAAGAAGAAGAAGTCAGCCCTTGAACAATGGAACTTCTTGGACAAAGAAGATTGGGACAATTTTGTTGCTTCAAGAAAATCTGAAGAATTCAAGGTATTAGGCGTCACTCCTAATTTAATTAATATACATTGTATTCACCTATTCAAGATTAGCATTTAGTGCTACTAACCAAATCATTAATGTGCATACTAACTAGGCCCTCAGTGACGCACAAAAAGCAAGGCGTGCACTGAATGTGCATGACCACACTATGGGTCCAAAAGGCTATGCAAGCGTTCGCCAAAGACTACAGGCGGAGTCTGCGGCTACTCAGGAGTCTGCTCCTACTCAGGAGTCTGCTCCTACTCAGGAGTCTGCCACAACCATTCCTCGCCATGATATCTGGATAGCTGGCAGGCAAAACAAGAAGGGTGAAATAAAGAAGCCTGTAACTGCTGAGGCGGCTGCAAAAATGGTAAAATACAACTCTTAGAGAAATCATTTGAATATTGATTATTTGTGGTGTTAACTTACCAATTTCTGTTTATGGTGATTAGCGGGAGCTGCACGAGCAGAGGAAACAAGGCACGTTCATCCCTCAGGGCACAAGGGATGAATTGACAGTTGCTCTGGGTAACCCAGAGCATCCTGGACGTGTTAGAGGTGCCGGCGCTGGTGTTGGCATCAAAGCATTCTTTGGGCCATCCCAGCGCAAACCCAGAGCGGGACTTTCTCAAGAAGAGGTAACCTATTCTTTTTTTAGAATGTTACTGCAAAAGGAAATTCATTAATAAGAAGCTAATGTTTCTTTTATCCATGTATAGGAGAATAAGAGAGTTGAGGATTTAGTTGCTAAGAAGATCAACGATGTAGTTGCTGAGAAGGTCAAGGAAGAATTGCTGCGGTGGCAGGCATCTCAGGCTTCCAATACGCCTATGGCGACCCACTCTTCTCCTGATGCACAGACTGCGAGTAATCCTGGAGACCCATCGCCTAGCACGTCTGCTGTAAGTATTGTTTATGACATTGTAGTTAGTCTTTTCAAGTTGTTATGTTTTCAAGATGATATGTATATATGTATAATATTCTTTACGTAAATTTGTAGGCATTGAAGCCATGCCGCTTAAGAATGCAAGACTACGTTGTTGCAGAGGCGCAGGCTTACCCGTCCCTTCCTGGGGCAATGTTTCACGGGACTCCAATGCCACAGGGCTACGTTCGTGTGAGCCCGATACGTGTGTTACCTGATTGGAGAGAAGCTACATTGCCATATGCCCACCCGGATATTGATACACTTGGTGAGGCAGAAGGCGGGGTGATATTGTGGCCCAAAGCAGATGTCGTCTACACGACTGAAATTGTAAGATAAATTTACATTGATTTAGACTGTTAATGTGTATATATGATGTCAACTGATCTGAAATTATATGTACAGGTTAAAAAGAAGACACCAGGAGCACCTAGGCCTCCACTTCCACTTCCCGCATTACCCGATTGGGTTCCAACTGACCTAACATACCCGTTAGGTCCTGCTTGTAGGGGAATGGCATGTTGGCTACGGGCACATAATGTACATTGCCCTATAATTATTTCTTTAGATGCAGATTATGCAGGTCAATCATACGATAGCTCTTTATTTATACAAGATATTATTGAGCTGTTTAAGTATGATTGGCTGAATACATCAATGATAGAGACATGGATAAGGTGAGATCTTGTTTATACATCCATATACCTTGTGTAAGATCCGGTGATCTGGTTTCTTATATATTAATGCATACGCCTATATGTTTTGCAGCTACCTAGTCGAAGATCATTGCAAACAATTTGCATTTGATCATGTGGGATTTTTGATTCCATCATTGATTAGTTTGGTAGCTAAAGATCCTGATAATGTTCAACAATACTGTATAGATGCTTTTACAATTTTTGGTCAGCAAAATAAGACGATAATAATAGCTCCATTCAATGTCAAGTAAGTTTACTTTATTTATAATTTGGACTTAAGAAAATTCCATTTTTATTTTGCATTTTGAGTTATTAATTGTTAACTTCTTACTTCTAGCGGTAGACATTGGGAGTTACTAGTTATTGTCCCCGGGACATTCACTGTTTATTATCTAGATCCTGCGGGGAGTACATTGAACACTAAAATTGGACACGTAATGAGAATGCCATTATTCTGGTGAGAAATATTTCATTTTTATATCCGTTAACATCTTTTATTACATTACTATTTACTTATGCAATTTATTGTGTTATATTAACATGTAGGGGTTTAGATGCATTCAAAAAGGCTGGAGGAACGGTCCCAAGGAAAAAGAACCAGCCAATAAATTGGCAGAACGTACAAGTAAGTTCCCGACTCAAATATATATATTATTGATGTGAATTGTGCTTAGTTGTATTATTTTGTATGTTTCAATTTATAGTGTGCTACACAAGACAATGGATGGGCATGCGCATACTATGTGATGCGATTTATGCAGATGATTATCAAATATGCCGCATTGGACATCGATACCATACGTGAGGTATTATATATAGTCTCATTAGTTAGTATGCAATATATCAATCTTATATTATTTTTATATTATTACTTATATATATACATCATTCTCTTTGCAGGTGTTTAAAACTGACAACACTACAGGTAAACGTTTAAAAAATATACATGCTCCATATACGATGGAAGCATTAAATGAAGTAAGAGAAGAATGGGCAAAAGCCATACAAGCAGTGGCAACTGTAAGATATAATTGGGATGTTGATAGCGATAATGAATGATACTATGTAAATGAATATTTCTGAATGTTAATACATGTATTTGAATGTTTCTATATGTGTGTGAATGTGAGAATTGAATTGATGTCTGAATGTATGTACTTGTGTAGAATTTTGCTTGTGACTTTTGCAGGTTTGCGGCCTGTTTGTAGGCTGATATCAATGGATGTCGTAAACCTGCAGTTCAGAAAACTGAACTGCAGGTTCTCATCCTGCTGACCAGCCACAGCAGGCCTGCAAACTGATATGAAAAAAAAAAAATATAAATAGGCGTCGGTTATTTATAGAAAACCGTCAGGAAAGACCTACAGCGTCGGTTTTTTCAATAAACCGACGCCTGATGTGGCCAAAGCAGTCCTGGAAATGGCGTCGGATATTCATATCAAACCGACGCCTATTTAACATATAGGCGTCGGTCGTTTAGTATATAACCGACGCCAAAAGTGTTCGCGCCACAAAAAATGGCGTCATCTAGGGCACTTTATGCGTCGGTCATCTACTAAAAGACCGACGCTATATTCCATAGTGGCGTCGGTTATTTACTAAAACACCGACGCAGAAAGTGCCCTAGATGATGCCGTTTTCTGTGGCGCGAACCCTTTTGGCGTCGGTTCTCTACTAAACGACCGACGCCTATAGATTAAATAGGCGTCGGTTAAAAAACCGACGCCGAAGTGTTCGACCTTTAGCGGCGCCCACATAGGCGTCGGTCGGAAACCGACGCCAAATGGGGTTAAACGACCGACGCCAAAGGCCGTTTCTGTAGTAGTGAGCTTGTTATTACCACATTGAACCCAATTTGTGGGATCTCCACTCTTTTGGGTTGGGTTGCTACTGCCTGCAAATCTATAGGGGTTTCAGTCCCATTCCCAACCTGGATTTTTCCACTAAAGCCAAGGTAAGACTTTTAGTGAAAGGATCAGCTGTATTATCTTTGGTACTGACGTAGTCCACAACCACGACCCCATTAGACACTAACTCCCTTACAGATTTCAATCTGACTTGGATGTGTCCATGCTGTTTTTGATTGTACTTGGAACTCTTTATCTTAGCAATAGTTGTAGTGTTGTCACAGTGAACTGAAATTGCAGGAAGCGGCTTCATTACCATAGGTAAACTAGACATAAGTCCATGTAGCCATTCAACTTCCAATCCAGTTTCATCTAAAGCACACAACTCTGCCTCAAAAGTGGACCGAGACAATATGGTCTGTTTCTTAGACCTCCAGGAAACAACTCCTCCTCCCAACAGGAATACATATCCTGAGACACCATTACTCCCAGAATTCACGGCAATCCAGCTTGCATCACCATATCCTTCGACTACGGAAGGATGTTTACCATAATGCAGCCCAAGGGAACGTGTTCCCTTGATATACCTCAGAACTCTGTCAAGAGCTTCCCAATGGGTCTTGTCGGGACAACTGGTGTATCTACTTAACTTGTTCACGGAAAACGCAATGTCTGGACGTGTACAGTTCATAAGATACATGAAGCTTCCGATAATCTGAGAGTATCATAATTGAGACACTGGAACCCCAGTCTCATTCTTGAATAAGGGTTTGGATGAATCATATGGAGTCTTAACCGGTTTATGTGATGTGTACTCAAACCTCTCCAGTATCTTCTCAACATAGTGAGACTGAGAGAGAGTTATACCATTAGTAGACCTTATGATTTTAAGCCCTAAAATCACATCAGCGACACCCATATCCTTCATCTCAAACTTGCTACACAAGAATGACTTTGTCTCTTTCACTACTTTCATATCGGAACCAAAAAGCAGGATATCATCGACGTATAAGCATAACAAAATGAATCCATTATCGACAACCTTGCAGTAGAGACACTTATCAAATTCATTAGAAATAAAGCCAAACGATGATATCACAAAATCAAACTTCTCATGCCATTGCTTAGGGGCTTGTTTCAAGCCATATAATGACTTAACAAGTTTACACACTTTGGACTCATTCCCACGACCCACAAATCCCTCAGGTTGTTCTATATATATCTCTTCTTGAAGATCACCGTGTAAGAATGCGGTCTTCACATCCATCTGATGGATACAGATACTATAAGTGGAAGCCAATGCTAGTAGCACTCGGATTGTGGTCATGCGGGAAACAAGTGAATAGGTATCAAAATAGTCTATTCCTTCCCTTTGTGTGTAACCCTTAGCAACTAACCTAGCCTTATACTTATTGATTGTCCCGTCTGCATTAAGTTTCTTCTTAAAAATCCATTTGCAACCAACTGCAGAACAACCAGGAGGCAAATCCACCAATTCCCAAGTTCCATTCGAGAGAATTGATTGGATTTCATCATTAACGGCTTCTTTCCAAAACTTAGCTTCTGGAGATTCCATAGCTTGTTTGAAAGTAACAGGATCATCCTCAACATCGTAAGTGAGAAACTCACTTCCAAAGTCCTTTGATGTCCTAGGCCGTTTACTTCTCCTTGGTTCATCTATTTCTTCAGAATCATCAGATTCAGAAATAGCTTTTTCTGAGTCGCCCCCCACATTTGTCATCCTTTCTACGTGCTCGGGAATGGAACCTGTGGTAAATGAATCTTCTTGAGAAACTTCATTGGGCACACCAGTTTTCATAGGAAACACATCCTCAAAGAATGTAGCATCACGTAATTCCACAATTATATTGACCTCCATGCCAGAGATATCTGATTTTACAATCAGGAATCTATAAGCATAACTTGTCTCTACATAACCTAAGAATATGGCATCAACCGTTTTCGGTCCTAATTTCTTCCTTTTGTGTTCAGGGACAAGTACCTTATCAAGGCACCCCCACACTCGAAGATATTTAAGACTCAGTTTCCTTCCTCTCCATAACTCAAACGGACTACTTTCTGAATGTTTATGGGTAACTCTATTCAGAATATAGCAAGCCATATTCAAAGCTTCCCCCCATATAAAGTTGGGTAATCCAGATGTTTGGAGTAAGGTATTTACCATATCTATTACGGTTCGGTTTTTACGTTCAGCTATTCCATTTGATTGTGGTGAATAAGGAGCAGTTACCTCATGAACTATACCATGTAATTGGCAAAATTCCAAAAACAAATTCGAGGTATACTCTCCTCCCCTATCATACCTTAATCGCTTAAGTACTTTACCGGTTTGAGTTTCAGCTTCTTTCTTATAAATTTGAAATTTATCCAATGCCTCATCTTTACTTCTAAGTAAATAGACATAACAGTATCTACTCGCATCGTCAATAAAAGTTATAAAATAACGCTTTTGATCTCTCGTAGCAACACCATTAAATTCACAGATATCTGTATGAACTAAGTCCAAAATTTCCGAATTCCTATTCACAGAATGAAAAGGCTTCCTAGGCAATTTAGCTTGTACACAGATTTCACATTTATTGTTGCTAACTTCAGATTTAGGGATCAAATCTAGATTCATCATACGCTTCATTGAGACAACATTAACATGTCCCAAACGTGAATGCCATACATCTAAAGAAACAAGATTCATGCAAACAGAACTATAATCATTCAAATTTAAAACGGAATTTGAAATAGGTTCAACATGAATCTTAAACAAGTTCTCCACATCACATAAGTACCCCTTGCCAAAAAACAAAGAATCACGAAGATGTGTAATAATAGCCTTATTAAATTTACAGTCTACTCTATAACCTTCTCTAACTAATATGACGCCACTAAGGATATTGCGTCGAATGGTTGGAACATGTCTGACCCTTTTAAGAGTCAAAACCTTCCCCGAAGGGAACTTCAAGTCCACCCGTCCTTCGCCTTTGACTTCTGTAGAGCTAGAATCGCCCAAAGTCACGGACCGACCTCGAGAGGCCTGATAAGATACAAAAAGAGATTTATCAGCACACACGTGTACATTTGCCCCAGTGTCAATTATCCAATAAAGTGGTTCAAATATAGAAAGAACTTCAGGTTTAATAGACACGTACCCATCATTGAGGTTCAAGGATGTAGTCATCATGTTGACCACAGCCTCCTCAGTTGCAGATGCGGTAGCTTTCTTTGCCTTCTTAGTAGGACAATCCTTGTTCCAGTGGCCAACCTGTCCACAAGTCCAACAAGGTTTGTTCTTCGGTTTCTTTTGGATCTTTGCCTTGGGTTTATGTGCATTCTTAGATTTCTTATCTTTGGTGTTTTTCGTAGAAGTAAGATTAACACTTGGATTAGCATCAATAGGCACCTTGACCCCTTTCTCCTTTAAGTGTTATTCTTGTATATTGATATCCATCATTAATTCATACATGGTGTGTGTCCCTTTGCGATGCTTCAGAGACATACCAAATGATTCTCAAGACTTAGGGAATTTTTCTATGATAGACATAACAACGAATTTCTCAGGCAACACCATCTTGGCATCTGAGAGTTCATGAACTAGGAGTTGTAGACCGTGTGTTTGATCAGAAACTGACTTACCCTCAACCATCTGAAACTTAAGAAATTTAGACACACAATATTTTTTCAACACCCTGATTTTTAGTGCTAAAATTCTTAACTAACAATTCCCATAAAACTTTGGACGTAGTGACTGGCGGCTTTGAGTAAGAATCATACAATTTGTTATTTAAACCAAACAGAATCAACCCGCGGCACGTTTTATCACCCTTCTTCTAGTTAGCAATAATGTTTGCATTATCAGGAAGTGTGTCATCAGATACAGGTTCAGTTTCAACTAAGGCCCTGTTTGGTAGGATGTAGGATTAAAAGAATGAGTCCAAATGTCAGGAAAATGGGCAACGTTTTTGTTTTGTTACGGAAGTGGAAGAAAAACTCATCGTTTTGTAACCCACGGTTGGTGCTACTTTTGCCCTGAATTCACGGAATTGGTACCGTGAGGTAAACGGGCGCGGTACACCATCCTGAACAGCTGGTACATCTGCTGAACGGACCGATTGTGTGAAAAAGCTTATAGCATCTGCACCTAACCAAATAATAACAAACGAAATCATCATATGGATCCTGCAACCAACCAAATACAATATCGATTGATCAAAATCAATTCTTTTAAACCTTCTGTTTAATTAACGCACAACTGCATCTGAGTACACCATAGCAAACAGGGCCTAAATACTGATCATACCCCGCAATATTCAGCCAAATTTCCATACGACTCTGCAAACAGACAAAGTTCGTACCGGTAAACTTTTCAGACATATTGGTTGTATCAATCCTACATCCCGAACTACCCTGACCGGCTATGTTAATTAACGACAAAAAATGGTTTCTTTAAGACTGTTGTTAATATAGGTTATTTTCGTTCATGCAACAGCGACATGTGCAATTTAATTAACAGTGCAGGCAGATCCAAAATAAGATTCGAAGAACAAGCAATGCAGGAGAACAAAATTAAGAGTTAGATTCGCAAACCAGATCGTTTGTTGAGAAACGAACGTGTTACTTAAAGAAACCAGTGCCCGACAATCCTCGCGGATAGGCACCGTTCTCCCAGTCTCGATCCGGCACGAACCTGGAAGTTGCACGTCTTGCTCGCGCACGTCGCACTGCTACCATTGCAGCACAGCCACCGCAGGTACCACCGCCTGACAGCTGCGTCTGAAGGGAAGGATGAGTCTCGCTTCGCACAGGAGGGCAACTCTGCAAAGCAACTCCGGGGACGACGACTCGCACACTCGGGATTAGGGCTCACAAAACACACGGTGGCAGAAAACTGTTTTCGGTGTGTTTAACCCTAATGACCGAAGTCATATAAATAGTCACGCACGTCCCTAATCCTATTCCCAGTTAGACGCAACACTCGGTTGCTCTCGTACACAATACAGAATAATCCGTAAAAGAGAAACACTTTCTAATTAGGATTTAAGAAATCTGAATAAGAAAGCAACAATTAATTATACGAGTAATTAATTACGTAGTTGTATCCTAGTGCAAAAAGAAGACGGAAGACATTCTCCACAATCCACAATCCACGAGCCCGAGCCCGAGCCCGAGCCCGGCCAGGCGAGGCGTGGCGTGGCGCGCGCGCGCCCGTGCGTGCGCTGTGATGTGGTATCCCCAACCACCAAGGAGGTGAGCATACCTCCTTCGTAGGACTCCTTTGGACACTGGTGCCCCATGTGATCCTACATATGAGGACCACAAAAGTTGTAGGTGTGAGCAATATGGGATAAAACTTCTTTGCCATTTGCACTAGAAACAACACTATATTTTCACATGTACTTGCTGCACTACATTGGGCTTAACCCATGCTAAATAAGTGTGCTACAGTAACTAACTAATAGCTACAGTAACTAACAACTAACATAATCAGTTATCTAACAATTTCATCTCCTACGACCTGCTTCCAGGCTCCTTACACAAGTTCTCGGAGAAGGGGATGTGGGAGTGCGTGGAGTTCTACCCTGTTCTGGCCAACGGTAGCGCCGACGGAGTGGACGACATCGTACCAGAGAAGATCGGGCCTCTGGTGAAGCACGTCCTCAAGACGGGCCTCTTTGGCTACTCT
The DNA here is from genome assembly GCA_963693085.1 of Alisma plantago-aquatica. Classification (NCBI taxonomy): domain Eukaryota; kingdom Viridiplantae; phylum Streptophyta; class Magnoliopsida; order Alismatales; family Alismataceae; genus Alisma; species Alisma plantago-aquatica. The sequence continues at coordinate 370,662,787 of OY856413.1, read as the reverse complement.
GTCGAATACTATGTCATCGGGACATAGGAACCGGAGACGGGGAAATGGACACCAGACGATCCGGCCTTGGACGTCGAAGTCGGACTGCGTTATGACTATGCAAAGGCCTATGCGGCGAAGTCATTCTATGACCAGGAGAAGCGGCGCCGGGTGCTCTGGTTGTGGATCCCCGAGGCAGACAGCAAGGCAGCTAACATGGCCAAGGGGTGGTCTGGCCTACAGGCCGTGCCGAGGACCGTGAGGCTGGACGAGAAGACCAGAGGGAAAAACCTGGTACACTGGCCCGTACAGGAGGTGGAGAGCTTGAGGACGACTAGTATGCAGATCGCCAACATTAGGGGCGGAGCCAGACCTTGATATGTGGGGTGGGGGGGGCAAAATAATAGAACTACCCACCAAGAATCGATTCAAAGACCAATCTACTGCACTACGTTCACATGGGTATCGAACCCACGACTCATCCAAAGGAGAAGCTCCACTAGCCACTGAACCAACTTTAAACTTGGTGTTGTATACACATTGTAATTATATATATTATTATACTAGACATATGTATATATATACATATATATATACTAAAATTTTATTTTTTTGGGGGGGAGCCATGGCCCATACTTGCCCTGGCTCCGCCCCTGGCCACATCAGGATGGCCGCTGGACAATTCGTACCGGTGAACGTGGGCGGCGACGGATCGCAGGTGAATAGTATGAAGCAACTTACCCTGTTTTCTCTACGAAGTAACATCTCATGACGGTGTTGTTTTGATTCGCAGCTGGACATCACCGTAGAATTCGAGCTCCCGAATGAGGACGGCGTGATGTCGACCCTTGAAGCTGACGAAATGAGCTTCGACATCAGCTCCAGCGGCGGAGCAGAGCACAGGGGTGCTCTGGGTCCATTCGGTCTACTGGTACTCGCCGACGAGGATCGAGTTGAGCAGACCACCGTCTGCTTCTACGTCGAGAAGGGCGCCGAAGGGGAGCCACGCGTTTTCGTCTGCAATGATACACTCAGGTAGTGCAACAAATTCCTAATTCGTGGATATGTGATTCGATATAACAATCCCCCATCACCGGTACTCTGCAGGTCGTCCCTGGCGAGCGATGTTGAGAAGAAGGTCTACGGCAGCACGGTACCTGTTCTAGACGGCGAGAAGCTGTCACTGAGGGTCCTTGTCGATCACTCCATTTTTGAGACGTTTGCGCAGGGAGGAAGGACCTGCATAACGACGCGCTCGTACCCAACGAAAGCACGGGGATGCTCGTGTCTTTCTCTTCAACCATGCCATGGCCGCCAGCGTCACTGCCGTGCACGTCGAGGTGTGGCAGATGAACTCCGCCCACATCCAGCCCTACCCTCTGCCGTGAAAAGTGAAAAGTCGTCGATTGGTCCGCCGGTTGAGTGGGGACTGTGTTAGGTTTGCGCTTTAGGATTTTGTTAGTTTCGTGTGAACACGGAAGGAAATGAATTTTCTGTGACTGGCGTTGATCCTGTTGATGTAGTTGGCATATCTTGGCCCGATGCTCATCAGATATAAGGGAGGTGATTTGGACGCAGTTCTTAGATGAATGCGTGTAGATGTGCCTGGAACAATAACAGTAACAATGTCTCTAACAGCATATCTAGACGCATAGCCTATTACCGCCTATCAGATTAAGGCTACCTGTCATGACCATTTAATCGGAACCAACATATGAAATTATATTTACACGTGTCTATATATAGACAATGACGGATCTAGAAAATCACGGGGACTACGTTAGATGAGTCATAATTGAAGTTGATATACAATTATGAAGTTATTTTATTTTACCAATAAACAAAAAATATGCTATGCGAAAGAATATTGCATATGTTTTTCTCAAATTTTGGTTAACAGGTACAAAGAGAGAATATGTAAATATCAAAATAGCAAGTGTTCTTCATATGCCATGTCGACGTCGCTCTCCAAAACGACCACTATGCTACAACATGAAAAAACATACAACACGGAAAAATGAAAAATGGATTTCATTCATTTCTCCTTCTATCTTTACCCATTCACAGAAAAGTTTAAATGATTCATAACCAAATTAGACGCTCTCACATTTTTTTTTGGATAAAAATCGTAGAGGACCAAACAATAAAATGCAGCTACATACAAAAATATTACACTTGTTCTTCTCATAAATGTAAATCAAAACTTTAAGTAACAAGTAAAGAGAGAAAAGAAAAACCAAGATAGAAAGAGTTCTTTGCACACCACATCGACATTGCTCTCTAAAAAATCTTTACACTAAAAAATAAAACAACAAACACACACAAAAGAATTAAGATTATCTTCCTTTCATTTTCTCTTTCTTTCTTACTTAGTAACAAAAAATATTAAATAATGATCAAACCTAGAAAATATATTTTGTTTAATACAACATATCACTATGAGAAAAGAAGGCTTTAACGACCAAAATAACGACAACGCAAATTATTTGTCGTAATTGTTACCCAAAATGCGACCATAAATTTTTATCGTCGCAATCAGTGCAGTTAATAGCGGCAAATTATTTGAGCCATCGCCATTAGTATATATATTCCGTCACAAAATTTTATTTCTTTGTTTATACTACTATATTTTATTTAAAGTTGTCTTCGCAATTAGTATATATACTCCGTCGCTAAATTTTCTCTCTTTTTTATACTACTATAATTTATTTAAAGTTGTCTTCCTACTATGCAAATTTATCTTAATACCAATTTTTATTAAAAAAATCTTATCGAAATTTGGTCAAAATCCACTCCCGTCCCTCACTCCCCGCGCCCGCAACCCCCCCAACACGTGGAGAGAAGCCGGCACAGTCGTTGCGCACGCCCGATCCTTGCACGTTTAGTTCTCCACTTCGGCGCCCACTAGCTCGGTCTCCCACTCCGATCGACCCCCCCCCCCCCCACCTCCAACATACAAGCGAAGAACTAAGCTCCTCCGACACGCTGCCTAGCCCCTTGGCTATTTCACGTAGCATCCGATGATGGCCATCTAGTTATCAATCAAGAAGACGAGCTCCGACGACAAATCTAGGGCTTGACGAAATTGGAGCGGCCGACCTAGGGTGTCAGCTGGAAGACGGTCGATCACTGCATGAAGACAAGTAGGATCCAGGGAAGACTGTAGGTTCAGGGAAGGAAATAAGAAGGGGCAAGGTGGAAGACTACAAGACAGCCATATTGATGTCTTCTTCGAGCACAACAACATGGTAATTTTTTTTCTTTCTGTCTGTCGTTATGTCGACTGTCTAGAGGCAAATTTTGATAAACTTTACATCCTTTTAAGATATTTGATCTCTCTCAAGAGCTTCGTCCTTCACTAATTATACTACCAATGTTACAACTGTGATCTAATATACCCATATTAATTCATTTATTTCACCTAAAATTATATATGTGTTAGCATTACGGGCTATGACTAGCATACATGCTGGTGAAAATTTAAAAGAATTAATTTTGTTACCAAAATATACCATTCTCTAATCCCCCAAGGTGATATCTAGAAACTGATGATATTGCTTTGACAACTGCACTTCACTCTACAAACGTAATTGTACAATCCTCAAAAGTCATGTAGTTCTCTACAAATAGATGAGAGTATTTGATAAACTAATACAAGTCATCAACCAAGTGAACAAATTAACACTTTTAGTGTTTTAGTTTCTGTGTGAAAGACAAACTATATTAAAAATGCAGAGCATGAAAGCTTCCACATAAATTATCGCCTTAATTTTCAGGTGAAACTACTCGACCGAAAAAAAAATTGAACATAGTATGGGAGACCCTAAATCTTATTTACATTAAGCTAATTCTAAGATCAACCTGGGAGATCTCACTAATTATCACCTGGTATCAATCAACAGTGTCCTATCATAGATGACAAGGAGAGCTTACAATTTCCACTTGCCAACATTATCATGTGGTCCTTCAACCAAAACAACAATCCTCTATTTTGTGAGGCATCATGGTTGGCCTTCTTGGTCTGGATAAAGCCATTACTGGGCTATAATGTATATACATAATATCTATGTGATTGAGGTACATGCATTCAAGAATTCCAAGTTTCAGTGTATCATGTTTCATATTCAAGCACTTGGCATAGTTAACATGGCAAATTCATTGTGACAAAGTAAATGAACCAGCCTAGATGTGACACTACCATGTTGCCACATTCGTTATGATAGCAACGCAGAATTATATGAATGATGCAACATTGATGGTTCCATTTTGGGTTGCTTTCTATAACCAAAGCCATCTGAGCACCCATCGGGTCATACACAATTAAGCCTTCACTTATTTGGATAGAAATTGAAAACTACTTGAGGATGGTTATACGTGAAGACTTAAAGGAAACATGGTTTACTATCTATTCAGGATTTGAAGTTGAAATCTGAGATAAAGCCCAATCTTAAAAAAACATGAATTTGACCCTACACAAAGGTAAACATAATGCAAGATCCATTGGATGAACCAGAGCCACAAGTCTAATGTTGATCATGCATGTTTCCAATTCTATTTTAACATCCCACCTATAGATGTACAAAATTTTTTAGGGCTTGATGGATAGCAACACATGAGCCAGTAACAGATTCATAATGTGGAAAAATTATTTGTTCTAGATACTAGAGCTACTTATATTTTCTGTTTTACAATACTCACCTATTTATAAATTGATTTTATTTTGAAAATTCAAGTTGAGGAAAGTTAACACAATTCAAAACAATATATGAACCAGGCCATGGAACATCCCTTCTCTTTTAAGTCCCTTTTCATTTATATAAATTATAGTATGAGACAGCTCAATGCAATGTTTATGTGATCATAGACACACAATATTTTTTTTATGTCGAACGAAAATTACTCTCAAATAAAAATAAAGTATTTACAGTAATTTCCTAAAAATAAACAAAAATCCGAATTTCAATCGACATGTCTTTATCATTACTTAAAATACATCTTCTAGGGATTACCCTAGGAGAAACATACCTTTTGAATCTTATCTTTTGTTGGTGGGCCAACATAGAATGCTTCAAGTTCCCCACATGGAAAGATATCAGAACATATTATATTTTGATTAGATATCCATTTAAAGTAAATATTCCTAAGTTGAACTAGATGTTCACTTAAAGTAAAGATTCCTAAGATGAACATACCCTGGTACCAAAAGGGAAGATTTAAATGCACAGTTACCAACTATTAGACCATCTGGTTGGGTAAAGAAAGGCAATTGAATGATATCCTGTAAAACAAGAAAACAAGATTCATTGCACATTCAAGGTTTATTTTGTGGTTATTAAGGAGATAAGACAATTTCTAGGCAAAACATATCACACTAATAACTTCTCATTGTTATTCTTAGTATGTATATGAAGATGCATTCTATTACAATTTATTTGGCTTGTGCTATTATTTAGAAAATATACGATATGAACCATCTTTGCAATGGAAGAATGGGTTGGGAACAAAAAGGCATTTAGCATCAAAATAATTCTATAATTAGTTTATCATTGGAAGGGGAAAAAGGGTTGATTATTTAAAAAGAAACAACTGAATATTTTGGTGTAATTAAAATAAAACAGATGAAATAGAACTTTTAAGTAATTATTATGTTATCCCACAAACAAATGGCACTATGCACTTCTAAATGGACGGCAAGGAGGAATGAAGATTGAATCTATTCTAATACTTATTTTCCTATTCATGAATATACTATAAAAGACTATTAGAGGTGTTGATAATGAAGACACAATCAATAACTTGAAGGACCTATGCTCTAAAGAAAAACTATATGTTATGATGATAGCACAACCTCATATAAGCTCTGAGAAAGCACTTGAACTATAAAGAAGACTGGATTTTGAAACTCCCACTATTTGGAGGCTCAAGGCTTCTCGAGTAGGATCTGAATTCTTTTAAACTCAACACAAATATCTTTACATATCATTTGCAGTCATAAAATATATATTCATTGAAAACCCAACAGTTGTTATTACACTTTCATGTATGTGCATACACAAAATGACTTACATAGTTTTGGTTGACAACAACTAGGAGAAATCGATGACTGGACCTTGGGTATTGACTGGGGATTGGAATATTGTACTTCCTCATAATGAAAAGACATGTTACAGAATTTTCCATCACTCTAAAGAAAATGATAACTAAATAATATTATGATGAGCATTGGAGTGAAGGACCTTGGGTCCTCAAGACGAAGCTTCACCTATAAGCAAGAATGTAAACATGGAGGACGAGATTGGGTTGTGCCCAACGTTGACTACTTAAAACACTTATAGAAATATAGTTTTGGAGATCAACCATGAACGCAATCTTACTATAGTCCCCTATTAATGATACAAACGCAAAGGGCACATTGGCAAATTTCAAGATTCAAAACTAGGGAACTTTGGTAATAAACACATGGGTTCAATAATTAACTCAGGGCATGGGAATTGAGCACCCAAAAGCATACCCTTTGACATAATTCAATACAAAAAAATCGGAATCTAAGTGATAATTAGAAACAAATGGCTCTCATATTGGAGATTCAACGTACTATGTCACTGTTCAAAGACAAAAGCTATAAATTAATTCTTATTGGAGTCTCTATGAATGCTTGGGATGGTAATAGAGTCATGCCAACCTAGTAACAAAGATATCAACAGAGTGTTGAACAACATGAAGGTAGGAGAGAGATTGATTGACCTGTAAGGGGGATGGAACAAAGATGTCCTACTACCTACCAGTCAGCATATGTGAAAGGAAGGAGTTGTGTGAATGTCTAGACATGAAAAAATAAAACATGTAGCCGACCCCAACATGGTTGGGATTGAGGTTTAGATGATTGATGATGATCTGGTAGCACACACAGTGCTATGATGAAAAACATACAAAGACAAATTAGGCAAATGACTACATGAAGTACACGTCTGAGATGTAAAGCTGCTACTAAGTATAATATGTCACATACTTTCTGGGGCTACCTGAAGACAAAAGAGGTCTGGAAACAGATGACACATCTTGATGGAACCAATGATTCTATCACCAAAAAATATGACAACAACAAAAAAATATCTTTATAAGGCACAAAAATATCTTTATAAGGCAAAATATATCTTTATAAGGCACAAAAATAAATAGAGAATTGATGAATTTACTATTTAATTATTTGATATGTATAGGAATGACTATTGATGATTATCATATAAATTTATAAAGATAATCTTGGTGTACACTGTTATGTGATAATTTGAAATGAATATTTCCAAGCATATAGTGCTCTAAAAAACTCCCAAGTCAGTTTTGCCTTATTTTTCTTACTATTCCTCCTCTTAATATTTAGCCCTAAAATTCACTAGTATAGAAGTATGGATTCAATCCCAATTTTAATGTTTTTGCTAAAACTGATTCTCTTATCAATGATGGAAAGGCAGGGGAAGTGAGAATCTAAACTATAGAGGGTATCGACTGTCAAGCTGGGAAAATTTAGAAATATGCAACTTTGCTAGAGACAGAGGTAAAAAATAAGGCTTCATCAAAACTTTGGGTGATCTAGATCCCATGATCTAGATAGGGAAACTTAGTTTTCAAAATATGTATAATAATGTTTATTTGGAAGTTCTAAGCATGCAGTTGTCAATATTAATTATTTAAACATGCTTAACCACATTTTTTCATTGTATGAATTATTAAACATATCTTCTTATATTGGTTTACTTTACTAAGAGAACAGAATAACAGAAGAAGTCCTATGATTGCATCTGTTATAATGATAAAACCCTTGACGAGGGTGTTAGACGAAGTCAAGAGAGATTATTTTCCAAAAATATTATGAACATAATGTTTTAATAATTAAAAGATCTACCATACATTAGCTGAGTAATAGAAACAACTACTATTAAGTTGTTGGGCTTCGATAGAGTAGAGATACAAATTGTTATAGGGCTTATTATGGATCATGTGGACAAATGATCCCATTACTATACAAACTTTAAGCAAACACAAGCAATTTATATGCTGCAAGATCAACCATTTCCAGTACACCTTTATATATTCACATCCTAACATCACCTTTGTAGGAAGCTTGATAGCATATTGTGAATCTGAGCAGCAACATTCAAGGCATGTGGGTAGTTATAAGAGATAGGCACATAGAGGTGCTTTATGTGAGAAGTACTAGGGAATTGCTTTGCCTCTTCTGAAGCCAATACAATTTACAATATGTTGATGATAGTTGGACTCTTTGTTCATAGTCACTTGGGTATGCTATTCATCTAGTGCTCTGAGCGAGATTGAAGGGTAGTTTCAAAAAATCTTGATTCTCTTTAGCTACAAGGTGATAGTCTTCCTCCCTTTCCTTTTTATAAGTTGAAGATAATAAGGATTGAAAATATATACACATGCAATCATGTAACTTTCTTAATTCAATACAAACATTTCCTCTTAGGACTTTCTACTAAAGAAGTGCCTTAGGTTTCTTCAAGGTCCTTGCATAACCCAAGTGCTAGAATACTGAATTGGACGCCCACAATATTGGAGATGTGTGCTATTCTTGTGCATCTTTTCTATAAAGGTAATCAAATAAGATAAAATGCTTACATGAAATTCAACAAAAAATCTTTATATTATATGATTTATGAACAATAACATGAATTCTTCATTGTAGAAAATGGTACCAAACAAAGAATGGATTAGACCTGTTGATGACAGACTCGATGATCCATCATATGGAATTGGTGTTGAAGAGTTCCTTATGTATGCATGTCATAGAATTGGTGGAAATGAAATCAGATGTCCATGTGTTCAATGTGTCAACACTTCTTTTATCCCACATAATGTGGTGAAAACAGACTTGATGGTTTATGGTATCATGAGGGGTTACATATTTTGGTATCATCACAGTGAGACACCACATGAAGTTGAATCAGATAATGAATCAGATAATGAATCAGATGATGAAATACTAGATATTCTTAAAGAAATGCACCCACATTCACGTAATCTTGAGAGGAATGATGAAGCCATGGGATATTATGACCAAAATGATCATGATGAGGAATCTGATAATGAGGCTAAATTTTTTTTAGGTTGTTGGATGACCTCAATCAACCTATGTATAAGGGATCTAAGGGATCAAAATTGTCTTCCTCGGTAAAGTTGCTTCATCTTAAGAGCCTTGGAAGGTGGAGTAATCATTCTTTTACAATGCTACTTGATTTTTTGAAAGATGAACTATTTACAGATAATTCAACCTTTCCTAGCTCTTGTTATGAAACGAAGAAGATAATTAAAGATTTGGGTTGCTCATATGAAAAGATTGATCCATTACATATTTAAATGAGGATTTCATTGAATGGTTTAAGATGATAGTAAGTTGGTCTACTTTGTTCAACATGTTGATGCATATATATACACTAGTTTTGATTCAATTTTTCTAATAATTATCTTTTTTAGATTGGAGATCAATATGAGAATGACAAAAGCAAGAATACAGAGGAGTTACTTTCATTATCACGTGGTCCACTAAAATGTGTGACATGTTTCTATGGCTATGTATTTAATGGATATTGGTTCCATGCTAAGTATCACGAGGAAAGATCAAGGTATCAATGTAGTGGGGTCACTGTGGTTGGTGATGATGGTAGTAGAACTAGCAGAGATTACTATACACAATTGTCTGAGATTATAGAATTGCAATACTTGGGCAATAAGTGAGTTGTTTTATTCAAATGTGATTGGTTTGATGTTGCTAAAGGACTCAAGAATGATGATTATCAATTTACGAGTGTTGATTGCAAACGTATTTGGAAAACTGTTGAGCCATTTATATTAGCTACTCAAGCATCCCAAGTCTTTTATGCAAAAGATCACATTAATAGTGGGTGGCATATTGTGACAAAGGTTGATGCACATGACAAGCTGGAGCTAGTTGATGATACAGATGATGCACATGATGATCCAATTATTATTTGATGACATTAACTAGAATACTTTTCCCCTATGAGTACTTAGAACATGTAACATTTTTATTAGTAGAAGTCATGTTTTTCATATCTCAATATGATATTTTGATATTCAAATTCTATGAAGATCTTTATGCTATTCTATTAATCATAATGTTGTCATTTTTGTTTATTTGTGTAAGAAAAGTTATTTCTAACCAATGATTGATGATGTTGTAGGAAAATGGTCAGAAGCACATCATTCTTGTAATGATTGTCAACACAATTTTTCCCTTTTATATATTTTTCACTGTATTTCATATAGTTTTGCATGTAAGAAATAAATATTTACAAGTAGCTTGATGATGATACATGAAGTTGCCTACAAGCACTTCATCAAATGAGAAATATCCAATGCCCAAGTCCAAGTGATACATGAAGTTATCTGCAAGCACTTCAACAAATGAGAAATATCCAATACTGAAGTCCAAGGCTAAGAATTTTATCTCGCCACAACAATTAAGTGTGATTGGGAAGGGTCGTGCTCATGGGTTACATATCAAGAGTAATTTGTTGAATCATAGAGGAGGGATAACCCATGGTGTCACTGATTTGAGTGATAATCATGTGTCCTTTTTGAACCGACTGTCTTCCAAACAAACTGATATTATCCCTCGAGTTAGGATTGCTCACATGCCAAAAACAAATGTTCCTCCACCAACTGAATATGATCCTTCTTCAGCACAAGATTGTGATGCTCCTCTAAATGAAAATGCTCCTTCACCACAAACTGAAAATGTTCCCACACCTCGTGAAGAATCTCATGCAACACTGAAAGAGTACATGGATACTGAAGTGGTGCAATCACATGCCATTAATCAGATATCAGTGTGTATGATTACTTTCCCTTATTCATAAAGTAGTCATCTATATTTTGTTAACGTTAGATGATTCAAACATGATATTTCTTGTATAATGGTGTTGATTCCCACCCCCATCATTTTTAAACAATGCTATCTAAATACTTACTAATTTATTAATTTTTTTACAGCCAATGAAGAAGCATCTGCTTTCTCAATCGTATATAGAGAGAGGTGGTTGCCCTCCCCGGTCGACATTGAAAATGTAGTCAAACATCGAGGATGTAACAAATGTAAAAAAGTTGCAAGACTAAGAGAAGGTGCCAATATAGATATCACTTTCTATCAAGGTCGTCATGTTGGGAAAAATCATAAAGTATGGAGTATACATTTGGGTAGGATTGTTCGTGATTGAATCATTTGTACAATAAAAGTGCATTCATGGAATGGTGTTACAGATAGAAAAAAAGACCACATGTGGGTTGTTGTTATGGTAAACTCGTCAGACCCTTATTCTTATCTTAATTTGTAAACATCAATGATGCATTAATGTCCTGCTATTATACATGTATTAGGACAAATTCTCAAGAAACAACATGGAAGGTCATAAAGCTCACACTTTAAAACATTGGAAAGAATTATGGGTGAAGTGGAGGGCATCAATGTATCAAACAGTGAAGGGGTTGGACATGCAACAACAACTATCAAAGAAACCTATGGCGATTGAAATTGATAATTACTGGGAATGTCTTGTGAAAGAAAATTTTAATAGTGAAAATTCTATAGTAATTTATAAATAATATGGCTTTAAATCATTTTAAATTACTCATATTAGTTTTTAAAGTTTCCTTCTTCTATTAATGCTCACATTATATCAAATGTAGGCATCGAGTAAGAGAAATTCCAAAAACAAAGAAGGGTTAAACAATAAATTACCTCATCGCACAGGTAGCAAGCCTCTTAGACGAATACCATGGCAGAACGTTTCTAATATTTAGATGTATTTTTTATGCTATGTCATTAGATATGCATATAAGTTATGTTGGTGAAACTACATGGAGGAAAAATTGGGAACCCACCTAATTTGAGAATGATGTACTTTGAAAGCCACAAAAGGGTGATACCTTAGCTACTATGGAGTCATCCCAAGTTCATGTAAGAATGCAAAATCTGAATGTTGTTATATATTAGTTATAAATATCTACCTTTTGTTTTAGGAAAAAAATCATAAACATCCAACAAGCGGAGCCATCCCTTCGTCCTGTTGATATTGCAGAAAAAGTTTATGGAGAATCAAGGACAAAGAAATACATATCTGGTTATGGTGGAGGAGTAAAACCAAGAGATGTTAGAGGACCATACAAAACAAAGAATTCCTTACTTGATGAACTCAAATCAAAAGACCAAGCACTTAAAGAGAAAGAGGAATCTTTGAAAGTTCAAGAGGCAACTCTTAAATAGTTGAAGATGTAAAATGTGCCACACAAAAGCATTTAGAGAATGTTAAAATTCTACTAGATAAGATAGTCAACAATAAAAAATTTCAACAACTACTGGAAATGATTGAGGATGATGATGAGTGTGCATATTCTCCAGCCACTTCTGATGGTGTTATTTAAAAATAGTTATGAGGTTAGTTCAAAACTTATGATATATTTATGAACTATTTTGATGTTTATGAGATATTTATGAACTGTTTTACTGATTTATTGTAGGCAAAGGAGAGACAATGCTATTTATCCTTCTGGATTGCATCTTGGGGTAATGCTCTTTATCAATATGAATGAATGCAGAATGCTTTATGATATTGAAATATTTCAATATGTTTCCAAAATATCTTTGTTGTTTATATTTGTTTTCCCAATTGTGTTCCCGCCCCCTTTGTGAACAATGTGTCGTGTTATCAATTATATTTTTTCCCAATGTGTTCCCCTAGTTATATTCCAAGGTGATTGGATCTATCCAGATACACGAAGCTTATAACTAGTGTAGAAATCTAATGACATACTAACCTATGAAGATCATTTTGTTTTCTAGGATTATAATGACCCTCTGAACTCTTGGTTGTCTAGCTGATTTATGATGTGGATACTTTAGCTTACAAAATAAAACTATGTGTCATAAACATTGCAATAGCAATTGGTTTTTCCACCAATTGTGGGTATGTATGTCTATCTACAGCCGGTATGGTGTAAGTACATGACAAGAAATCAGAATATACACTGCTTTGGAGTTCCACTCCCCTATTGGCTTTCTGTTTGGTTGCATATTTGCAGGTGCAAAATGAGTCACTACAGTAATATTGATGCATGATGATAGAGAGTAGGTAAGTAAGAATTTTTTATACTAACTGAGAAGGCCTTGTGTTTATAGTGATCTTCAGAGATTGGACAAACTACGCCTCACCTTCCCAGTCAACAACACTCCACTGCATCTAGAGAGAATGGTGATTTTAGCTACATAAGCTGATTGAAGCTATTTCAGATGTTGTGGTTCTACAACTAGAAGGTATATTGGATATCACTAACTTTTTTCTACCCTCCAAATAAGTTCCATATGATTCAATTATAATACCATGACATAAGTGTCATCTGTTTAATTGAGGCATCTACAATTTATGCTAAGAGATGGTTCATTTGATATGTATTAGGTGTTACACCATGTTTGAGTTTCTTTTATTATGTCCACAGCTGGATGGTGCATGTATCAACACCTCACCCCCACCCTGGGAGACATATAGAAAGAAGCAAATTGTTGGAATCGATAATCTAATGATACCTTCATTAATGGAAAAGGTGATACTCATAAAAAGATGTCCTCTATATGACTCACACCGACTAGATGTTATTACTCTCTCTGAAAATGGGGATAAATGATATGTTAATGAAACTAGGAATGAGTTTTAGATGACTATGTAGCATATCATAGGAATGAGTCCTCTTCCTTTGCCATTGATGTGGTAGATAATGTTGCAACATCTGATTGAAGGATGAGATGTCTAAAACCAACAATCTCAGTGGGAAGCACAACCGCATGAGCCTTCACATGGGCCTCCAACAACACACAAATTGATAGTTCCTTATAACTATTAGATTACTCATCCCTTTATTGTCTGTGTATATGATGTGTAGCCCTATTCTTCCATCAACTTGCAAGGGGGACCGTGGGCACACTATTGTTTATATCAATCTCAACTCATATGTGGTCAAAATTCATATCTCTATTTCCAATTAATTTGATCCACGTGCCTTCATTTTGGTTCAACAAAAAGTAGTTGATGGGAGTTCTTAGCACTCCGACCACATCATGTGAGGTTTTTATCATGTGTCATCCTTTTCTTGAATGAATCTACATTACTAAATAACTTGTTACACATCCGAAGCCATGGGAAGTAAGTAATTCCTAGGTCTAGACTATTACAAGATGGTCTTCCAGTATAGAGGTAACCGTGAGCTCAGCTAAAATATCCTGTGACGGAGGCTACTGCTTATGTAGTGCCTTTTGGATGAAATTTGTTTGGTTCATGCTAAAAGTTGATGCCGTTTTATCGACCTGGATTTATGTTATCCTATTTTACAAAGAATTTTTATTTCTTTTTTTATATTTTGGTAATGCTCTGTAGTGTTACCTACACACATATTAGTTGATAGTTATACCTACACAAACTTTTGTACAATCTTCTATATAAATACAAAAAGTAGAAGGGCAGGCTTCTACACTAAAAATGTTTCTCTTGAATGGATAGCTTTTAGAACATTATTTACAGTTTGCATATTAGTTATGTACTATATAAAGAATGCACAACTTGTTATTTACAATCAGTAATGAGAATTGTTTGATATTTTGTACCCCATTTAGGTTATACCTAGTTTTGTTTGTCGATAACAAAGATTGTGAACTGCTTATGAAGGAGTGTAGATGTATCTATGTGCCTCAAGGAAATTTTTTCTTTGTAGGTTTATAGATCGTTTGGGGATATGGAATTTGTAGAACACCTTATTTGTGTTGTGTTATTCTTGCAAGATCTCCTTAAGCTTCTAAATCAGAAGTATAGACATGAATAAAATTAGTTTAACTCCTACCATTAAACTTTGGCGCTTATAAATACAATCTCACTACATGTTTGTTTTCTGGTGTGACCCTTACGACATGCTCAAGGGGTCTTAACATAACAAAGTGTCAAGTTAAACTTCTACTAGTGTTGTTTACACAAGTCATCTACAACTGAGTTAGTATTCCTTCTAACAAATTTTATTAGGACAATTAGGTTCTTGTTATTTGTTGTTTGAATCATCTTGTGAGCATAGAGCCTTCATCAATTTCTTTGTTTGCAACCTGATCAACTACTTTACTATTGGTTCCAACTCTGATGCATTGTATGTCACTTTTATCGCGTGGTTCTTTCAAAGTCATGGTATATATCTTTAACATCAACCTTTTCTGCAAAGTTGGCTATTATTCCTTTTCTTATTGCATGAATCCATTCATCAGTGTCGTTTATGGCTGCAAATGCTCTCCTTTGTGTTTCTTATAGTTTGTTTGGTGTGTAGTTGTCATATTTTTAGCGATAGAATCCTTGGTTTCCATTAAGATGTGTCATCTATTGCCATACCTCTTTTGTCTTCAGGTAGCCCCTGAAAGTATTCGACATATTCTCCTTAGTAGCAGCTTTACATCTCAGACGTGTACTTCATGTAGTCATTTGCCTAATTTGTCTTCGTTCGTTTGTCATCATAGCACTGTGTGTGGCTACCAGATCACCATCAATCATCTAAACCTCAATCCCAACCATGTTGGGGTCAACTACATGTTTTACTTTTTCATGTCTAGACATTCACACAACTCCTTCCTTTCACATATGCTGACTGGTAGCTAGTAGGACATCTTTGTGTTGGTATGTATGCCCATAGAGCAAGTCATATGATGATTGTAATGGGATACTTTGTAATTGATTTGACTAATAATAAAGGCAATTTCCAATCTATATGTTTAAACTGTTTCTGAGATGATGGTGTAACATGATAGATGTCTAAAGATTGTTTTACTCAATGACGTATGCTTTTGGGTTGAGGACCTAAATGATGAGATCATACGGATGTTAAGGGTATTCTTTCTTGTTTAGTCCCTAGTTGGTTGTTATTGTGGAAATAACCATAGACATCAATAACACTAAAGACTAGATTGTGTGTTGGTTGATCACAGAATCTCATTAGTCATGATATGGTGATATCAAACCAAGCACATAGGTACTTGTTAGAGAACAAGGTACCAGACAGACCCACCGTGAGAGTGACACATGGAACCATGACTTGGTAGTCATAGTCAGCTCTCACAGTGATGGTGGTGAGTGCGATTCTTAGACCTAAAATCACTACACTCAACACATGTCGTTGGGTACACTTTGACATCATCAAACACAATCCTAAAACATGGGTTGTTATAAAGGTGATGATTGGGTGGCTTTGACACATGGGGCTTTTGAGGGGTGAGTGATAGATATGGGATTTGTCCCTCCTAAGGGAGTTTGATATCCTTGGCCACTTGATGAGTAGGATTGAGAAAGGCATGCGCATGCACGTGTGAATCAATATGTGATATTGATGTCATACACATCTCACTCGGTCTACTCTGAGATCAAGGAAATGAATGAACATTGACAGGATGACTGTTCCATGCCTCGAGTTCATTCTGGATATCAGTGGCAAAGTAATTATACATTCACTGTAACACCATTCACGGATTGTAGGATGAAAGTTGTTCTCCAACTTTCTACTTTCACTTGGGTAGCAATGATGTGTGACTAGGCACCGCTCTTTGCTTGTGAAGTCATAAGTGTTATGGACTTTCACTGCCAACGTGAAATGGACCTGCAGTGTCACACACATAGGATTTAACCTGGAAGAGAAGTTTTGTCCACAAGCAATGTTTAGATTGATTACTAAAGGAGTTTAGTAGTTCAATTAAACACTCAATTAATCGATAGCTCAATATCATAATGTTCAAGGTGTTGGACGCATTGATTGGAGTATCAGATTGATTGAAATCACATTTGACTAATTCTGCACAATCTGCACTCCCAACCGATCAGTTCATGTGATGAACCGGTCGGCTGAGGTTGCTGAATCGGTCGGCTCAATTGTTGAACCGATTGGCTCATGCACAGAGTGAAACAACCGGTTCAAGTGTTGAACCGATCGGTTCAACTGGTGCAATCGAGCAACTTGGGAAAGTAGGATTGGTGAGAATTTTCCTTTCGTTTCAATTATCCAATTTGATTGGAAATAGGATTGGTATTCGATACCGATTGGAAACAAAAGAAGGAAAGTCATTCGGGAACCAACCTGGAACCCCAACTGACCGGTTCATGAGTGAACCGACCGGTTCAAGGGCCCCAAACGATCAGTTCAGTGGTGAACCGATCGGTTCAGGTCCCCAACCGACCGGTTCACTTGTGAACCCATCGGTTCAGGTTGCAAGATGGTTGCTTTTTGTGGAAAATCCTGAACCCTTCTACTCCTGCTTTTAGTCCCATATTGGCGGGCACAGAGAACCCTGTCCCATGACCCGCCTATATATATAGGGGTATTGGGGGCTTCTCATAGTACAACTCAGTGCAAGTTGATTGCTCTGCAAAGTTTTCGTTCTCTCTGGTTTTGGTAACCGAGAGAGAGCTCGAGCAAGTGCTTCCCGCAAAGGGAGGTGCAGCAAGGGAAGGACAACTTTAGTTGCAATTGACAGCAGGAGAGTGTGTTGGCGACTAGTACGTCAATAGGAGGGTGCAACTCCTTCCACTTCCTTCTGGGACAAGGAGAGTGGAGTTCCAGGTGGTCCGTGTGGACTACTTCAGAGGCGGGAGGTCACTGCCACTCAAGAGGACAACTGTCATCTGACAGTCCGGTAGGAGGAGGAGTCGTCAGTCCCGGTGCGACCAGGAGCTGCACAGACACCGTCCAAGACCGGAGGTGAAGACCGTGCAAGGTGTGTGGTATTGTCGTCGAGCAAGCATCGGGACAAGGTATGATTCACAAACCATCTTTCTTATTATATAGATGTTGACGTGATTCCTTTTGTTCTGGGTTTGGGGAGAATTTTTTTTGTTTCCACTGCTTCTCTGCCTCCTCTAAAACCCAACAGTGGTATCAGAGCCACGTCAACCTCTCTATATTTTAGGATTATCGATGTGATCAATTTTGGTTTGTCGCCTTTATTTATTGCATGTGATGCGAATAATATCGGCTTTATACATGTCCAATCCACGAATCCCTAATATACATATATGATATGTAATATTAATGCACTCGATACACATCGCCCTTAAACGAGTTTTGTGGTGGATGTGTAGCATGATTATGGCCTATAAACCCCTATATCCGTGTATGGTTGTTTGTGTGGTTGCTTGCATCTCGGTCTGTGCACCGATTCCCTTTCTCATATTCCTGATGTAACTCGAAATAATTCGAGAATTCTTTTCCTACCTTTTCTCCCCCCGAATGTAACTCAGGGTTTCACAATTCAATTGTAAATAGGATAGATTTTATTTCCTGTTATGTCAAAGAACGACGGACAACCTGAAGACGATTGGTTCAAGGAGTGAACCGATCGGTTGGTGATCCAGACGGCCGGTTCGAGGAACGAGATGAGCGGGTGGCGACCTGAGGAGATGCACGATGACCGATGAACTGATCGGCTAGAGGCGCCAGTCGATCAGCTGGTGGCACCCGAACAACCTACCTGATGGCGAGCCGATCAATCATGAAGATGAGCTGATTAAACCCAGAAAGGAAGGCACATATTTCATCTTGTACAGGTTGCATGTGATGTAGACCTAGATGACCGTGATTCCTCTTGGCTCGAGGAATCACAAATAGGATGGCCATAATCATTGCTTTTTATCGTTTATGCATGTTTTCTGTGGGATATAGCATGTATATGATACGTACTATATATTGTGGTGATTGGATATGTATATGTATATAAAACCAAATCCTTCATTAAAATTTTAAGTCTTATATTCCTTCCATTAGAGACACACATGGCAAACTTGATCGACCAAGCGTAGGTTACGCCAAAGCGTGGTGCGCCGTCTATCTTGTGGAAGTGTGAAGGGTCGACATGTAGGTTCTGCCAAAGCAGGGTGCATGTTTACCGTGTCGGCTTTTGGGTTAGACTTAACTGGTGATTCTTAGAGCGTCTAAGCCCAGAGGCACAAAATGTTCATGGCAAGGTGTTGCGCATGTTCATTCATCAAGAGTTGCATATGATGCAATTGGCAAGAGTTGCCTACCCGAAAGATCTGAGTTGTGGGTGACAGCCAAAGCTGGTCCATAGCTTAGAGGATTCCAGGATCTTGACCCACTAGAAGATTGTACGCTACAATCTTCCGAATTGATGGTGAGGGCTATCAATTTGAGTCAAAATAGTGGGAGCGGTAAGTAATTAAAGGCCTAATTAACTATCGTCAAATTTTATTCAAATCAAATAAAAAAAAGGTTTTGACAAATGCAAATTTTCTCTTGTAGAATGGCAAAAGAATCATCTTTCAAAATGGGCAAATTAATTGAGAATAAATTCCATAACTGGTTGAGGACTGTGGGAAGTGTTCTGCACAATCCAGATATACCAGGAGCCTTAGAATCCACTCTATGTATGCTTAATGCGTTGGTGAAGAAGAAAGTAGGTAAGGGAGAGAAGTGTTCTCTCCCCAAACCAATTTCTTCTACATGGAGAGGATGGAAGGAACAATGGAAGAAGAAGTCGGAGATAGAGATCTCTACTTCTGGTGTATACGTGATAGAGATTAACTTTACTACTTCTTCGTCATGGGTACTTGATACCGGATGCGGATCTCACATTTGTTCAAATGTGAAGGATCTTAAGAGAAGTAGGCCTTTAGGGAAAGGCGAGGTTGAACTACGAGTTGCTAATGGGGCAAGAGTTGCCGCCAGTGTCGTAGGAACCTATGAGTTAACTCTACCTAGTGGGCTAATAATAGAGTTGAAGAACTGCTATTATGTACCTGCCATAAATAGGAATATCATTTCCGTCTCTTGTTTGGACAAAGATGGATTTGAATTTCTTATTAAGAATGGAAAGTGTTCCATTTCTAAAGATGGGATCTTTTATGGCAGTGCCCCTATGTCTTATGGTCTATACTTGATAGACTTGGAGACAAGTGTATACAACGTAAACACCAAGAAGCAAAAACTCAACGACTCAAACAAAACATATCTCTGGCATTGTCGTCTAGGGCACATAAATGAGAAGCGCATTTCTAGACTCCATAAGGATGGTTATCTAGACTCTTTTGATTATGAATCAATAGAGACATGTGAATCTTGTTTGTTGGGCAAGATGACCAAGAATCCCTTTTTAGGTAAAGGCGAGAGAGCTAGTGATCTATTACGACTCATACATACTAATGTATGTGGACCTTTTAGAACTAATGCCAGAGGTGGGTATCAGTACTTCATTACCTTTACTGATGACTTCAGTAGGTATGGCTATGTGTACCTGATGAAACATAAGTCAGAAACCCTTGAAAGGTTCAAGGATTTCATGAATGAAGTACAGAACCAGCTTGGTAAAAGTATTAAGGCACTTCATTCCGATCAAGGTGGAGAATACTTGAGCCAGGAGTTTGAGGACCTTCTGCGAGCCCGTGGTATTGTATCACAGTGGACTCCGCCTGGAACACCACATCATAATGGTGTGTCTGAAAGAAGGAATCACACATTGTTAGATATGGTGCGATCAATGATGAGTTTTGCTAATCTTCCAATTTCTTTCTGGGGTTATGCTCTTGAAACTACAGTGTTTACACTTAACCGTGTACCATCTAAATCGGTTCAAAAGACACCATATGAGATATGGACTAGGAAGCGTCCCAATTTGTCTTTTATGAAGATTTGGGGTTGTGGGGCTTACGTCAAGAAAATGTTTCCTGATAAGCTTGGACCCAAATCTGATAAATGTTATTTTTTTGAATATCCCAAGGAGACCAAGGGATACTATCTTTACCACCCTAATGACAACAAAGTGTTTATTGCCAGGGATGCTGTGTTCCTAGAGAAGGAATTTATTTCCAAAGGAAACAGTGGGAGGAATATAGAGCTTGAAGAGGTTCAAGCCCAACAAGAGAACATTGAACCGGTAGATGTACCAGAGGAAAATGTAGATTCACAAGGTGTTGTAGAATCTCAGTCTCCTCAGGTAACACAAGGACCTCGTAGATCTAGTAGGACTCGCCTTGAACCTGAGAGGTTTGGATACCTTGTAACTCAGGAAGGTGGAGAGTTGATCATAGATGATGATCCAACTACCTACGTAGAGGCTATGGAGGGACCAGATTCTGAGAAATGGCTTGAAGCCATGAGATCCGAGATGGAATCCATGTACTCCAACAAAGTATGGATTTTGGTGGAACCACCCGAAGGGGTAAAACCCATAGGGTGCAAGTGGGTCTTCAAGAAAAAGACCGAAATGGATGGCAATGTGCAAACTTATAAAGGCAGATTGGTTGCAAAGGGATTTCGACAAGTTCAAGGTGTTGACTATGATGAAACCTTTTCTCCAGTTGCCATGATTAAGTCCATCGGGATCATGCTTGCTATTGCAGCTTATTATGACTATGAGATTTGGCAGATGGATGTTAAAACCGCATTCCTTAACAGAAATATACATGAGGATGTGTACATGACACAACCTGAAGGTTTTGTAGATCCAAAGAATGCCAATAAAGTCTTTAAACTGCAAAGGTCAATCTATGGATTGAAGCAAGCATCTCGGAGTTGGAATCTTCGATTTGATGAAGAAGTCAAAGTGTTTGGCTTTATTCAAAATGAAGATGAACCTTGTGTGTACAAGAAGGTTAGTGGGAGCTCGACCACATTCCTCATATTGTATGTGGATGACATACTTTTGATGGGAAATGATGTCTTAGCCTTAGAGAAGGTAAAGACTTGGCTTGGGAAAACTTTCTCAAATGAAGGACTTAGGAGAAGCATCCTACATTCTAGGAATTAAGATCTATAGAGATAGATCTAGAAGGCTTCTCGGACTAAGTGAGAGCACGTACATTGACAAGGTGCTGAAGCGGTTCAGCATGGAGAACTCAAAGAGAGGCAACATCCCCATGTTACATGGAGTCACCGTTTCTAGAGTTCAATGTCCCCAATCTTGTGAAGAGAGGGAGCGGATGAATGGGATCCCATATGCATCAGCCATCAGATCCATCATGTACGCTATGTTGTGCACACGCCCAGATGTCTCGTATGCTCTAAGCATGATGAGCAGGTACCAGTCAGATCCCGGGGATGCTCACTGGACAGCCGTGAAGAACATCCTCAAGTACTTGCTAAGGACTAAGGATCAGTTTCTTGTGTACGGCGGTGAGGAAGAGTTGGTTGTAAAGGGTTACACCGATGCAAGCTTCCAAACCGATAAAGATGATTACAGATCGCAGTCAGGATTTGTGTTTTGCCTTAATAATGGAGCTGTGAGCTGGAAGAGTTCCAAGCAAGAAACAGTTGCCGATTCTACTACAGAGGCCAAGTATATTGCGGCTTCACATGCAGCAAAGGAGGTTGTGTGGATCAGGAAGTTCATTTATGAACTTGGTGTAGTTCCCAGTAGCTGTGATGCAATTGAGCTTTATTGAGACAATAATGGAGCTATTGCACAAGCTAAGGAGCCCAGATCACATCAGCGGTCCAAGCACATACTACGGCGCTTCCATCTCATACGAGAGATCGTACAGCGAGAAGATGTGAAGATTTGCAAAGTACCAACTGAAGACAACATAGCTGATCCACTGACTAAGGCCCTTTCTCAGCAGAAGCATGATGGTCATGCTAGGTCACAAGGATTGCGTTTCCTTGGTGACTGGCTCTAAGTGCAAGTGGGAGTCTGTTGGTATGTATGCCCATAGAGCAAGTCATATGATGATTGTAATGGGATACTTTGTAATTGATTTGAATAATAATAAAGGCAATTTCCAATCTATATGTTTAAACTGTTTCTGAGATGATGGTGTAACATGATAAATGTCTAAAGATTGTTTTACTCAATGATGTATGCTTTTGGGTTGAGGACCTAAACGATGAGATCATATGGATGTTAAGGGTATTCTTTCTTGTTTAGTCCCTAGTCGGTTGTTATTGTGGAAATAACCATAGACATCAATAACACTAAAGACTAGATTGTGTGTTGGTTGATCACAGAATCTCATTAGTCATGATATGGTGATATCAAACCAAGCACATAGGTACTTGTTAGAGAACAAGGTACCAGACAGACCCACCGTGAGAGTGACACATGGAACCATGACTTGGTAGTCACAGTCAGATCTCACAGTGATGGTGGTGAGTGCGATTCTTAGACCTGAAATCACTACACTCAACACATGTCGTTGGGTACACTTTGACATCATCAAACGCAATCCTGAAACATGGGTTGTTATAAAGGTGATGATTGGGTGGCTTTGACACATGGGGATTTTGAGGGGTGAGTGATAGATATGGAATTTGTCCCTCCTAAGAGAGTTTGATATCCTTGGCCACTTGATGAGTAGGATTGAGAAAGGCATGCACATGCATGTGTGAATCAATATGTGATATTGATGTCATACACATCTCACTCGGTCTACTCTGAGATCAAGGAAATGAATGAACATTGACAGGATGACTGTTCCATGCCTCAAGTTCATTCTGGATATCAGTGACAAAGGAATTATACATTCACTGTAACACCATTCACAGATTGTAGGATGAAAGTTGTTCTCCAACTTTCTACTTTCAGTTGGGTAGCAATGATGTGTGACTAGGCATCGCTCTTTGCTTGTGAAGTCATAAGTGTTATGGACTTTCACTGCCAACGTGAAATGGACCTGCAGGGTCACACACATAGGATTTAACCTGGAAGAGGAGTTTTGTCCACAAGCAATGTTTAGATTGATTACTAAAGGAGTTTAGTAGTTTAATTAAACACTCAATTAATCGATAGCTCAATATCATAATGTTCAAGGTGTTGGATGCATTGATTGGATTATCGGATTGATTGAAATCGCATTTCACTGATTCTGCACAATCTGCACTCCCAACCGATCAGTTCATGTGATGAACCGGTCGGCTGAGGTTGCTGAACCGGTCGGCTCAATTGTTGAACCGATCGGCTCATGCACAGAGTGAAACGACCGGTTCAAGTGTTGAACCGATCGGTTCAACTGGTGCAATCGAGCAACTTGGGAAAGTAGGATTGGTGAGAATTTTCCTTTCGTTTCAATTATCCAATTTGATTGGAAATAGGATTGGTATTCGATACCGATTGGAAACAAAAGAAGGAAAGTCAATTGGGAACCAACATGGAACCCCAATCGACCGGTTCATGAGTGAACCGATCAGTTCAAGGGTCCCAAACGATCGGTTCAGTGGTGAACTGATTGGTTCAGGTCCCCAACCGACCGGTTCACTTGTGAACCGATCGGTTCATGTTGCGAGATGGTTTCTTTTTGTGGAAAATCCCAAACCCTTCTACTCTTGCTTTTAGTCCCGTATTGCCGGGCACAGAGAACCCTGTCCCATGACCCGCCTATATATAGGGGTATTGGGGGCTTCTCAGAGTACAACTCAGTACAAGTTGATTGCTCTGCAAAGTTGTCGTTCTCTCTGGTTTTGGTAACTGAGAGAGAGCCCGAGCAAGTGCTTCCCACAAAGGGAGGTGCAGCAAGGGAAGGACAACTGCAGTTGCAATTGACAGCAGGAGAGTGTGTTGGCAACTAGTACGTCAACAGGAGGGTGAAACTCCTTCCACTTCCTTGTGGGACAAGGAGAGTGGAGTTCTAGGTGGTCCGTGTGGACTACTTCAGAGGCGGGAGGTCACTGCCGCTCAAGAGGACAACTGTCATCTGACAGTCCGGTAGGAGGAGGAGTCGTCAGTCCCGGTGCGACCAGGAGCTGCACAGACACCGTCCAAGACCGGAGGTGAGACCGCGCAAGGCGCGTGGTATTGTCGCCGAGCAAGCATCGGGACAAGGTATGATTCACAAACCATCTTTCCTATTATATAGATGTTGACGCGATTCCTTTTGTTCTGGGTTTGGGGAGAATTTTTTTTTGTTTCCGCTGCTTCTCTGCCTCCTCTAAAACCCAACACATTGTTCCATCTCCCTTACAGGTCAATCAATCTCTCTCCTACCTTCATGTTGTTCAACACTCTGTTGATATCTTTTGTTACTAGGTTGACATGACTCTAATACCATCCCAAGCATTCATAGAGACTCCAATAAGAATTAATTTATAGCTTTTGTCTTTGAACAATGACATAGTACATTGAATCTCCAATATGAGAGCCATTCCTTGCTAATTATCACTTCGATTCAGATTTTTATGTACTAAATTCTGCCAAAGGGTATGCTTTCCAGTGTTTAGTTCCCATGCCCGGAGTTAATTGTTGAACCCAGGTGTTTATTGCCAAAGTTCCCTAGTTTTGAATCTTGAAATTTGCCAATGTGCCCTTTGCATTTGTATCATTAATTAGGGACTATGGTCAGATTGCATTCATGGTTGGTCTCCACAATTGTATTTCTGTAAGTGTTTTAAGTAGTCAACGCCGACCACAACCCAATCTCATCCTCCATGTTTACATTCTTGCTTATAGGTGAAGCTTCATCCTGAGGACCCAAGGTCCTTCACTCCAATGTTCATCATAATATTATTTAGTTGTCATTTTCTTCAGAGTGAGTGAAAATACTTGCAACCTATATTTTCATTATGAGAAAGTACAATATTCCAATCTCCAGTCAATACTCAAGGTCCAATAGTTGATTTCTTCTAGTTGTTGTCAACCAAACCTTTGTAAGTTATTTTGTGTATGCACATACATGAAAGTGTAATAACAACCGTTGGGTTTTCAATGAATATATATTTTATGACTGCAAATGATCTTTAAAGATATTTGTGTTGAGTTTAAAAGAATTCAGATCCTACTCGAGAATCCTTGGGACTCCAAATAGTGGGAGTTTTAAAATCCAATCTTCTTTATAGTTCACATGCTTTCCCAGAGCTTATATGAGGTTGTGATATCACCACAACATATAGTTTTTCTTTAGAGCATAGGTCCTTCAAGTTATTGAGCGTGTCTTCATTACCAACACCTCTAATAGTCCTTTATAGTATATTCATGAATAGGAAAATAAGTATTAGAAAAAATCCAATCTTCATTCCTCCTCCCCATCCATTTAGAAGTGCATAGTGTCATTTGTTTATCGGATAACAGAACAATTACTTAAAGGTTCTGTTTCAGCCTTTTTATTTTACTTACACCAAAACATTCAGTTGTTTCTTTTTATATAATCAACCCTTTTTCCCTTCCAATGAGAAACTAATTATAGAATTAGTTAGATGCTAAGTACCTTTTTGTTTCAGCTCGTATATTTTCTGAATAATAGCATAAGCCAAATAAAGCATAATAGAATGCATCTTCATGTACTTGCTAAGAATAATAATGAGAAGTTATTAGTGTGATATGTTTTGTCTAGAGATTGTCTTATCTCTAGTTTTAAGTCAGATCAGGCTGGACATTACTTGTCCATTTAGATGTAAGCATTGCCATTTATTTAGTTTAATAAAAAATATCTACTTATAATTTCCGATTCATATTGTTTTATTTTAACGAAATCACAAGAAGCTATCAGATCTTGGATTCACTACTGCACCATCACCTACAGTTCAGATAGAGTCGTTGTTTCTACTATAGT
Source organism: Alisma plantago-aquatica (assembly GCA_963693085.1). Taxonomy (NCBI): domain Eukaryota; kingdom Viridiplantae; phylum Streptophyta; class Magnoliopsida; order Alismatales; family Alismataceae; genus Alisma; species Alisma plantago-aquatica. The sequence goes on along the minus strand of OY856413.1, from coordinate 370,636,217 downwards.
AGTGTTTCTGAGTCATTGATCACTATGAAACTTTTGAAAGGTCAAACTGTACAAGCTGCATAGTAGCCAGGTAATCTTGCTATTGTGGATAGTAATTGAATTGTGCTCCATATTTTTGTTTACAAAACGAAACCTATAAATCCTATAATTTTTTATTATATATGATGTCAATGGATTTTAATATTAATACTACCCACAAAGTCTTATAAGTGTGACCTTATTTCTTAGTGCGACATTGTTTTTTGAAATTTAGGCAAGTGTTAGCCACCGGTAACAATTGAACTTTACTCCAAACATAAACAAAGTATAAGAAGACGAAATACCCAGTAGATTACTACAGTCCATTAAAACATCTGCATGCCATTTCTAACAGATTTTTTACTACAGTGAGTGTGGATATGTCACATATCATATGTGTAGAATTGGGTTTGTTAATCTTTACAGTGTTGATTCACATTTTCACTCAAATTACATCCAAAAAATCAGATTAAATACTATAAGCTTTTGATACAAAAACTTGTCTTTTTATTTTGTTAAATATTGTTTGCAAATTGAGTTTCATGTGTTATTGATTTCTTGTAGGTTTATCTTGTTACACACCATGATGCTTAGAAGTACTTTGTTTTAGGAACCGTTGATCCACGCATCATCCCAGATAAAGGTATCCTTGCTACTAATGATACATTTGTTGTTGTTCCAGTGCTCCTTGTCTTCCTTAAGATTTTTTACTTCATAAAGATTTGTAATGCAACGTTTCATTCATGTCCTCATAATAATCTTCGTCTATTAACTTATGTAGATTCTTGATACGGTTCACTAACTTCCTTTTAATTTTCCCACAATTATTTTAATTGTTGCTATCCTACCTGGAGAGCTTATCTTGTTCTTGTCTCATATCATTTTCATTGCTTAAAAAATTGTCCAAACAAGCTCATACTTGTTGTTTGACTTTGTAACTTCCTACCGTGAGGCTTTCATTTTAAATCTCTACTCCTTATTACTAGATCTTGAACTGGGTTTCATGAGAATAGGACAATGACCATTGATGGTACGTGGTAGATGTTCCACCACATACTACTTATACTCATAAAGGAAGGTTTCGTTTGCAACAACCCTATTTAGTCGATCGAATAACTTACCTTGTCTGTGTGTATATTCTAGCCCAAAGATACTCAAATTAGTCATGCGTATATTAATTGGCAATTTTTTATCTAGATTGATGTAACCATGATTATGGAATCATGGACTCCCCTTATTCTCACTTAGTGGTAAACCACATTTCAATTCCTCAACCATTACCTAGTGTTCTGTAATAGGATGTGATCGGCCTCATGAATATGTTGCTAAGAAAGCATCCTTAGATTAATGTTAGCATGAGCATAAATAAAGATTGTAATTCATAGTGTATAGGATGTTGTCTATTATTATTTTCACATTAGTTGTCATGCAATTATCTCGAAATTATATGCTAAATATTGATGACAACAGGACCATTCTATCAAATTTAGATGGATGGGGAATCTGTGACAGTATGTATAATAGGTTCTTATTATCTGCTTAAATTAGAAAATCAAATGACTTGATTTACAAATGCAAGGTGTATGATATGCTGCACATTTGTTTTTTTTCTTAAATGAGAGATATAGTCAACAACCAATAAAAATGTCCAAAATTGAGATTTAAGTTGGTAAACATGATATTGCATTTTTTTCTATGCTAGTTTGTTGTATCTTTCAGGTTTCAACATATGATGGGATAGTAGCGGGTGATGAAGGCTGGTCATTTTAACTTTTTTGGAGTTTTGAATGTTAAGGAACATGTATGGTCCTTGAAAGCAACGTCCTCAACAACTTTCTCGACATAAATTTCAAGGAGATTCTTGGAGTCTAATTGTAGTGATATGTTCATCTTCCTTAATAAATGGTGTGCATTAAGATGTATGTTGAAAATAAAGAATGTACTTCTCTATTTTATGTATTTTTACTCTGTTTGTACAAGGGACAAGGTGGATGTTCATCCCAAATGTTAATCAACATTTTGTTATTAAATAAAAGTAAAGATTTTCACACGTTGGATATTTTTCAATGGGCATGTTGAATGTATCATTTCTTTGTCATATATATAAGTTTATAAACATTTATGAAGGAAAAAAAGTCTTAAAAACTTTAGGGTTAAAATTAGTAAGAAATCATTATTACTTTTTGTGGAAGAATTATATTGTCATTATTAGTATCAATGATGAACAACTCATACTGTCATTAAAACTATTAATGACAAAATTGATTCGTTGTCCTTATTTCTATTAATGATGGAATGAAATTAATTGTCATTATTTCTTTTTACGGCAAGACCGATAACGACAACATGTGATGACTTTTTTTCTATCTTTAAAATTTATAGAGACGAACTTTGCTACATTTATGACAAACTCTTTCCATCATTATTACTAATATTTCCCGTAGTATGGATGCACTTGTATGGAGTTGAAATCAAGTCGGAAGATATGGGTCAATATGGATAAACTAGAACACTTGTACCCAACATGTGAATTTATGATGCAATAATGATTATACCTAATGCTCTGCCAACTGATATGATAAAAGTTGACAATAGGGGGAGTCACAAATATATTAAGAATCTCTTCCTTTTATTTTCTCTTTCTTTCTTACTTAGTAACATAAATTATTAAATAATGATCAAATCTAGACACTATTTTATTTAATAAATAGATGCTCTTATATGGAGTTGAAATCAAGCTGAAAGATATGGATCAACATGGATAAACCAGATACACTAGTACCCAACATGTGAATTTATGATGCAATAATAATTGTACCTAATGCTTCACGAACTTATGGGATAAAAATTGACATCATGGGGAATCGAAAAATATTAAAAATGTCTTCCTTTCATTTCTTTCTTTATTTCTTACTTAGTAACAGAAAAGATTAAATTATGATCAAAGCTAGACACTATATTTTGTTTAATAAAAAAGATGCACTTATAGGAAGTTAAAATCAAGACGAAAGATATGGATCAATATGGATAAACCAGGTACACTAGTTCACAACATGTGAATTTATGATCCAATAATGATTATACCTAATGCTCTGCGACCTGATGTGGTAAGAATTGACAACATGGGGAATCAAAAAAATATTAAGGATGTCTTTCGTTTATTTTCTCTTTCTTTCTTACTTAGTAACAAAAAATATTAAACAATATTCAAAGTCAGACACAATATTTTGTTTGATAAGAAAGATGCACTTATACAGAGTTGTAATCAAGCCCAAAAATATGGGTCAATATGGATAAACTAGATATACATGTATCCAACATGTGAATTTATGATGCAATAAAAAATTATACATAATTCTCTACGAACTGATGGGATAAAAATTGAGAATAGGGGGAATTGAAAATATTAAGAATGCCTTCCTTTCATTTTTTGTTTCTTTCTTACTTAGTACAAAAAATATTAAATAACAATCAAATCTAGATACTATATTTTGTTTAATAAAAAAGATGCACTCATAGGGAGTTGAAATCAAGCCGAAACATATGGTTCAATATGGATGAACCAAATACATTCGCACCCAAAAAGTGAATTTATTACTCAATAAGGATTATACCTAATTCTCTACGAACTGATGGGATAAAAGTTGACAACATGGGGAATCAAAAAAATATTAAGAATGTCTTCCTTCCATTAATTTGTTTCTTTCTTACTTCGTAACAGAATATATTAAATAATGATCAAAGCTAGACATTATATTTTGTTTAATTAAAAAGATGCACTTATGGGAAGTTGAAATCAAGCCAAAAGATATGGGTCAATATTGATGAACCAAATACATTAGTACCCAATATGTGAATTTATTACTCAATAACGAGTATACCCAATGCTCCATGAACTGATGGGATAAAAATTGACAACATGGGGAATCAAACCCACACCAGTATCAGGAGCTGAGAGCAAAATACCACCCCAACTATGGATTATTTGTATATATCTTTGAAACATATTATATATAATACATATTGTGTTCATTTACAATTTGTATATATTATTTTAGAATTGGGGGGGGGGGGGGGGGTTGGCTAAAGTCCCGATAGCCCCTAACTACACCCCTGAAAATAGATAACAATGTAGCATATATGTAGAAGTAACAAATCTGAACTCTAAGTTTGTGAGTTTGCCTCCATAACCAAATGCTTCTTTTATTGCTAGTAATGTAATTTTCATTTGAATTTAGTAACGAGAATATACATGGTACAACCCATAATATCCATTCAAGTATATAATATATATTTATCACCAAGACCATTTTTGTAGTCAAATTGAGTCGTTCGCTCATAATAATTGAATTTAAATATTTTTGAAGTACAAAAATTAGAAAGAAAAGTATACAACATATTCCCAAAAGTAAACAAGAATATTCAAAGACCGTTGCTATTGTAATTCAATTGTTCACTAATAATGGTTTAATTTTAATATTACCTCAAGTAAACAAAAATACACAATTGCAGTGAAAATCACACAAAATATTACAACAAGTACATAACAAGTTTGGTCCCTTAAAGATGATTGTTGTGTTGCAACTGAGGTGTTAGCTCATGAACATATACTTTTGTATATTTATTAAATTACATAGTTCATAAAGAAAAAACACAACTTCTAAGGAATTACACAAAACATTAGAAAAGTACACATAAAAGTCCAAATATTGTTGACCATTATACGATCATTAATGAGCTTTGTTTAAGTATGTTCCCGAGTACATGTGTCACTACTCTTTAATAATTAGTGTGAACACTTTTAAGGCATGGAGATTACTTGCATGATATTTCAAGGGTAGACAGATTTCGTAGATGAAATCTTCTTTAAAGTGTTGTGTTGTAACATACTAAAATTCTCTATTCTAGTTACAAAAATCATAATTCCAAGAATTAGAGTCTAATAGACTTAGATTGTTCAGAAATCACCTATAATGTAAAAAGAATATCTTAATTCACTTTATTACGCATTATTAGACCCAATATGAGCATATTATGAGTAATTAGGTATTGATTCTACATTTAGATACATGTGTCCATGAACATATCTTGGATCAATAGACCATGAATTGAATATGTTTTTGGATCAGTAAATCCAATCCTGGTTAAAAAGGATAATTGATGGAATCTAAGTGGTTAGTAGTGCTAGGTTAGACTTAAAGCCTAACACTGAGTGACTAGCCCTTATACAATTATGTGTGATCAGAATTGAGTTCTATTGTCATTTCATTTATTTGACACAAATATAAGCATAATTCCTTATACGTTACTAGTTTTGTTATGTTTTGGACTTTTTTTTTGGAGAAGGTAAAACATTACTAGTTCATTAATAAAGGGGGACAATATAGAGGGTAGAAGCCCTTATATACTATATAGTTGGGTTCACACTACAAAATCCCATTGCATCTGGATAAAGTATCCACATTCTTGCCCACCTTAGGTTTGGCTTTAACAGACCAACCTAGATTATTTACAAATATGTCAAAAAGTTTTAGGACATCAACGTCCCATTTCCCATGAATTCTTCCATTGTGTTCTTTTAGTATGTTGAGCATAAACCGATCACAATGACCACTTCCAAGCTAGAGAGGCCTTGATATGGTTAATTCTCTCCCTCAAATAAATGAAACCCATCATAGAGCTCAAAAGGGTGGGTTATCACCCATCCAATTTTTAGACATAACCTACACTACATGCATTTCGTATAGTTACAATCAAAAAGCTCTCAAAAAAGTTACAACTAAAAAATGTGTGCTCACTTCTACAAATCACACACAAATATTTGCTATTCATACTTCACCTCCTAATACAGTTCATAGTAGGTCGTTTGCATAAAATACACCTATAAGTGCAACAACTCCATTTTAGAATATGTGATTTATTCCAAAGTAGTTGGAACTGGGTATATGTGGGGTACAATAGTGTGCAAGTCTCCATGGATGAAGATTGGAGTTTGTAAAACCCATTTTCTCCCTTCCTTCATGCACTCACCCCCATCATCTGCCCATCTTCTACAAATAGTTTTCCAAAATCTAGACCCAGGCACCTCACGCGCCCCCTCAATCTTCTCACTATACCTGCACCTCATCTAGGATACCCAACATGATGCTTTGTTCCTGAGGAAGTTTTCGATTCTTTTGTAGGAAGCAACAATTGCTAGATTAGTAGGGTCTGGTATGTTCAAACCACCTTCTTCATTTCTTCTTTCCAGTGAGTTCCAAGCCACCACATGGAACTTACCCCCACACTCTAGATGAAGGAGGAAATGATGTTGTGAAACTTCTCAAGCATAAAGAGAGGTATCTTTGCTTGAAGACACTAAAATCTCACTTTTCCATCTAGAACTATCCTCTATAGGACTAATGTATCAGTCATAGAGATCCTCGGGCTAGACCATATCATTGGACCCTCCCTCAAGTTGTCCACACATGAGATGAAATCCCTTCCTTTAGATCTTCCTCCTCATATGGGAATGCCCAAACAATAAGTTGGGAGAGAACCTTCTTCAACACCCACTTCTATTTCAAGCTAGCCTTTTTAGAGTCATGGGACGTGGACAAGTAGACTCTTTATTTTATCTCACTCAGGAACACACATGTTAGATTCCCTAAAAATTTCATCATCCTCCTAAAGTTCTTTAGGATCTGGACATTTTTGGCTACGAAAAATAGGACATCATCATCAAAGATTAGATGTGACATGACCTTGGTTATCTCTTATTTGAAGGTGAAAATCCTATTTGCATTGACCTTCATCTCCATAAAGTTGGATAGAGATCCCATAAAAATAGTAAAGAGAAGTAGGGATAGGGGATCCCCTTGTCTCAAGTCATTTCTTGCCTTGAATGGGCTATAAGGGATACCATTGACCAAGATAGAAAAGGAAGTGGTTGTCACACTTTTCTTCATTGTCAATATCCACATGTTCTAAAAGCCCATACACTCCATCGTGCACCATAGGGCTTCTTACTTCATGTTATCATATGCTTTGTGAGATCAAGCTTAAAATATGCTTTCTTAGTATTGTTCTTAACCCTAAAAATGAGCAAGAATTTAGCCGCGAGAAGAGAATATATGATATGCTTCTGCCTGTGATGAAGGTAGTTTGTGATGGAGAAATAATATCCGATAAAACCAATACAGTCGATTGGCTAGCAATTTGGCTATGATCTATAAATTATTGACCAACAAGCAATAGGTCTCACATCATTCATGGATTTCACCCATTCTTCTTTGGCATGAGTCTTAGAAAAGTGTGATTTACCTTTCTTAGCATTCTACCTCCACGAGAAACCATTTTACTTCCCTAAAACATCTTCCTTAATTAACTCCTGGCTGACTTGGTAGAACCTAGAATTGGGTCCATCTAGTCTAGGGGATTTAATACTCTATATAGAGTCAAACACACTCATTATCTCCTCCTCAGTAGTATGATCACACAGAAATCAATTCATGTCATTGGTGACCCTTCTGTCTAGAAAAGGATAATTGGAATTTAGCTCTGTGCCATGCTTATTGTATAAGCTCATAAAGAACTCTACTGCATCCTTCCTGACATCCTAGGTAGTGTTGACCACTGAACCATCATGTTTCTATAGGGAATGTATGGCATCTTTCATCATGTTTCTTTTAACAACAACATGATAGGTTCTTCAGATTCTATCCCCATCTTTCATCCATCTTATTCTATTGCACTTCCAGTAACAAAGCTCCTCCACTTTATCAAGTTGGGTTAGTCTATTCTCCTCTATTGATTCCTCCTGGATAAGGTTATTGTGTCACAAAGCCTCTTCCCCCATTGCATGAGTTTTTTTGCCTGTGTTACTAATGACTTCAGACCTAATAAACCTTTAGACAAGGCAATCAATGCTTCATTGGTTATCTTAGCTTTTTCTGGAAAGAAAAATAGAGGTTTTTTTGGTATGTATGCCCAAAGAGTCAATCATGTGATGATTGTGATGGCATATCATTAAAAAAATTTGATTAATAATAAATGTTATCTTCCAATTTGTTTCGTTTCAATCAGTTATAGATAACGATGAAACATAATGAATGTCTAAAGAATGACATTACTCAATGGAATAAGTCTTTGTCTTGATGAACTGAATAATGAAATCATGGGGATGTTACGAGTATGTAAATTCTTGTTATGTCCCTAGTCGGATGTATTCTGGAAGACTGATAGACAATAATGACACATAAGACTAAAGTGTGTGTTGGTAGATGACATATTCTCATCAGTCATGGTATTAAATATCAAACCAAACACATAGATACTTGTTGGAAAACAACGTATCAGACAGACCCACCTTGAGAGTGACACATGGAAACCTTAATTGGTGGTCATAATCATCTCTCATAGTGAAGGTGGTGATTTTGATTCTTAGACCTAAAATCACTACACTCATCACAATTTGTTCTATGTACTTTAACATAATCCACTGTGACCTTGAATAAGAGTTACCATAAAGGTGGTGCTTGGGTACATTGTGACACATGGAGATGACTATGAGTGATGTATATGGAATTATTGCTAGAGACATGGCTTAAAGAATATCAAATCAATAAACATAAATGTGATAATCCACATTGCACTTTGATATTTTGTATATGACTACGTCAATAGGAAAACAATATTGTAGTAATTTTGTAAACATAAGTAACATATAAATGATTCTAGAACCTTCTCAAAAAACCAACATTGAAAATTATCTCACTTCACTAACTTTGATCAGTTAACAAAAATATGTATTAGCATTTGATTCATTTTGATGAAAACTATAATGATTCTCATTTTTGAATAAAATAAAGGGTGTAAAACTTCTATTTTATTGTTACTTTCAAGTGAATTTATTATATTTTTATTTATGAGCTATTTTGATATCCGCGTAGATGTTGAAATAACAAACAATTATTCATGAAGTGTAGGCAATAGATGAATTTCCAATCCTTATGATGATGATATTTGTTGATCAACAATAAATCAAGGAATATACATGATAACACTATAAGGTTCCTATTATCTACATGATAAGAACACCAAATAAGAGAAATCACATCATCAATAATAAGCCAAATGTATCAAAGAGGAAATACAAAATTGATGATGCTTTGCCTTACAAGTTTCTCCTCCTTATTGAAGTTTTTCTTAACCACTTAGGGGGTGACTGACTTGCATGTTGAGGGGTGAATGATAGAGAGATTAGCATATGCGTGTATGTCATCTATCAATTCAAATAACAAGATATCATAAAAATTTTTATCATAGAGAATTAGTTTATAATATTCTAGAAACACTTTATAGTCACTAAATGGAGTAACTGATAGAAAATTTCTTCTAATTATAGCCAAGTCCTAGGATTTTTAATATTTTATTTTGGTTTTGTATTGAGATATTAAAGTTTTGGAGATATTTACATATCATATATAAAATATATATATATCTTATTTAATATAACATTATTTTGAGATAATAAAAAGAAATTTGGATATATATGTGTGTGTATATTTATATGACTTATTCTTATTATACAAAAATCAAGTAGAAAATATTCAAATATTGTCATTTATATTCATAGTGATTATCTCCAATTCATATAAGATATTTATTTAGAATTCTTATATATATAGTTCGTGTTTTATAAACAAAAGGATGATATGGATTATATTATCCATTACATACACTTATATGCGTAAATGTATGTAAAACATGTTGGTGAAGTATTCCCATAGAGCCAATCATATGATGATTGACATGGCATACAAAAAAATTTGATTAATAATAATGTAATAAAGGAAAGATTCCAATTCATTATGTTCCATTCAGTTATCAGATGATGAGGAAACAATATAAATGTCTAAAGAATGGCAATACTCGATGACGTATGTCTTCAAGTATTAGCCTTGGAAGATGAAATCATATGAGTGTCAAGAGTATGTACATTCTTATTATGTCCCTTGTCAATTGTTATTTTGGAAGGTAGATAGAATTCATTAACACCAAAGACTAGAGTGTGGGTTGGTTGATGATAGAATCTCATTAGTCATGATATGCAAATATCAAACCAAGCACATAGTTACATGTTAGGGGAACAGTGTATCGGGCAGACCCACCTTGAGAGTAACACATGAAAACCATCTTTGATAGTCTTAGTTAGCTCTCATAGTGAAAGTGGGTTGTTACGACCCCACCTCCCGATAACTCCCAATTAAGGGAAACCGAGAGGTCGAGCCGCACCCTTAATCCCGGATCAAAGGTTCGACATATAACCATAAACAATTATTAAATTCTAACAGACTATACTGAAAATGGTAATAAATTTTTTCTTTACATACCTTTTGAAAACTTGGATATCTATTCTTCTATCCACACCGATACTAATCTATCTAATCCTCCTTTGCACTTTAATTCTCATTTAGCATCACATGTGCCACGTTACTGTTTGTTCTTTTCATTGTACCTAAAACGCCGACAAACAAAACGTCGGTCAGTCGTAGCTGGTATGTGGGGGAAACAATAAACATGCAACTATAATAACAATGTATTCATTCAATTACTTGTTTAAAAACCAATATTACATTTTAGATATAACTCCGCGATCCAAGAGTACCCTATCCTCTGTGTTGTTCCCATTAGACCCCTCATGATCCACGCACTACTCGTAAGTAGTCCACTCCTTAACTCAGGATTTGCTAAAGAGTCTCTAACTCACGGTAACCTGGACCTTACTCTAGGATTACCCCTTTTTAGCCTTTTCAAAGTAACAGAGGTGGACCCGGATCTAGCCAGTTATATTATGCACCTTTATAGTGATAATCATAGTCACTTTATATGTTGCATGAAATAAATAAACATCCAACAGTTTAGTTGCATTCAATGCGATTAAACATTCGGGAATCCACCGGGAAACTAAAGCGGTATAGCCATAAGCGTAACCACATACCTGATCCATAGCAACTTGATGTCCATGCATTTAATATTCAACATAATTAACAGGCAATCAACAAAATCCTGATTATAATGCATAACATCCAAGTGTCATTGTTTTATTCAAACATCCTTAAGATCAACTTTGATTTCTCCTTATGATTTCTAGGACGACTTTAGGGTGTTATTAGGGTTTTAGCCTTCATTGCTCCTGAGAAGACACCACCCACGTTTTAGGGTTTCGGATGTAAAAGATGAAGAAGGAGAGAGAACGGTTGGTTGGAACTCACTTCGACTCGGCCAAGGGCTCTTCCCTTATATAGGGGAGAGTATCCATGCCCTACACCCTTCATCTATGCATTAGCAAAACCTTTTCCTAATAGGAATATATATTTCCTTCATTAATAAGTTAGTTCCTCTCTCTCTCTTATTTCCTTAATCTTCTTTATTCATTAGACACTAGGAATTCGAAAATAACTTATTTTATTCTTTTATTTACTTGCCCCTTTATTCCAAAGGCACGAACTTCTATTTTCTTTTAATGGAAATTACTTCCTTTTTAATAATTCCCCAAAGACATTAATAAAGTACCATATTATCTTTTATTTTGTAAGTTTTGGTATTTTCTCTTTCCTCTTCCTTCATTGGGGTTCCTTGTACCCCAAGAACTCTATTATTTCAAAATTACTTTCTAAGGATACTTATTATCCTTCTAGATGCATCCAAATGCATTATTTCACATTATCTTACTTATTTCTCATTAAATTATTTCTTTTTGAGGATTTCTCTTTATTTCTCTTTTATTTACCTTATTGGTATTCCTTTTATCATTAGGAATCTTTAGAATACGAAATTCTACCAAGAAAACTCAATTATGCCTTTTTCATTCATTTTCACATTTTCTCATTGTTTTCAATTTCTTTCTTAATAAAGAAATACATAATTAATCTTTTCTTTTTCTTATTGCTTTTCTTTGCAACTTTAGACTCCTTGGAACCCAAGGAATCCAAGAGGCACCAAAACCCTCTTTGGATTTTCCCTCAAGAGGTTTCCATCTTTTTCTTTTCTCGAAATTCAATTATCCATTTACTAATTGAATTTTCCTTTGTTATTTTCCTTTTATTGGGCCCAATAGCCAATAAAGCCCACAAATCAAACAACAAGGCTATTTTAAACGAAATCCAATTATCCTCAACCAAATATATGGTTATTTGTTCAAACATCTTTAATATGAGAAATTATATTTCTCACCTCTTGAACCCAAAAATTGGGGTTGTAACATCCTTCCCCTCTTATAGAAATTTTGTCCTCAAAATTTAGGCAAGCAAACAAACAATTCAGGATAAGACTTTTCCATCTCCATCATTGGCCCCTATGTGGCTTTTCCGTACCCATGGCATTTCCAAAGAGCCTTTATTATCACATATTCTTTTCTCTGAGTCCTTTCATCCTGGCGTCTATAAACTACACAGGTGACTCAGACCATTTCAGCCTCCTTTGGGGCTCACTAGGTTCATGGCTCAGCACATGGTCGGGTATCTCACATAGTGCTCTAAATTGGACACATGGAACTCATCTCACATTACTCTATCCTGAGGGGTAGGGTCAAACCTAACCTTCTCCACCCATCCATCTCTAATGGACCCATGTATCAGGGACTCAGCTCTCTCAGTCATAGCTTAGAGGGGTCGGATTTCATGTCACATTTTCTACCACAGTAACTTGTATGTCAGTCTACTTTGCAATATGCTCACGACTCTCATCGTCTCTAGGCTCCTTTCAACCCTTGCACAATCAAAGTGACTTCATCTACACGCACTGGGGTCCCTCTTTCTAACCATCATGTGGTCCTTTTCTAACCATCATGTGGCCCTTTTCTAACCATCATATGGCCCTTTTCACCAACATCACCTTATTGAAGTGGTGACCGACACAACCTCCCTTACAGAGCTTCATATAAAACCCGATACTGGCTATGGTGGTTATCTTCACATCTTTCATAGGACAAAACCATCTCTCGATATCGCCCTGAACGAGCACACATGCCCTCATCAGACCCTTTAGTCTGGATCATACTAACCATAGTTAGGGGTGATAACCTATACTAACATTGAGTTCTTCATGTACCTACTTCCACTTTATGGAAGTGAACCTTTAGGTCAAACTCAATAACCTTTGAACTCGCTTCATGGTGTAGTTGAACCGTCTCTCACATGGGTAGTTCAACTGGATCTGTCCCTTAACAGAACTCTTCCTTTCTCATGTCATCTAGGTAAGGCAATCTACCATAACCCATATCGTATCTCGACCTTCCTCGATCTAGGGAAGACACAACATCCGTTGAGCTCTCATTCTCTCTCAGGGATTCTTTTGTCCTCCATATCGATACACTGGGTTACTGGGATTCGTCCTTTACTCCTGGCTTGCATGGACATAATCCACATGCAACCTCATCTTAAGCATCCAAAGTGCTATTGCCATTTACCCCGGTGTATGGTGATCTTCAATCATGATTTCCTGTATGTCATGATTCTTCAAGACCGATATCTCTGAAACCCTAAACCACTCTAATCTGGGTTTCGTCACCTTCTTTTCCAAAGAAGTGCATCTGAGGTTCTACCACCATCCTTTCATTGCATCCAGGACTAGATTGGCTAACCAAACAACCATATCTTTTCAATGTATCTTGTTACATCTAAGTGTTATCCAAACACTTCTCCTTTTCAAACTTAAGGTTAGCCAATCAACCCTTTCTAGCTTCTGGTCAAAACAAGTCAGATGTATCTCAACCAGAGCATCCATTACCACTTCACATCCTTAGGTATTAGGTAACATTACACTTCCATGTATTTCACTTATCATGTCACCTCAAACTATATTTTTATCTTCATAGGAACACCCTCTGATTTCATCATCATGGTGACCAAACTCAACCTAGTATAACTTGTAAGCTCCACTTAGCTTATTCTAGAAGCATCCGCATAAGGTGACTACCTCATTCCTCTTAGGGTTTACAAACCATCCATGTATCATTCACTTTACCAGGGTAGATATCTTCTCTATCCCATTTCTCATGGCAAAGCTTCAACCTACATCATCTCTTATCCTTGGTGTATGGCATGCATAATGTCCTATCCCTCACTCCCATAACAAGAGGAAATAAGAATTTGGCTGCAGTCCAAATATAGAGTTCTTCCTGTTCCAAGAGTAGAGATGGTACATCCCACCTTTCCAGTACACCTTTAAATCTAAGTTGCAACGTGCCACATATGTCTCTTCATCTTAAACAACAAGATAACAAACTAGTCTTGAACCTACTGAGGTTTATATCCTTGGTCATCTCCTCTAGGTCTATAGGGTACCGACTCTTTTGGGGTCATCCCTATTCCCTCATGCATCTAGAGAGTGCCCTACTCATCTGCCCTTTGGGTCCCATGAGTTCATGAAGGTGATCAATCTCCTAACCCATGGCCCTCAGACAATGATAGCTGTTACCTCCCGACCCTATGGTCATGTGCAACTGGGGAATTAGGTAACTCCTACTTTTGTCGGTCTTATACCTACCTGACCCTAGGATAGACTTAGGATTATTCATTATAGTACATGTTCACTTAGAACCTTACCCAAGTCTTCATCATCTCTCTTTCTGCATTCATGGGCTGACTCTCATCCGTTCATAGGTATTATGGCAACCTGCCTACCTTGGTCAAGCCCCATACTGGTTACCTCCATGGTAACACATGCAATAGAGATGGGTATCTACGGGTCTACGGGTTCATTCTCATACCATGTACTTTTCTCTTAACTTCTCAAGATCCTACGAGACCTCTTTAGGTTACCTTGAACCAACAAAACTGATATTCATCCTTCCAAAGGGGTTCCTCTCCCAGGATGGGAGGAAAACTATCTCTAAGGTCACAAAAGCTCTTAGGTCCAGGGTTTACATCCACCCGAGCCTACTTAACCCTAGCAAACCACTAAGGCACAAGCAGATCACTTATTGAACCATACTAGGTCATACTTGTCCTCTTTCCTCAATGCTGGATCAAGGTCATACCTTCCTTTATCATCAACCTAGCTATGAGGGGTTCACTACACATACCTTAAACTTAAGGGACTTTCCTTTTCCTTTATTCGTAAGGCGTACCATGCTCGAAACCATAAAAAAAACTTAATTCTCATCATGAGCATTAGGTATACCACTTCCCTTCTAAGGCCTAGGAACCCTAGGTTCACTTTTAGGTGTCCAACGGCACGCTCTATCTCTGAACCATGAATCAAGCTTGTAAAAGGCATCTCGTGCACTTCTTGTCATCCTTCAACTCGAGCAACACTTAGGGTTGGGTCCTCCTAAAGATAACCAAGATATCATCAACTTTTAGGGATCGATCATGAGGCAACCCATATCATCCATTATTTAGGGTTTTAGGCTTCCAACCTTCTTGCGGGGTTTCCTGCTCTCTCTAGAGCTAACCCTACATCCAACCTCACCATTAGAGGTCCTCTCTTCATGAAGGTTCAACTTCAAAGGCATGCTCTACATGGGTGAAGCCTAGGTTCGAACTTATGGTTGCTCAAGATCATCCATAACCCTTTACGCTCCATCATGATTCCTTATCTAGGGTTTCATCCTATCCTCAACACTATGACGTGCCCTAGGTGCCAGCTATACTCTTCTTGCGCACGCCCATAGGGTTTCTAAAGTCCTTCACTAACCTCATCATCTAAGGAGTTATCCTTTACCCTATCATGCTCGACCCTTCATAGGGTTGGGTTGCCAAAGGTGCTAGGTCACCCACCTCTGATACCAAATGTTACGACCCCACCTCCCGATAACTCCCAATTAAGGGAAACCGAGAGGTCGAGCCGCACCCTTAATCCCGGATCAAAGGTTCGACATATAACCATAAACAATTATTAAATTCTAACAGACTATACTGAAAATGGTAATAATTTTTTTCTTTACATACCTTTTGAAAACTTGGATATCTATTCTTCTATCCACACCGATACTAATCTATCTAATCCTCCTTTGCACTTTAATTCTCATTTAGCATCACATGTGCCACGTTACTGTTTGTTCTTTTCATTGTACCTAAAACGCCGACAAACAAAACGTCGGTCAGCCGTAGCTGGTATGTGGGGGAAACAATAAACATGCAACTATAATAACAATGTATTCATTCAATTACTTGTTTAAAAACCAATATTACATTTTAGATATAACTCCGCGATCCAAGAGTACCCTATCCTCTGTGTTGTTCCCATTAGACCCCTCATGATCCACCCATAAGTGAACCAATTTCTAGGGTTGAGTCACATGGCACTACTCGTAAGTAGTCCACTCCTTAACTCAGGATTTGCTAAAGAGTCTCTAACTCACGATAACCTAGAACTTACTCTAGAATTACCCCTTTTTATCCTTTTCAAAGTAACAGAGGTGGACCCGGATCTAGCCAGTTATATTATGCACCTTTATAGTGATAATCATAGTCACTTTATATGTTGCATGAAATAAATAAACATCCAACAGTTTAGTTGCATTCAATGCGATTAAACATTCGAGACTCCACCGGGAAAGTAAAGCGGTATATCCATAAGCGTAACCACATACCTGATCCATAGCAACTTGATGTCCATGCATTTAATATTCAACATAATTAACAGGCAATCAACAAAATCCTGAAAATAATGCATAACATCCAAGTGTCATTGTTTTATTCAAACATCCTTAAGATCAACTTTGATTTCTCCTTATGATTTCTAGGACGACTTTAGGGTGTTATTAGGGTTTTAGCCTTCATTTCTCCTGAGAAGACACCACCCACGTTTTAGGGTTTCGGATGTAAAAGATGAAGAAGGAGAGAGAACGGTTGGTTGGAACTCACTTCGACTCGGCCAAGGGCTCTTCCCTTATATAGGGGAGAGTATCCATGCCCTACACCCTTCATCTATGCATTAGCAAAACCTTTTCCTAATAGGAATATATATTTCCTTCATTAATAAGTTAGTTCCTCTCTCTCTCTCTCTTATTTCCTTAATCTTCTTTATTCATTAGACACTAGGAATTCGAAAATAACTTATTTTATTCTTTTATTTACTTGCCCCTTTATTCCAAAGGCACGAACTTCTATTTTCTTTTAATGGAAATTACTTCCTTTTTAATAATTCCCCAAAGACATTAATAAAGTACCATATTATCTTTTATTTTGTAAGTTTTGGTATTTTCTCTTTCCTCTTCCTTCATTGGGGTTCCTTGTACCCCAAGAACTCTATTATTTCGAAATTACTTTCTAAGGATACTTATTATCCTTCTAGATGCATCCAAATGCATTATTTCACATTATCTTACTTATTTCTCATTAAATTATTTCTTTTTGAGGATTTCTCTTTATTTCTCTTTTATTTACCTTATTGGTATTCCTTTTATCATTAGGAATCTTTAGAATACGAAATTATACCAAGAAAACTCAATTATGCCTTTTTCATTCATTTTCACATTTTCTCATTGTTTTCAATTTCTTTCTTAATAAAGAAATGCATAATTAATCTTTTCTTTTTCTTATTGCTTTTCTTTGCAACTTTAGACTCCTTGGAACCCAAGGAATCCAAGAGGCACGAAAACCCTCTTTGATTTTCCCTCAAGAGGTTTCCATCTTTTTCTTTTCTCAAAATTCAATTATCCATTTACTAATTGAATTTTCCTTTGTTATTTTCCTTTTATTGGGCCCAATAGCCAATAAAGCCCACAAATCAAACAACAAGGCTATTTTAAATGAAATCCAATTATTCTCAACCAAATATATGGTTATTTGTTCAAACATCTTTAATATGAGAAATTATATTTCTCACCTCTTGAACCCAAAAATTGGGGTTGTAACATGGGTGATTGTGATTCTTAGAGCTAAAATCACTACACTCGTCACATGTAGCTGGGTACGCTTTGACATCATCAAACACAGTCTTGAAACATGGGTTGTTATAAAGGTGATAATTGGTTGGAGCTGACACATGGGGATAGATTGTGAGTGACAAATATGGGATTTGTCCATCCTACTAGAGTATGATATCATGGCCACTTGATAAGCGATACTGAGAAATACATGTGTATGCACATGTGAATCAATATATGATATTGAGGTCACATTATCTCAAACAATCTTCTCTTGGTTCAAGGAACATTGATTGAATGTTCAGAGGATGATGATTACATGCCTCGAGTTCATATGGATATCAATGACAAAGGAATTATACAATCATTGCAATACCTTACACATGTTGTAGGTTGAAGTTGTTCTCCAACTTTCCATTTACTTGGGTAGCACTGATGTGCGACTAGGCATCTCTCCATGTTTGTGATGTCATAAGCTAGTTATGGACTTTTACTATCGATGTGATATGGGACCTATAGGGTCACACACATAGTAACTCATCTAGAAGATGAGTTTATCTTGAATGATGGTTGGATTGATCACTAAAGCATTAGGTATTCAATTCACACAACAAAATGATAGATTGGCTGACTGGACTGTCAAATGACCATCTCAAGTGTTGAGACCGTTTGGGCATCCAGACAAGCATCTCAAGTGTTAAGATGACCATTTGGGTTGTCATGCTAATCATATTGATAAATATTATTATACGATCAAAGATCTTTGCTTAGAAAATGATCTTTTGCATGCTAGAGATGATTGCAATCAATTATCTTCTACTATTACTTCTCTTATGCATGAAAGTCGTAATTTGAGATCCTCTATGTAAATATTCTTAGATGATAAAAGAATATTAATCAAATCCTAGACCATACTATCAAACAAATGGGTAGATATGGTTTTAAACTTGGTAGTAGACAAAGGAAAAACAAAGATAAAGGACCTTTAATTTTCAATGAAGAATCCTATAGTTCCAAGGATAGGAGATCATGTAATTATTGTAATGAAATTGGTCACCATTCCACATATTTCCCCTTTAGGAAAGAACCCAAGATCAATAGGACTTGGGCTGATAAGCTAAACCCTCCGGGCCTAAAAATACGATCAGGGACCATTTCATCTTTCTTCTTGTAGGTCATTTGAAATTGGATTGGCATGAGCTATTGATTTCTGAATTAACTTCTCAATCAACATGTAAGAAGAAAGGTGAGATGTGTAGGAGTGGTAACAAGTGGAAAAGAATCAGTAAGAACAGAGGTAATGTTATTCTTTCTCATATCCAATCAGTGTTTACTTTTGCCAAGTTAGTATGCACAATACATATGGTTTTTTAGTCAAAAGTGATATATTGTGATTCTCGTCATTTTTTTTGCTCAAGAGCTATTCTTGATGCTTTCATAGTGCATTACTAATTGCTCATACATGGTTGGATATTGGCTATATTTTTAGCATGCTTCTATATATGTTTTTGTGAAATATATATGTTTTTGGACAGTAGCAGTTTCGGTCGAGTTTGTCATGTTAGAAACTCGACAGACAACACCAATGGGTGTTGCCAATAGTTGTTGTCAGTCGAGAAGTTCAACCCAAAAACTCGACCGACAACATTGTGCACATAATATACAGTTGGATTTTTGGATGATAATTTCTCTCTCAACTAAACTTTGTCAACCAATAGCCTTATTATATGACACTCCTTTTGGTACCTTTTATATGTGATCATTGCTATGCTTTAAATTTGCCTATCTTGCATACAAATCTATCTCTGTAATTGCTTTAATTGGTATCTTCTTATCTTGCAATCACCTATCTTGAGTTGTTATGCCAGTTTTGATGATGATCTCTTTGGATCTCCTGATTGTGTCTTAAATTTCTTCTATTTTACTCTAACTTGTTACATTTATCTATTTATATATCATGTATTGATATAACCTTGAGATTCTTAGTGGTAATAATCATTTGGTAATGATGCATATTTGTTGGTGAGTTATATCCTTTCTCATTTCTAAAATTGCATATCTTTTTGGTTTGGATATATCTCTACATATACTCGTAGCTTGTTCTTTAACTTGTGAATCTTTTGTTATGGACCTAGATTCTACTAATAGTCAATATACATGTAATTCTAGCCTTGTTCATATTTTGATATCTATCATAAGTGGTATCCAACTATATGCTATGCACATATATAGTTTTCATACATACTCAAGTTTTCTCCTTGAATTGCATATCTATTATCTTGAGTTCCTTGCTTACATACCTTTTCCTTGATATCTGCCAGAATTACATCTAGGGTTGTTCAAATGCATGTCTTGATATGATTTACTTTTATTGCTTGGACAAGCCCTTAGTTTTTCTATTCTACTCTCCTTTATAACATGTGGTATCTCCTTTTAATAAAAAATTATGTTTTTGACCCCTCACTTTTGAAATGGCAAAGGGGGAGAAGATGTGTCTTATGTAAAGGGATATGTAAAGCAGAGAAGACATATATGTGGAACATATATGAATAGAAGACAGAGTCTCTATAAATGTTATGAAAGCTAACTGTGTAGAAGAAATAACATCAATCAAGGAGGAATATGAGAACTCCATGAGCATAAATTGAGGAGGATCACATGGACTCAATTTTATTGAAACCCCTAGGTTTCTCAAGAGGTATGATTTTACTTCAATGCTTTCAATATATTTATGGAATGATTTGTCACCTTTAAAAGGGGGGGAATGTTGACTAAAATCCTTATTTTAGTTGACTAAACTATTGTTTTGATGACGACTAGCCATTCCAACTATTCGTGTCTAATGATTCTACTTGAGTGATTTACATTAGGTATAGACACACTCCAAATGCCTAAACTTGCACATCCTAACTTGGAAAAAGACAAGTCAAAATCAATGAAGTCCACTTTTGTGGAATGTATATCCATTAGAATCATGTGGTAAATTATTTGTGATAATTGTATGACTTATAATTAAGCTTAGAAAAAATTAGGAGCACTTAATTCAAAAATTGAATCACTTTTATGGCATTTTCCAAAATACATCATAGAGTGCCTATTCAGTCAAGTTTCTCTTGTAACAAACTCGAATGACACCGTGGATGCATTTTGAGAATTCCTAGGTCTTATCGAGTTTCAATACACAGAACTCGACCGACACCCTGCACTAGAAAAACTTATTTAAGTGATCGGATGAGTTACATCCAGGATAAACTTGACCGATGCTTCAAATTTACTTTATCACATACTACAATGGATCTAGTTATCTTTGTTGAAATTTGATTGAATGCACTATAGAGAATGTGTAGAAAAAGTGATTCTAACCATTGGAGTGTTGCAAAACTCAAAATTATATTCGTTGCAACACCCCAAATGGCTAGAATTTGACTCTAAGTATCTCTACTGTCTAGTACACAACTTAAACTATATATAGGACCCATTGGACTTCATCATATGGTTAGTCAAGAAATATGAAGGTCTCTATATTATAGTTGATCACCTCCTTCCACTCTTTAAGATCAATCACTTGCTATATCCATTAGAGTGAGTAGGATATTTGTAAGAGAGCTAGTCCTACATGTATATCTTGTGAGGCTCTCACTTCCTCCACCCTTCAATCTCTCATTCAACCATGAAGATGAAGATTCTATCTTTAGCTAAGAGAGGTGAAGAAGAATAAGGGAAGGAGTCCCTTGGTGAAAGCATCTCCTTGGTAAAGGTGAAGTTAAAGGCGGAAGATCCATGAAGAATGGGTAATTCTTTCAAGGAAGAAGACTTGTGCAAGAGTGAGTAAGTCCTTGATGAAGGCAGAAAACTCGTTGCAAAGTGGGTAAGTCGTTGGTGAGGTTCAAGACTCTTTGTTCTTATATAGGTAAGTCCTTTGGTAGATTGATGGCTCCCTTCTCCTTAATGTGAATGTTGGGTATCCTTGGCCCAGAAAAGGAAAGTTTTGTTATATGCCTTATAATGGAATATAAGTATGCAATGGTTGTAAAATCCTAGAGGTTGACCTCTCTGGGGGGTGGAGTACATCTCCTAGTTTGGAGGTTGGAACCACTTTAGATACTTGTGTATTTGGTGTTTGTTCAATCTCTCTCTCCCTTGATATGTATGTTTAGTTGCACTCAAATTCCATATTAGCACCTTATATTGTGATATATCTTGAAGGTCTAATGAATTTGGTTTAAGTTTTCTTAGATTTATTCACCCTCATCTGCATGGTGTCAAGCTATTGAGACTAAAATGCAGGCCCTTACCGATCGACATGCATGGGACTTGGTTGATGCTCCTATCGATTTCTCTCTTGCAGGATGTCATTTGATATTTACCATCAAGTATTAGCTGGATGGTACAATTGAAAGATTGATGGATCGTCTTGTCAGCAAAGGCATTACCAAACATATTGAGTTGATTGTTTTGAGATTTTCTCTCCTATTATACGTCTAAACTTTTTCCATGTCATTAACTATGTGGTTGTGAAGTGTGATTGGCCTCTATTTCAATTAGATGTCAAAAATGCATTCTTATATGGTGACCTACATGAGGAGGTATATATGGAGCAACCACATGCATTTGTTATTCAAAGAGAGTGTTCTAAAGTATGTAGGTTACACAAAGTTATCTATGGACTGAAATATAATCCACATGCCTGCTTTGAAAAAATTTAGTCATTCTTCATAATTGGAGCTTTCTCCGCTCTCAATATGATCGCTTGGTTTTTATTAAGAAAACTTCCTCTGGTCTTGAAATTCTCATTGTCTATGTTGATGATATCATCTTATCTAGGGGTGATCAAGAAGGCATCTAGACTACCAAAGACTTCCTGGAGAAACACTTTATCACTAATGACCTAGGATAATTGAGATTATTTTTGGGTATTGAAGTTTCTCACTCTTCTTCATGTATTTGTTTATCATAGGAGAAATATTGTTTGGATCTTTTATCGAAAACAAGCATGCTTCAATCCAGATTACTACTTCCTTACATCATAATACCAATTGGGATGATGATTCTTCTCCTCCATACTAAGATAACCAACAATATCATAGATTAGTTGGTAAACTTATATATATGACTGTTATAAGGGTTGATATATCTTCTATAGTTGGATAAGTCATTTGATATCTAGATAAACCCAGACAATGTCACTGGGATGTTGTGTTCCATATTCTGAAAAATCCACAAAATTCTCCAAGAAAAGGCTTATTCTACAAGAGACATGGGCATTGTAAAATCACATAATATTCTGATTTTGATTATGCAGGCAGCAGGATAAATCATAAATCTACATCTGGTTATTATACCTTTGTGGGAGGTAATCTTGTTACCTAATTCATTAAGAAACAAATTATCTTTGCTCGTTCTAGTGTTGAAGCTGAGTATAGAGCTATGACTCACATTACTTGTGAATTTGTGTGGGTCTGTGGTTAATTGAAGGAGTATGACAATCATGATCATGATCTTATTCCTATGTATTGTGACAACAAAGTTCTATATTCATTGCCAACAATCCAACTTTTCATGAGCACACCAAGCATATTTAAGTGGATTATCATTTTTTCTGAGAAGCTATCTTATCTGGCAACATATCTATTCCATATACTCATACTATTGACTTGAGAGTTAGACATTGCCCATATTTTGATAATGACTTAACCATTCAATTCCTATGTATCTAATATGTTTGTTCAAGATTTATTTAGGTTTTAGGTACATGAAAAGGATTAGATTACACAAGCCCTAGGTTGTTCAAGTTCAAGTCAAATGCAATGAAAGTGTGCAATTTGAAAAATTACTCCAAATGACTTTAGATGATTTTTGTAATCACTTGTATTGATGATATGGCTTGTAACTAAGATGAGAAAATCAATAACACTTAATTCCATGTTTTAATCACTGAAATGTCAATCTAGAAAATTTGTCACAGGCTGTTCATCGATTGAGTTAGAAACTCGAGCGATCCTCTGATGGATTTTCTGAAGATGACCCATCAGTCGAGTTGCACATTCATAGAACTCGACCGACTAACTCACTGAGCAAAACTAATTTTAGCTCATCGGTCGAGTTTCCCAGAACAAACTCGACCGATAGTTTGAGAATTGGCTTTGTCATTTAGTGGATCGGTCGAGTTACCTTTATTGAAACTCAACTGAATGTACTGTATGGAAAATATAGAAAAAGTTATTATAACCATTGGTGAGATATTTTGGGTGAAAATAGATCTTTTGCATCTTGGAAACAGCTATATTTTGACCCTAAGTGAACCCACACTCAAGGGAACACCCCTTGGAGTTCATTTCAAGTTTGCTCATTCATGCTATTCTAAGTCCTTGCTATAGTTGAGTGTGTTACAACTCCTTGAGCCCCTTTCTCTCTCTAGTTTACACTTCATTTCATGATTATGAGTGAGATAGGATTGTTGTAAGATAGCTACTTGTGCTTGTAAAGCTCTCATCCACTCCATCTTCCCTACCCTTTTATCCATGAAGCAAAGGTGAAGCAAGCTACTCTGAGTGAAGGTGGAGTTGTTGTTGTTCTTATTCAAGGTTGAAGAAGAGGTGAAGATCTTCTCCAGGTGAAGGAGAATACAAAGGATGAAGATCCAAGAAGAGTAGAAAAGTCCTTAAAGGTGAAAGACTTGTGCAAGGGTGGGTAAGACCTTGGAGAAGGTTGAAGACTCTTTACAAAGTGGCAAAGTCCTTGGTAAGGTGGAAGACTCTTGGCTCTTGGATGGGTAAGTCCTTTGGTGGTCTTGTGTTGTAACTCTTATTGGTGAATATATAGAGAAAAGTACTTGCAAAGTCCTAAAGGCTGACTTCTCTAGGTAGTGGACTGACTCTCTCCTAGTTTAGAGAGTGGAACTACTCTACATGACCTTGTCAAGTGCTTGTTATCAATTCCTCTCATACTTGCTATTGTTTGTTAGTTAGGACTTCAGATTGCACTTTAGCAATTGGTTTTAATTTGATATAATTTGAACGTCTAATCTATCTTGTGAGAATTTTTGAAGCTCTATTCACACCCCCTCTAGATCCCTAGATCCAACAAGTAGTATCAGAGCTAAGGATCTTCTCCAACAATCTCCTACAAGATGAGAAGATGGGAGACAACCTACTTGGTTCTCTCAACCTAGAGGGAGGCTTCTCCATGTGTCCTCCAATCTTTGATGGCACCAACTTCCTCTATTGGAAGCGGCGTATGCAATTATACATTTAATACATGAACTTTGACATGTGGAAGGTGATGGTCCCACCTTACAAAGAGTCAACCAGATCTGTTGCAACATGGAGTGAAGTTGCACTCAAAGAATCCCAACTCAATGCCAAAGCCATAAGAATCCTTTATACAACCTTTACCCCAACATAGTTCAACTAGAGCTCATCTTGGGACATCACCTATGAAGGCATAAAACAAGTCAAGGAGGCCAAGATCTACATGTTGAACAGTCTTCTAGAGAACTTAAAGATGGGTAAGAAAGAATGGATTGCATAGATGTACTCAAGACTCAATGTCATCATCAATGGGCTGGTTGCATTGGGCAATACTTTGTATAGAGGTGTAATCAACTCTAAGATCTTGAGGACACTACCAAAGAGATGAGAGTCAAAGGTCGCCTCCATTGAAGGTGTGAGGATCCTTAATGACATCCCAACCAAAGAGCTCATTGGCAACCTCCAAGCCCATGAGACAAGGTTTGACTAACAAGAAGAAGAAGAAGCCAAGTAAGAAGAAAAGGAATCCAAGAAGATCAAAGATAGTTCTTTCAAATCAGAAGTGGAGGTGGTCATCCTTCAACAACAACTTGCTTGTCAGACTTCTCCTTTCTCCTCTAGTGAAGATGATGGCCCAAGTGAGCATGAAGCCAATTACATCAAGGGCAAAGACTTCAAAGAAAATCAAACCTCCTCCTCCTCTACTCCTAGATGCTACAAGTGTGGACAAAAGGGGCACTACAAGAGTGAATGTCCCAAGTCTAGAAAGTCACACCACAAGGGCAACTCAAAGAAGGAAGAGGAGTACAAGAAGGAGAGCAAGTACAAGAGGAAGGAGAAGAGACATAAGAATGCATCTCATGTAGCTTGGGAAGCTTCATCTTCAAGCAACTCAAGCTCTGAAGAAGATGGAGAGTGTCACCTTGCACTCATGGCCTCTACTAGTGAAGAAATTAGTGAGGTAAGTGAGGTAAGTTTGCATGAGTTATCTAAGGAATCTATTATTTACATGCTTATCTCTACCCATTCATCTTTTGCTAAATGTAAATCTAAAATAAAATGGTTAGGAAAAATCATTGATGATCAATATGCTATACTTGAAATCCTTCAGCTGAATGAGAAAACTAATCTTAAGAGTATTGATAATTTGCAAGGGAAATACCTTGATCTTGAGCTCCAATACAATGGATTTGAAGTTGAAAATGGTATCTACCTTAAGAAAATTGAAAATATTAAGGGAAAAAAACCAAAATTGCCAACAAGAGTTTGAAATGCTTAAAACAAAAAATGCTGAATTTAAGCTTCTTATTGATGCTCGTAGAGATGAAAGAGATGTCTATCTTAAAGAAATCCAAATGCTTAAATCTGAAAATGCTAGGTTGATTGGTTAAGTTAATGATTTATCTTCTAGACCTATATTGCCTAGTGTTAATGTTGCTTCTATTTCCCTTGAGGAGGGTTTATATTTAACTAAAGCCCTCTATCTTGAGGCCAATCTTATTCATGCTAGGGATGACATAGCTAGCTTATCTTATACCATTATTTCTCTAAATGATGATAACCATAGATTGAGAGCATCCCTATAAAGGGAAGAACTCCCTAAATAAAATCATTGACCATTCTACCAAACAAAGTGGTACTAGTGGTTTTGGATTTATGGGGGGGCGCACTAAAGGGCAAGATCAAAGCCAAAGGTAAGAAAAAGAGCAAGGAGACCTTTTTCATTGTAGGAGAGTCTTCCGGTACTAATAATCTTATGGTTTGTTCTTATTGCAAATGTGATGATCATTATTCTACTTATTGTCCTTACAAGCCTAAGGGGACCAACCCAAAGATGAAATGGGTACCCAAGCATACTCCGGATCTCAAAGTTTGAGTTGGGAACTGACATTCTCATTTCTTGCAGGAAAAAGAAATATAGATTGTTGATAGTGTCTACACAAAGCATATGACAGGGATACAAGCTAATTCAACAACTTCACCAAAAATAAAGGAACTTCGGTCACCTTTGGGGACAAGAAGAAAGGTAAAGTCAAAGGTGAGGGTGATGTAGGTGAATCTTTGTGTATCAAGAATGTTCTCTTTGTGGATGGCCTACATCAAAATTTAATTGGTGTTAGTCAATTATGTGACAATGGTTATCTTGTGTTATTTACTTCCTTTGAATGATTGATTCTAGATTCACTCACCTACCAAGTTATACATAAGAGAACTAGAAATGGTAATGTTTATGTTATTTTTCTTGACTCTATTAAGCCTATTATTGGTATATGCCTAGTAGTCAACTTGAATGATATTTCTCTTTGGCACCATCGGCTTGGTCATGTAAATATGCATGAGTTGGAGAAGTTGAGCAAAAAGGACATGGTCAAGGGACTTCCCAAATCGGATTTTGAAAAGGATGAGGAAAGCCAACCTTTTACCCAAGGAAAGAAAATCAAGTCCTTCTTCAAATCCAAAGGAGTCCTTAGTACCAAGAGAGCTCTTGAGCTTCTTCACATTGATCTATTTGGACCAATGAGAACTCAATCGGTTCGTGGTTCTAAGTATTGCCTTGTTATTGTCAATTACTTCTCTAGATATACTTGGACCTTCTTTCTCGTTTCTAAGAGTGATACACTTGATGTTTTCTTGAGATTTTGTAAAGGAGTTGAGATGGAAGCTTCGTGATGCATCATTTCCATCTGTACTGATCGTGGGGGAGAATTTGAAAATGAGCTTTTTGAACTTTTTGTCAAGAATCCGATTATGCATGCATGTTCTCTTCACCTCAAACACCTCAACAAAATGGGGTTGTAGAGAGGAAGAATAGATCTTTACAGAAGATTGCTAGGACCATGCTTCTAGAGTATGATACTTCAAAGAAGTTTTGGGATAATGTTTCTAGTACCTCATGTTTTGTGCAAAATCGGGGTTTTACTCATCCTTTTTTGAAGAAAACCCCCTATGAGATATGGCGTGGTAGGAATCCTTCTATCAAGTATGTTTATATTTTCAGATGTCCTTGTTTTGTTTTGAATATGAAAGATTATCTCTACAAGTTTGATATGAAATCTTACAATATTTCTTTCTTGGCTATAGCACTACTAGCAAGGCATATAGAGTATTTAATGTTGATCTTGCTAAAGTAGAAGAATCCACAAATGTTAAGTTTATTGAGACTAACCTCTCTATTTTCAAAGATATCATTCCAAATGATGATGTTGTAGGTAAAGTAATTCCTATCCTAAAGGAGCTCAACATCACCCAAAAGGGAAAAGAGGTGGTTACTCAAGAAGAAGAGAAAGATGAAGAGAAGAAGAATCCAACACCCAGTTTGCAAAGAATCATCCAAAAGAGCTGATTTTAGGTGATCCATTTGAAAGAGTAAAGATGAGAGATGCATTCAACAAAGAACAAGCCAACAATGCCTTTATCTCACAACTCGAGCCAAAGAATGTGAAGGAAGCTCTTGGGGATAATGAGTGGATCCTAACTATGCAAGAAGAGTTGGAGTAATTTGAAAAGAACAAAGTTTGGACCCTAGTACCAAGACCAAGTGATAGAAAGATCATTGGCACCAAATGGGTCTACCGCAACAAGCTTGATGAATTCGGCAAAGTGGTAAGGAACAAAGTAAGGTTAGTGGCTCAAGGCTACAATCAACAGGAAGGTATAAATTTTGATGAAACATATGCACCTGTAGCTAGACTTGAGTCCATTCGTATGTTTCTTGTCTTTGCTAGTTATAAAAACTTTCTTCTGTATCAAAAGGATGTTAAAAGTGCATTTTTGAATGGTACAATTGAGTAAGAAGTGTACATTGCACAACACTCGAGCTTTGAACATGATAGTTTACGTAACCATGTTTATTTGTTGCTAAAATCTCTCTATGGACTCAAACAAGCACGTAGATCTTGGTATGAGAAATTAAAGAACTTTTTGTTAGATCATGGGTATATCGTGGGCAAAGTGGATTCTACCTTATTTCTAAAGCACACTTCTCACTATTTTCTCATCATACAAATATATGTTGAGGATATCATTTTTAGCGAAACTAACATTGATCTTTGTAAAGAATTTAGTGATCTTATACAAAGAAAATTTGAGATGAGTATGATGGGTGATCTCGCGATCTTCCTCGACTTTCAAATCAAGCAAACAAAAGATGGAAACTTCATCAACCAAGGCAAGTATACAAGTGAACTACTCAAATGCTTTGGGATGGAGAATACCAAGCTGATGGACACACCCATGTCAAACACCACCAAACTTGAAAAAGATGTATAAGGTGAGAAAGTAGATGAAAAGCTATATAGAGGTATGATTGGAAGTTTGTTTTACTTAACTGCCTCTAAACTTGATATAATATTTAGTGTTGGTTTGTGTGCTTGCATTCAATCAAATCCTAAGAAATCACATCTTATAGTTGTTAAGAGGATTTTAAGGTACTTATCCAAAAACCTAAAATTTTGGACTATAGTATCCCAAGTCAAGGACTTTACTCTTACTTCTTATAGTGATGTGGATTATACATGGTGCTTGATTGATAGAAAGTGAACAAGTGACACTTGTTTCCTCGTAGGACCATGCTTGGTGTCTTGGTTCTTCAAGAAATAGAGCACAATGGCATTATCAACCACCGAGGTTGAATACATTGTAGCTGAAAGTTGTTGTGCCCAGGTCCTATGGATGAAGCAAATGCTCCAAGACTTTAACATTCATTTTGATGTTTCTCTTGTCTATTGTGATAATACTAGTGCAATTAACTTGTCATATAACCTTATCTTGCATAGTAGAGCTAAACATATAGAGGTTCTCCATCATTTCTTCTGTGATCACATTGCCAAGAAGGATATCTCTATCACGCATGTGGATACGGAAAATCAGTTGGTAGACATTTTCACTAAATCCTTAGTTAGAGAGAAATTTAATTTTATTAGATCTAAACTACTCATAACTGCTTTGAATGAATCGGATTTTCCTTCTAGCTAGTTATCATCTATCTTATATGTTTTGCCTCTATTTTGATCACCATTGCTTACTGACATGCTTAAAATCAGTTTTTCATGTTCATTTTGGCTTGTTTTTCTCTTGTTTTTGGGTATTTATAACAAACACATGTTTTACCGCAAAATAGTACCCCAATTATGAGTGATATATGCCTAAGTATGTTCAAAATACATGATGGACTTGAAACATAAATTTAATTAGCATGCTAACGACTAGTTTTATAAATTTAGGTCAGGTTGACCATCGGTCGAGTTGCCAACTTGACCGATCGGAGGACGAGAGCTTTTTTTAAAAGAGCATATTGGTCAAGTTTCTGAGTTCACAGAACTCAACCGATAGTCGGGCTGGAGCAAATTTAAGATTGGTTCGACCGACTAATCTCCCTCTTAACTAAGAAAATCCGACCGATCCGACCTCTAACTCTCCTAAGCTCTCTACCCTAACTTTAACCTTCCTCTCCCTCACCCTAGTTTGACATGGCTTGACCTCCCTTGACCTTCCCCCTTGTTAACCTAGGTATGTGGACGAGTTTTGGTGGTGAGTCTTTAGCTTTTTCTCTCTCCTTCTTTTCCTTTTCGTCTCTATGGCATCCAATAGGAGGAAGAGGGCTGCCCCAGCTAATGCACCTTCATCTTCGTCCAACTCCCGCTTGATTCCGTTTGATGATACTTTCTTTGTCTCAAATGAGGCTCTAAATAGGTATAAGGAGCTCCTTTCCCGAAACCATTTCCCTTTTCATGCCCTATTTGAGCCTAAACCACGAAGACAAGAGGTCATAGATCAAGTAGCATAATTACTTTATAATCACCATCTCTCTGCCTTGGGTGGTGAATGTGTGTGCTACAATAATTCCATCACTAGCACGAAAGTGGTTCATGAATTCTACGCTAACTTGTGTTGGAATTATGACACCCTCATACCCCCGCCTGATAATCAAGTACTCCTCACATGCATGATAGTCGGGAAGAGATTTCAAGTTTCTAAGGATACTCTGAACATCTTCTTTTCAGGTACTGAAGTGACTGACACCTGGCGTAAGGACTACCCAGAGTACTTTGACTTAGTTGAATTTGAGGTCTTCTACAAGCAATATGCTCTTACTCTCCCTGATATTCATAAGTTCTTGAAGAAGCCTTAGTTACCATATAGGAATAAGTGCACCCTTCCCTCCTCATCCTTAGACCTCAAGAGACGCGTCCTCTCCCTAGTTGTTAACTGCAATATTCACCTGAAGAAGAATTAAACTGAGATTGTAGAACATACTACGGTGATCATGTATTGTCTCTTGAAGAACATCGGAGTCAAGTGGTCAAGATATGTTCTCCATCATATGACCTGCTTTGACTCATGCAAGAACACCCGTGGCACCCACCCACCCTACGCAACCCTGATCTGTGGTCTGTTCTAGCTTACCACTGGTAAATCTTTTTTCCATGACCTTCATTACAAACCTACCTGGAAAGGAGTTTGCATCAGTGAGACCACTCTTCAAAAGTTTGTGCCTATCCTATCCTCTACCAGACATGTCACCTCTACCTCTGCCTCTACTCGAGAACCTCCACCACCGCAGCATTCTTGACCTGCCTGTGCCGCGTTCCATGTATCAAATGAAACCCTTATGGCCTACATGATGCATCAACATGCATACAACTTTTAGGTTCAGGAGCACCTACGTTGGGGCCTTTGTTCCATCATGTCCAACATGAACATGTCATGTGCACACCCCTACCCAGCCTACCAACCCTACCCAGGAGGTGACTATGCATCCTATGCATATGATCACTTTTACCCTGCCCCTCCACCTGCATCTTCCACTGCTACACCCTCTGCTGTTGGTGGATCTACCCCTGGTGTGTTGCCTCTGACTGTTGGCCCCTTTGCCACTCCGCTTTCCAGGCTCAGTAGTTCTGCTCCTTCCCACATGCCAATGAGCTTCATGCTCGTGGTATGTCTTGGGATGAGAAAAATGCATGTTGGCCCCCTCGAGGTTTTGGTTCTCTTGCTGATGAGGAGATGCCAGACTAGGTTGATGAGGTGGCTGGTGCTGACGAGGGGGCTTCTAGTGATGATGAGGATGATGGTGAGGCATCTAATGATGATGGCTCTGATGGTTTTGATGGTGCCTTCGGTGATGAAGATGATGATGACTACAAGCCTGATGCTTTTGATGTTAAGGATGATGATGTTGTGGACATAGATATCTTAGATGTTCAGCCTAGATGTTGCATCATATATATCTTTCAAGGCTATTTTGTATTAGAAACATCTGGGAACATGTTCTGAGTTGTACCATTTTATCATCTAGCTTTTATCGTTTTGGCTTGTAGCTATTTTTCTCTTTCTGAGAACTTGCTTTCTGGGTTGTAATCTTAATTCTATGCACACTTACTCTTTGATTTACTATATCTCATGAGTTGGCACCATGTTTTACCATATTTTGATTATGCCTTAGATTGTTTGTTTCTCTCATCTCTATTTGATGTATGCTTTGAGTTTGTATGTTATGGATGTATGCTTTGGTTGTTCTTGGAGAAGACTTGTTTCTATGCTCTTCTACCCCCTTCTTTTTTAATAATGTCAAAAAGGGGAGAAAAGTTCAATGTTTTGAAGTTCAACCATATTGCTTTTATTGCCTATGTGATCCTTTTCTTGTTCATTATATGCTTTATCATGTGACTTTCTAAAGGACCATATAGTACATATGTGTTATATTGTTTTGTGTATATAGACTAACTATACAGGTACAAGTATGCATATATTGAGGGGGAGCAATTCACATTGTTCAAATCTTGAATCCCCTTACAATTCACAAGGCAAAGGTATAACTTCAATATCATTTTCAATATGATTGAAGAATGGTTTGTCATTGTCAAAAAGGGGGAGAATGTTGAGTTGAGAGTTATACATTGCCCATATTTTGATAATGACTTAACCATTCCATTCCTATGTATCTAGTATGTTTTTTCAAGATTGATTTCAAATTTTAGGTACATGAAAATGATCAAATTACACAAGCCCTAGCTTGTTCAAATTCAAGTCAAATGCAATGCAAGTGTGCAATTTGGGAAATCATTCCAAATGATCTTAGATGATTTTTGTAATAACTTGTATTGATGGTATGACTTGTAACTAAGATGAAAAAAAATAAGGGACACTTAATTCCATGGTTTAATCACTCAAATGTCGATTCAAAAAAATTATCACAGGTTGTTCATCGGTTGAGTTCGAAACTCGACGATCCTATGATGGATTTTCTAGAGATGAACCATCGGTCGAGTTGCACACTCACAAAACTAGACCGACCGACTCACTGAGCAAAACTAATTTTAGCTCATCGGTTGAGTTTCCCAGAACAAACTCGACTGATAGTTTGAAAAATTGGCTTTAACATTTAGTGGATCGGTTGAGTTACGCTTATTGAAACTTGATTGAATGTATTGTACAAAAAATGTAGAACAAGTGATTATAACTGTTGGTGAAATTAGATCTGTTGCATCTTGGAAAACGACTATATTTTGACCCTAAGTGATCCCACACTCAAGGGAACACCCCCAGCTATAAATGGGACACCTTGGAGTTCATTCAAAGTTTGCTCATTCATTTTATTCTAAGTCATTGCTATAGTTGAGTGTGATGTAACTCCTTGATCCCCTTTCTCTCTCTAGTTTACACTTCATTTCATGATTATGAGTGACATAGGTCTGTTGTAAGAGATCTACTTCCTTGTGCTTGTAAAGTTCTCATCCACTCCATCTTCCCTACCCTTTTCTCCATGAAGCAAAGGTGAAGCAAGCTACTTTGAGTGAAGGTGGAGTTGTTGTTCTTCTTCAATGTTGAAGAAGAGGTGAAGATCTTCTCCAGGTGAAGGAGAAGGAAAAAGTTGAAGATCCAAGAAGAGTAGGAAAGTCCTTGAAGGCGGATGACTTCTACAAGAGTGGGTAAGACTTTGGCAAACGGTGAAGACTCTTAGCAAAGTGGGTAAGTCCTTGGTAAGGTAGAAGACTCTCGGAGATTGGATGGGTAAGTCCTTCGGTGGTCTTCTGTTGTAACTCTTATTGGTGAATATGTAGAGAAAAACACTTACAAAGTCCTAGAGGTTGACCTCTCTAGGTAGTGGACTGACTCTCTCCTAGTTTGGAGAGTGGAACCACTCTACATGACCTTGTCAAGTGCTTGCTATAAATTCCTCTCATCCTTTCTATGCTTGTTAGTTAGAATTTCAAATTGCACTTAAGCTATTGGTTTTAATTTGATATAATTTGAAGGTCTAATCTATCTTGTGGGAATTTTTGAAGCTCTATTCACCCCCCTAGAGCACTAGATCCAACACATACTTCTGATCGAGTAGCAAATATTTCCACAAAGCTTCTTCCCAAGGCCAGATTTACTACCATGGTGGACAAGCTGGGATGATTGATACCTATGGTCCAACTTGAGGGGGAGTATTAGTATATATGCTTTATTGAATTATGATATGTTATGTGTTGTGTTGTGTGCTTCAGACATGTCTTTGAATTATGATATGTTATGTGTTGTGTTGTGTGCTTCACACCTAACTTATCTTTAGCCTTTCTTGTATCCCATATTGCCTAATTCTGTTTCTTACTTACTCTCTTATCCTATAAAAGAGAGAATTGAATCGGTTATAACACATCAAAGTAAGACTTTTCACTTCTATATAGACCATATAGAGCAATTTCAGCCTCAATCAGACCAACATTTAGGCACCCGATTTTTTCATTGGTACATCAACCACAATCACTCCATCTTAGTTTCTATCAACCACTCTCATCCGAGCACCATTAGCAGTAGTCCAACCATCATCTTAGTTAACTTTTAGGTAGTCGAGGTGAGTACCCTCTCTCCTAACAAAGGATGTTCCGAAACATTGAAAAGTGAAAACCATGTCGCAATTGGACAATATCTTTGATGACTAGGATCTATAGTAGCATCTAGGCTTAGCTTTCTTAATCCAATTGAAAATGTTCTAGTCATCACATTGTAGGTGGAATTTTGTGGCATTCAAAACAGTAGAAACTTTGAGACAAATAAAACAACTTCTTCCTGAACTAGACTAGAATTTTAGTTACCCGGTTTCTTCATCGCACAGTAGCCACAATCACTCCACTTTTATTTCTAACTACTAATCCCAAAGGAGCGCTATTTTAGCAATCCAGCTATCATCATATTTTATTTTCTGGTAGTCATTAGCTGGTTTCAGCCACAACGATGGGTGGTCATCTGGATCTGTAATTATGGCTATAAAACTGACTTTAGCTTTGTAGAAGTAGAGTTTTAGCTTATTACCAACCCCCATGACCAGAAGAGTGGGTTGGAGATCTTGTGATTGAACACTGAATCATTTATCCCTTTCTCGATGGCCTAATGATAGGCATATATATTCAAAAGATCATCATCCGAGTAGCAGCTACACTATTTACCAAACTGGCTACAAAAATCAGTTACAAGCTAGCAGGGCCCTGCCCACTAAAGGTAGTTCACCCCAGAACCTCTTGGCCCAACCACAGTTGAGGAGTCGAGGAGGAAAAATGTAATTTCATTAGTGGGAATGGTATCAGGTGGTTAATCTGGTTGTTGTCAAAGATCAATTCCTCGCTGCTAAGTTTTGAAGTTTATAAGATGATCTAACTGTAAAGATGCCCTTCTTCTCAGGCAAACAGTAAGGAGAATCAATAGTGTAGAAGTATCATTAATCATGGTTGCTATCACATCAGGGAAAAGATCATTGAGACAATTCTGATACATTCTTCAATCATATAGAGTTGAATACATTCTTCTACATATCCCTAGAAAGCTTCTCTCAGTGGTCATTCAGTTCAATTCACATCTAGCACATATGTAGATGGGCATACAATAGTCAACCCCACACTAATACACACTAGTCTACACTCAAATGGACAAGGTGGAGGGGGCTGACGAGTTTTACAAAAATTGACATTATGCACATCGTTTATACTATATGGTACATATGTCCATGCGTGCTTTGTCAACAACAGACTGAGAGAAAGTTGTTACATTAGATATTTCATGTTTTACTTAAGCATGTTATTTGTTTTGTTATTTTCCTTTATATATGGACCTCTCTGTAATTGTCTCAGTTATATATATGAGGGTGCACACATTGTGCAACCTTAATCCTTTTCCAATACCTGACTCTGTCACATGGTATCAGAGCAGGCAACCTAGCCTCCCTCCCTTCCTTCTCTCTTATCCGACGCCCCCCGCCGGCCCCTTCCTCCTTTCCCGCCGGCAGCACCGCGCCCGTGCGTGCGGCACAGCAGTAGCCGCCGGCTGCTCTGCTGGCCGCCGCCGCCGATTAGCACCGCCGGGGCAGCAGGAGCCGCCGCCGGTTAGGCCGCCGGGGCAGCAGGGCCACCGCCCACATAGGGGCCTCCCTCCGGTTGTCTGCCGCTCTTGGTTCCGTCTAGCCTCCTGGCTTGGTGCACCGCTAGTACTTGAGCAACCTTGGTTGTTGTTCGCACAACAGGTGCGCTTCCGGGTGGTCGTCTTCTACGGAACCACTGAGCCACTGGTAGATCTGGACTAGATCTATAGTCAGGGGGAGATCGACGCGTTGTTTGTCTAAGGGGTTACCGTCGGTTCGTGCTTCCTTGTGTCTGCCTGCCCGTGTAGGCCTCGGCCTCTGGGTTCTCTGCTACGCCTTTGGTGTAGGGCGTATGTGAGAGGTCCACAGTGACGTGTTTCTTCCTACTTCTGCCTGCCTGACGGTGTAGTCCGTCCTCTACCTGTGCTTACCTGTGCTTGTGCCTGCCCTTCTGTTTTTTTTCTCATGGCGTCTTCCGGGGATGACATGTGGAGAGAGTCACGCCGTCAAGTCACTACTGTCAAGCTTGATGGGCGCAACTACCAGCTGTGGGTCTGTTCCTTTATGATCTTTGCCAAATAACAAGGGAAGTACTCTCACTTGATCACGACGGGTCCGCCTCAGCCTGCAGCGGAGGCAGATGACAAAGATCTCAAGGCCTTTGATGATTGGGTTCATGATGACTCGACTGTCATGACGTAGATTCTCAACAGTTCTGTTGAGAAGATTAGTGTCACTCTTCTTCAGTTGCCTACAGTGAAGTAGATGTGGGATTAGCTTGCCAGTACCTACTCGCACAGTGAAAATCCGAAGGTCTTTGATATCACAAAGCGATTGGGGCGTCTGCTATTTACTGGTTCTGACATTTCATATTACTTCTCCACCTTCACTGGTCTGTGGGGTGAATTGGAGATGTATCACCCGCTGTCCACTGATTTAGCTACTATGCAGAAACAGCAGGCGGAGCTTCAGCTGATTCAGTTTCTCAGTGGTTTACCGGAGTCCTATAATGGAGTGGTTGATCAGATTTTGGCGAGTGATCCACTCCCTACATTGCAGACTACCTACAAGCGTCTTCAGTGCCTTCCGTCATCGACACCGTCTCCGCCTCCTGAGACGGGGGACTCTACTTCTTTGGCCTCTTGGGGCGGGTGTGGTCGTGGCCGTGGCCGCTCCAGTGATGGTCGTCCTCCCCTGGGTGCAGGCCGGGGGCGTGGACCTGGTGCTGGAAGAGGAGCTACTCCTGCTGCCCCACCCTCTGCTACTGTGCGTCCTCAGCAAGGACAATGCTTGTGTACCTTCTGTGGTCGGTCCAACCATATTGAGGAACAATGCTGGGAAAAGTATGGTAAGCCGGCATGGGCCAATGTTGCGGCCGATTCTTCTGTGTATGAGGGTGCTACTCAGACATCTGCACCATAGCCTGTGGGAGCTACTGCAGACTACATCCGTGCTGAGGTGGAACATCTTCTCCTTGAGCGTGGTGGTTCCTCTTCTGCTGCATCTACGAGTGGAGCACATGCTGCCTTTTCTGGTTATGACACTGCCTTCCTGAGCTCCTCCTCACCCTCTCCTTCTGGTAATACAAAATGGGTGATAGACTCTGGTGCCTCTGCACATATTTCTGGAAATAAATCTTTATTTACACATATATCTTCTCCTGCCTGTCAGTCTTCTGTTATGCTTGCTGATGGCTCCAAGTCGTCAATAGTTGGAGTTGGTGATATTATTTCTCGTTTTCGCCTAAAATCTGCCTTATATGTGCCCAAATTTCCTCTTAACCTGTTATATGTCAGCAAGATTTTATGGAGTTTGAATTGTAGCCTGACATTTGTTCCTAGTTCATGCACTTTTCAGGACCTTCACACGAGGATGAAGATTGGTGGGGGGGTATGAAGGTGCTGATGGACTGTTTTACTTGGACCAGCTACCTAGATTAGAGAAAGCTGTTGTGGTATCTGCATTATCTGCTTATGTTTCAGCTCTCCAGTGGCACTACAGGCTGGGCCATCCCTCTTCAGAGAAACTGCGTAGTTTAGTTCCTGATATTGGCAGCTGTCATTTTCAGTGTGATTCGTGTCAACTTGGAAACAGACTCGTACTGTGTATCCTAGACGTAGTTCTGTGACCAGTAAAAACATTTTTGATTTAGTTCACTCTGATGTATGGGGTCCATACAATGTACCAAGTTTGTCTGGTTACAAGTACTTCATTCTGTTTATTGATGATTTTTCGAGGATCACTTGGCTGTTTCTGTTAAAAAGTAGGTCTGAAGTGTTGTCTACTATTAAATATTTTTTTGCTGAAATAAAGACTCAATTTGGTTTGCCTATTAAAACCTTTCACACTGATAATGCTTTAGAATTTGTTAAGCATGATGTAGCTGTTTTCTGTAAATCTGTGGGTACTCTTCATCAAACTTTGTGTGCTTATACCCCACAACAAAATGGTGTTGCTGAGTGAAAGAATATGCACTTATTAGAAGTTACCAGAACAATAATGATGCATTCTCATGTGCCCCGATCTTATTGGCCTAAAGCTATCTTAACTGCATGTTTTCTGATTAATAGGATGCCATCGTCTGTTATTGGGAATAAAATTCCCTTCCAAGTTTTGCACCCCGACATCTCCATGTTTCCTGTGCCTCCTAGAATTTTTGGGTGTACCTGTTTTGTTCGGTTGCTTGGCCCTACTTCTGATAAGTTGTCTCCTTGAGCTGCTAAATGCATTTTTTGGGCTATTCTCAGACTCAAAAGGGTTACAGATGTTATAATCCCAGCACTCGAAAGTGGTTTACTAGTAATGATGTTGTCTTTTTTGAGGACACACCATATTATTCTTCAGCAGGAGATAGTTTGCAGACTGATATTCTGGCTCCTCCTTTACCTATTATTGCTGATTGTATGCCTGATCGCACTGACACTGAGACTAATGCAAATCAAGACCCTCTTATTGTTTATCAGCACATGAATAAAGCACCTTCCACAAACGTACCCCCCCAAGACAACCGATCTTCTCCTCCAGAAGGTTCTGCTGCTCCTGAGGTACACTCTGATCTTAACTTACCTATTGCTCTCCGCAAGGGTACTCGTTCTTGCACTTCCCATAGCATTGCTCAGTGTGTGTTGACTGCTCATCTAAATACTCATTCCAGCAATTTTGTATCTGCCTTATCTGTTGTGGCTGTTCCAAAGAATGTTCAGGAAGCTTTGAAAAGCACATCTTGGACATCTGCTATGAATGATGAAATGCTAGCTCTTACTGACAGAGACACTTGGGAGCTGGTGGATCCACCTCCTCAATGTAAGCCTGTAGGCTGCAGGTGGGTTTATGCAGTCAAATACCAACCTGATGGTACGGTTGAGAGGTTGAAGGCAAGGCTTGTTGCGAAGGGATACACTCAGACTTATGGCATTGACTATTTTGAGAGTTTTT
The DNA here is from genome assembly GCA_963693085.1 of Alisma plantago-aquatica. Classification (NCBI taxonomy): domain Eukaryota; kingdom Viridiplantae; phylum Streptophyta; class Magnoliopsida; order Alismatales; family Alismataceae; genus Alisma; species Alisma plantago-aquatica. The sequence continues at coordinate 370,596,319 of OY856413.1, read as the reverse complement.
CTCCTGTTGCTCGTCTTAACTCTGTCAGGATTCTTTTATCTATTGCTGTGAATATAAACTGGACTCTTATGCAGCTTGATGTGAAAAATGCCTTTCTATATGGTGATTTACAGGAGGAAGTGTATATGGAGCAACCTTTTGGGTTTTTTGCTCAGGGGGAGTCTCACAAAGTATGCAAGCTTAAAAAGTCTATCTATGGGCTCAAGCAGAGTCCTCATGCCTGGTTTGATAAGCTGAGCATGATTATGATTGATTTTGGTTTTTTGAGGTCACAAGTTGACCATTCTGTATTAAAAAAAAAGACTGCTGCTGGTATTACTGTTCTGATTGTATATGTTGATGATATTATTATTTCTGGCAGTGACACTCTTGGTATTTCGGCTACTAAAGATCATTTGGGAAAGCATTTTGCTACCAAAGATCTAGGTAGACTCCGGTACTTTCTTGTCATAGAAGTCTCTAGAAATTCTAATGCCTTGGTTCTTTCGCAGAGAAAATATGTTCTTGATATACTGTAGGAGACTGGTATGCTTGGTGTGAGACCTTCTGATACTCCTCTTGATCCCAATGTCAATTGGGATGATGATTCTTCTGCTATGTTTACTGATCATAAAAAATTCAGGAGGCTGATTGATAAATTGATCTACTTGACTGTTACTCGTCCTGATATTGCTACTGCAGTGGGTCTTCTTAGCAGATACCATGACAAACCTAGACAATGCCACTGGGATGCTGCATGCCAAGTCTTGCGATACTTAAAAAGATCTCCTGGCAAGGGACTTCATTATAAAAACAATGGGCACTATGTTCTTGAAGGATATTCTGATTCTGATTATGCAGGCAACAAAGTTGATAGAAAATCTACTTCTGGCTATTGTACCTTTGTAGGGGGCAATCTTGTCACTTGGAGGAGCAAGAAACAGAATGTGGTGGCCAGGTCTAGTGCTGAGGCTGAGTACAGGGCCATGGCCCAAACTGCTTGTGAGTTGCTATGGGTGTGTTCTCTTCTGAAAGAATTTGGGATTGAGTCTTCATCGGCCATTCCTATGCATTGTGATAACAAAGCTGCCATCTTCATTGCAAATAATACTTTCTATCATGAGCGTACCAAACATATCGAGGTTGATTGCCACTTTATCAGAGAGTCTATTCTTGCTGGCAAGATCTGCACTCCTTTCACGCGATCTGAAGACCAAGTTGTTGATATCTTCACCAAGCTCTTGGCTAAGAAACAGTTCTGCATGCTGCTGGACAAGTTGGGCATTATTGACATCTATGCTCCAACTTGAGGGGGAGTGTTACATTAGATATTTCATGTTTTACTTAAGCATGTTATTTGTTTTGTTATTTTCCTTTATATATGGACCTCTCTGTAATTGTCTCAGTTATATATATGATGGTGCACACGTTGTGCAATCTTAAGCCTTTTCCAATACCTGACTCTGTCACAAAAGTCAACTGTAGCTTTGGTAGTAAACTTCAGTTTACATATACACTATTCATTTCTCTTGAATGCGGATAGTTCTCATTGTTTCTGGAGAATTAGTGACTTATGTTTCAAGTTAGAGTGTAGTATGGCCAATCTTTTCTGCTTTTCTTCTTCTTCACGTGTTGACGCCGCTTGAAATGAAAAAAGGGACAATTAGTGGTTGTGAGTGGTTAGTTTTTTAGGTGGTTGCAATATATAGGCCTATTGCTGCTTGGACAATTGGTTTGAATGAAAGAACAACCTGTGTTTTCAGAACCCATTTATAATGTCATGGTGAGCTAATTACATTGTGACTTTGGACTCAATGACTTAAGATGAAATTCTTGAGAGTTCTGGAGTCTGTTTGTTTTTATTGTAGTTATACCTAACCTGTGAATCATGCACTGCATATATTCTGTTTGAAGGATTGACCTTTTTCTGATTATGTTCTTTTATTCATCCATCGAAATCTGTAGAACTGAATTGAAGACTGCTTGAGCTTAATTCGTTTTTGTTTTACATGTTTTTGAACTCTGGATTTGTTTCCGTTGAGGTCTGTTTCTGTTCTTTTTCCGATAAGGCATTGTTTGCAGTCTTCTTTTTCTACATATTCCTATATGGTAGACCTTTGTGTTAACAACCTCTCAGGATAACTTCAGAGAGCACGATATTGAAAAAATATTAAGTAAATTACCCCTTTGTTTAATTACATATTTAGGTTCAGAAATGGATTTTCCCAATCACGTCTAGTATGGGCTCAAATCAAGGAAGCACAGACATGTTTCTAGACACGGACACGGACACTGACACTAACACGGACATGTCAAATTTCAAAAATATAGGACAGGGACACGACACTGGATGCGGGAAAATATTTTTTAAATATATACATATATGTGGGTGTATGATATATTAACTGGAATATGTTTTCAAATTTATCGAGATCAACGTATCTATGTATATATAATCATATATACATATAGAGGTGTATCTTTGTGTGTGTAGTAGAGACAATGTGAAGAAGAAAAATAAACATATATTTTTTTAAATGTAGTATATTACAAATTTTTTATATATACGAGTTCATATTACTCATTTAACCAAATTATTAGACCATTATTTGATTCATAATATCTGATTCAGCTTAGACTTTACATATTGTTTTTTTTCAACAGATTTGCTTGTAATTGTGATCAGATATGAGCTCTATGTTACATTTTCTCAGTAATGGGACATAACAATAGTTGTATAATCAACATTTGTGTTGTAAAATAGGCTATTACAACAGCTGCTGCTGTAATGACGTGTCCAGGAAGTGTCCGGGCAGTGTCTGGGGTGCAGAAAAAGATCAAAATGAACTGGACACGTCCCAGCCATGTCCAAAACGTTTTGGGCTGTGTCTGGGAAGTGTACGTGTCCAAAACGTGTCCGACACGGACACGGGGCTGTCTAGAAGTGTCCGTGCTTCCTTGGCTCAAATATTCAGGTTCATAAAATGAATAGGTGATTTGATCTAATCTGGTCTGAGCTTATCCTTGAACTATAAAAACACCTACTTTATAGCTTTTGAACATGAATCATAACTTTATTTTGACAAAATGGTATTGTTTGAACGATAGAAGATTATTGACATGCACAACTTGCCTAAGACGTCCCTAGCCAACATGGTAGAATGTTAGAATTGGCTCCTCTTGGAAAATTGATATTCAGGCTATTACCAAGGTGATTATGCTTGTGTTCCCACTTGAAAGATAATAAACATCATTTTAAGTCTAAAGGCAACATCCTTACTTTGTTAGCTTGGTTTGAAAATCAGTTGCAAGTGGTACACTGAATTCTTCTTTCAGCAATGCTACTTGTGATATAGCCTTTATCTGCTGGCTCCCCCCTACATAAGCTATTGGATACTGCTACATGCTTTATTTAATATAGAGTGTTCTATATTTTCAGACCAGTGAATGGAGGTCTGCCTTGTTTAATGACTACATTATGGTATGGATCCAAGATATGAGGCTCGTCATTCTTAGAACTATTAACTTGTTTTTTTGTGTGTTTCTTCTTGTCAATTCTTTCTTTAAATAGTCATAAACAACTATTGAACATGATTCACTTTGTTGATCCTTTTGCTCATGAAAAATCCTTGTTTTGTGGCTTAAACTTTCCTTCCTTGCTATCAGCTTCGCTTGCCAAGTTAATAACCTGGAGGGTGGAAAACGCAGCCACAAGGGACAACCAAAATTAATTGGGTAATGTAAAATAGTGTGAAAAAATCATTATGAAATGTTAGTTTACAAGTCTTTCATTAGTTAGGATAGTATCAGAGTAGCCATTCAAATTTTTGTGAGGGGGCACCTTGTGTCCATATAGAGTTTCATATATTATTCCTCTTAATCTGGTTGTTTTCAAATATAGTCCTAAAGTATATTCTATTTGTCAATTGGCCTTAGAGATATTTAATTGTCCTCTATATATAAAATTTTCTAGTAAAGGAATTTCAAAGTCGAAAATCAAGTTTTCATGGCCAGGTAGCTCTGCAATTTTCCTTACAAAAGTCAAGTCCTGCAGTAAAGTAGAAACAGCCATAGGGATATTTTTCAGTTTCAGTTCAGCCATCAGCACAACCTCCAACAACATCATCTGGGGTTGTTGGTGCCTCTTGCCAAGGTCCACTCATGGCTTCTGCAAATCCATGTATTTTGTATCGAGGTGTGCATTCCCAAATGAAAATGCAATCCCCTTTCTTGATGAGCAATGGGGATGAACTCCAACGCCCTCACACATCCGACATTTTATCGATGGGTTCCCTTTTTTCACTGCCTAAGAACTCATGGAATCTTGGACCTCCACTCACCACTCATGAATACCCGAACCGTCCACCACTCTTAAGTTTTACTTTGAAGTATAAAATGCATGGATTGTATTCACACCTAGAGCACTGGTATGAAGATCCACCACCAAAGTTTGGAGAGTGAGGAACAACAACAACGTTGTGATATAAGGGAAATATTCTCATCTGATCCCCATGATTTATTTATGTATTGTTTTATATAAGGGACATCGAAGTGAAGCTCCGTAGCTAGACAATAGTAGGCAGAGCACATGGTCTCATTTGGAACAACTCAATGTCATGAACAATGAGTGTCTAATAGTTAAGTATGAGTTTACGTGTTGCTAACAGACATGACTATAGATTATAGCATACGCTTGGGCTCTTCCCTAAAGCAGATATCAGTGAGTGAAGCAGACAAAAAATCAGTTGTTATTGTCTCCATTTGATGCAGTAACAAATTTTTTTACTGAAAAGCTGTATAGTGAAAACTAACACAAACTGAAAGTAACCAGAAAATTAAAGGCAGAGAGGTATAGAGGGAATTAGCTAGAACTGTCTTCTTCCAAGGAGGTACAGAAATAGAGGCTGACGAGGGAAAAATCTTGAGAGTATTCCCATGGGTTTGCTGCTGCCACCTGTCTGGGTCAGTAGTTCAGACATCTATAGCCACCAGGAAAAGTTCAGAAGGTTGTCCAGATTTTTTTTAGTTTAACAAGTAGAATAAATTTATTTAATTGATCAATTAAATAAGAAAGGTATCCATTTCTACATAGGATATTTTTTTGGTCTCAATCAACGCAAGTGAGGTGGTGACAGATGGACCGTACTCTTCTACTGTTTAGAGTTGGATACATTCTTCTCCGTATCCCTAGCAAGCTTCTTTCCGTGGTTATTCAGTTCTGCTCACTGTTAGCATATATGTAGATGGGCATACAACAGTCAAACCAAAACTAATACACACTATACGATCTACTCTACACTCAAGTGGGGAAAGGTAGAGGAGGGCCGACAAGAATTTTGACAAGACCTATCATCAGTGTGGTTCATCAATTCTAATATATGGCATATTTGTCGTACTGAAAGAAAGTTGACTCTCAGTTTCATAGTGAAGTTTAGTTTACATATATCTTATTCATTTCTCTTGAGTGCGGACATTGTTCTTTGTTTTTGTAGAATTAGTGACTTCTTTTATTCAAGTTGGAGTGTAGTGTGGTCAAACTTTTCTGCTTTTCTCCTCCATGTGGTCACGTCATGTGAAATGAAATAAAAGACAAAGATGGACGATTAGTGGTTGCATATGGTTATGTTTTCAGATGATCATTGGATTACATGCCTATAGCTGCCTGCACAATCGATGTGTATAAAATAACAACCTAAATTTTCAGAACCCATGTATAATGACATGAAGAGCTAATTGTAATATAAAAAATTCAGTAGGCGTACTTCTTCGTTGACCATCATAAAAGTTTATATACTTAAAGTAGCAATGAAACTTCAGAATATATATTTCCTCTCCTTTTTACTTCTAGTTTGTTGAAATTCATTCTAGTTTTTTGGTTGTGAATGTCATGATCTTTGCAGCGGTGACTGAGGCAGTGGTGGGAGATACCAAATTTATTGGTACAATATTGCATTCAGATATGAGGATGTACAATTGGCTTCTATTAGTGATAAAATGGACATCGAGTATGCTGCAAGATTCTTTTCAAATTTGTTTGATTTACTCATAGTTATGTGACTGCGAATTTATTCTCTTATAAAGACTTTTTTATAAAATAGAAAACTAGAATAATAAAAGTTTACTAAGTTTGTGTGTAATGTCTACATGATTACAGTAACTAATATGTTGCGAAATTTCTTGTTATCATTTCTAATTTTATGCCACATGATACTTAAGTGATAAAATTCCAACTTACAAATTTTTGTTTTACAAATAATATAAATTCCCCCCTTCAGGATTTAATGTAAAGTACTGGCTAGGAGAAGATATCTCATTTTGTAATGATAACACTCAAGACTATTGCAGTCCTCAATCATCAGGTATAACATTACATAAACCAGCTAGTAAGATGTAAAGAGTGGGTCAGAAAAATGTCAATATCAGGGGGTTTCTCAGTGACAGGAAATGGGTGAGTAGGCGTGGAAATTTTTTAAGGCATGTAGTTCACAGATAGCTCCACATAAGAAAACTCATGGATGAATCCCATGATAGTGAAAGTAATATTCCATAGTTCGTTCTAACCTGGACTTAACATTGCAACTCTTTTGATATTTTTCTTACCTATAACCGTGTCCTAAGTTTTCAGTCAGTTGGGCATATGGACTTAACATCACAACACTTTTGATATTTTTGACATATAGTCATGTGCATAAGAAGTTATCATCCAGCTGGGTATTACTTTTGCAATTACCAATCCACACTATTTCATATACGTAAACATATGAGGAACCCACTTTATCGGTTCAGAAAATTAATCGCTGACCAACATGGTTGTTTTAGCGCCTTATGCTTGATATTATGCTGCTACTCTGATTCAAATGAGGTACGAGCTACCTACTATGTGCCCTGAGTAGCTTTTCTTTTATTCTTTCCATGAATTCTCCATTAAATAAATTGCATGAATCATAGTATGTGTTCACTATAATAAATGGTCATTTATATCTCACTATCTCCCCTTAGGTTGAGTTAGGGCTAGGTCAACTAGGAAGCACAAACACACCGTGGTTGAGTCGGGGCTAGATCGGCGGCCTAGTCCTCAAATTTGTGAGTGGCGTAAGTGATCAACTTCCATAACAAAAGGGTTGTCAACCTCGTTATGCTTGCTTCTTTTGTGAAAGACCAGGCTACTAGCTAAGAGATAGTTGTCTTGTTCTTGTATAATATAGGTAGAGAAGTGGTTAGATAAATACTTATAGAAGATGTTTCTCCCACAAAACTCCTAGGTTGCATGAGCCATAGCCCTAAAACCAATATTTGCACTACAACCTTTGACCACATATTTCTGACCTCAAAGTTTTACAAGATTGGTTTCCAAAACCTATAACATGTAGAGGTATACTTCTTATCACCATGAATGCCACGAGCTTTGGCATATCAAGAAAATTGAGTACTGTCTATGTTTTCCATACATGAGCCTCTACCCTGGTGAGCATTTGAGGTATATAACTACAATAAATGGTATTCATACCAGATTGCTTTGCCTTGTCTAGTAATCTACAAACTGAGCCAACAAGAAAGGTAATATTATCACCAACCACAATGAGACACAGAAGAGCTTGCACAAATAATCAGGTGAGAGTTTGAGGCAGAATCTGATGAATGAGCTCTATATCATTTCTCCGTAGTGTCTCTTTATAAAAGGTCGACCATTTTCTGTCTTCTTTCTCTTGCACTGATAACTGCATACTGCTGAAACTTGCACCTCTCTTTCAGAATTCATGTGTAGGCCTTTGCCTTGTATATTCCTTATAGTAAATCCCTATACATCGTGAGGTTGAGATAAAATTTCCAAGTAAGCCAAAAATATGGCAGAAAAGCATAGATATCTCTTTGAAAGTTCATATCTTGCAACTAGGAGCAAATAATGTGGAGAAAGAAAATCTGAAATTCGGAAAAGTAATGATCTGACCAGTTATTAGAATCAAGTGTATTGAAGAAACAATTTGACATTTCATTCTATACGAATTATTGATTTCAACAATAGCTTTGTATAGCTTTATACTATTTGCTCCAATTATAAAATATAATTGTCTTTGAATTGTACTCTAAACTATTTATAAACAATATGTGGCTAAGCTAATTACCAAAGATGCAATGCTAGTTGGGTCTAGAATGAGGCATTCTACTACTAATATGTGACAACAATTGTCTCGTTTCTATGTTTTTTCTTTGGAAGCATATGAAGCATCTGATGTGTCGCCGCAAACACACCAAATCGACTAGGAAAATTATCCCTAGAGTTTACCCTTTTAACGGCAAACTACCCACTTGTAAACAAGCGGGTTGATTTGAGTATAGAAGGGATTGGTCCCAAGGAACGGGGTTATTAAGCGTCAATCAAAAACAAATTGCGATGAACAAAATGTAAATTCCTATTTTAAGAGTTTGAATAAACTAAAACAAGAAAGTAAAATTGCATAATTAAAATAATTTATCAAAAGAACTAGAACAAAAGAAAGTAAACTTGCAGAAAGGAGAATTGATTGGGTTTTAATTCAATTGATGGGAAATGTTGAAAGTACGGGTTTCACCCCCATGGGCCTCATAATATCTTAACCAGTTTTAATTCCTTTTTAGATAAAGTTAGATTAGGACCGTGTAGATTTGTTCCTTTCGGAAACAGATCCCATGGATTAAACTACCTGTAGATTCGAGGTCTCATCGTTCTGCAGGTCCTGGATCAATCGTTCAACAAGTTTATGTCCAAGGTCTCATCAAGGAACATGTGAGTTCTATTCGATGTCCTAGTTTACAAGTCTGAGGTCTCATCGTTATGAATAATAATGGTCAAGAAGTACAAATGATCAGTTCATAATTCACGTTGTTAAATGAATAAAGACTCATCTTGTATTATTTTAAAGGAATTACAGTTTGCTAAGACAAGTTATGGGGCTCATGGGGCTACCTCCCATGTCCCAGCAATGGAAGGACTACTCCATATCACTCGTAGAAACAAGAACAAAGCTAGGAATAATAGAGATTATGTTACTAACAACACGTTGCGGACTCCGTCTCTCCTTTCCTTGCTTTGTTCCCTCGAGCAAAGTTCTATATGATAGGGGGGTTGATGATGTGTTTGTGCACTCCCCCCTCCTTTTATAATAGAGAAAGCATCCTCGGAACCCTAGAATAGGGCATGGCAATGGCTGGAAAATCCTTGAGTCGGTGTGCCAGTCAATCGACTGGGTGGCCAGTCAGTCAACCAACTTAAATGTTGTGTTATTCTCAAGCAAGGGATGCTTAACTGTTTGACTTGATGCTTCGGCACCAAGAATTCTAGTCGACTGGTTCGAGGCGAGTCAACTGGTTTGACCATGCAAAACACGCCTTAATAGGGTTGAGTCGAGCGACTAGGGTGGCCAGTCGAGCGATTGGCAATTTGCGGCTTCTCCCTGTCTGTTATTGAGTCGATCGATCGGAGGGGGCGAGTTGACCTACTGGGCTTCTAGGAGGCTGAAGTCGGCCTCTTAATCTTCAAATTTCTCGAGGAAATGAAGTTACAATCTTGGACTTGAACGAGTGACAAGGGACAAAATACCTACAAAATGAGGAAAAAATAATGAGAAATCTAATTAAAGAAAGAAAAATAAGAAAATTTTAATTAGTTCCCAAAATTAAAGAAAATAAGGAACGTAATGTCCTAAATAATTGACCTAAAAATGTGATCAAAGTGATGAATATGCATTCATCAGCATCCTAACTATCGTAAAATATGTTTGAAGAGTCCTAAATATAGTGTGTTCATAAACAATATCTTAACCTAACTCCTTACCCTCATTTACCTTTTACAATTTTAATAATGACTTTTATAATGATCTATGGTTGATGTAAGTGTGATGGTGAATATCAGCAAATCCAATTTAGGTTTCTGAGCTGAAAACTAGGAAATTACGCATATGGATAGGTACTTCGAAGTTTTTGGAACCAAATTTGATTGAGGGGATAATTATCTCTTAGAAAGAGCTCTACAAGTTACTTGAGTGGAATGAGTGGACTATTGTACATGTTGCTAGATTTATTTTTCAGCTTTTATGTGTATAAAAGAAATATAAGTGAAGTGTATTTTGTAAAATAGAATTTTAGTAGAAAGATATGTTTGTGGTTGGTTGTTCGGGCATGCTTCAAAGTGATGAATCATTGAATAATCAAACCCATATGTGTTATGAGTTTTCTCAGCAGATATCCTAGTTATTTAAGAACATAAATGCTTTATGCAAGATATTCTTAGATTTTCTACTTTATAGAGTAATATATGGAAACAAAAGTTGTGTGTGGGTAGGGTCTCTATGATGTGATGATCATGTGCAAAAAAAACCTTCATAAAAGGATGTTTATGCTCAAAGTAGAGAAGTAATATATAGATGAAAGGAAAGGCTAGTAAATCAGTAGAAAGATCTTCAAAAAAGTGATCGAATAGAAAACTAGAGAAGAATGAAAAATCCAAACACTCTCATCACTAACTGAACTGAATAGGTGGTAACATAGAATCATGTGGTCTAAACAAAGATTCTTGCACTAGATACTGAGGGATACGAATTTAGAATGGCTTATGTACTATCTCTGAGGGATACGAATCTACAATGACTTATGTACTATCTCATTGTGGCTCCACGGACTTGGAAATATTTCCTAGTTACATTTGTAAAGGAGACATTATACTCAATGTTTTTTCCAAATGTATGCTTGTGCATTTTTTATACTATATAAAAATCTGAATCAGTTTGTTACAATGTTGATCCGCAACTTACCTCATGCAAAATTTTAAAAGTACAGAGATCAGACCTGCAAAATTTCATGGCTTAATCTGTTCATTTTGTCTTCAAAATGGGAGTTGTTGCATTTATCAAAATTTTCGTCGAAATTTCCAAAAATTTCTGTTTCCACATCGTCAAAACAACATTCAAATTGGAATCTGGATACCTCATTCCTTGCTTATTTTCCACTTCTAGAGATGGCCGCTTAGAGAGGCCATCCTGGCAGTGTTCCAATTTAAGAACTAGATCAACTGACTGCTCCCAAGAAGGAATCTTTTATTGCCATACAGGCTAGAGGCCAAGTCCACAACATAAGCTAGTACTTTGTTCTGCTAAATTGCAAAGGAAACCAAGACCCAACCCGCAGTTCGCGGGAGCACCTTTGATGGTTCTTTGTATATCAACAACAATCATGAAGAACTAAAGAAGTCAGTACAAATTCATCTCCCTAAGTTCGGCCTCAGAGTTGTGAAAGCGTAGTTGCCCACAATAGGCTTGGCCCTGGAAAGGACACCTAATAGGGTGGTTTTGCTAGAATTGGGCATGCCAACGAGGGCAATATCTGTAAAGCTCTTGAGTTCTAGCCTCTAGGATTGTTTATCTGCCAGAAAAACCAGAAGTTAGTGAAGACTCATCATCATTGATATCGTGAACTCTAGATTCAGAGGAATCAAACTCTAAATGATCTTCATCTTTCTTTTCACAACCAACATTTGCTTCCCATTTCTTTAACTTTTTATAATGTCCAGGAGCTCTATCAAAATATGCACTATCAAGGCCAGCTTTTCCTCCACGGGCTATTGTAATTGTTCGGCTTTGCTGCATTAGCTCAGCACCTCTGTGCTTAATGAATGTCTTAATGAATGCATCTACTAAATGAAAAGATTATACTTCAAATCTATTTATGTATGATTGATCATGATGTAAGTTCCTCTCTGTGCTTCTCATTTTGAGAAGTAGATTCCAGATATGTCCTCTTAAAGAGGCCTTCATGCCTTCCTGGTAGTGTTCCAGTTTGAGAACTAGACCCATCAATTGCTCCCCGGGAGGAATCCCTTTATTGCCATCCAGACCTAAGGCCAAGTCCACAACATAAGCAAGTAATTTGGCCGGAAAAATCAGCAGATAGTGAAGACTCGTCATCATTCATATATTTAACTCCGGGTTCAGAGGAATCAAACTCTAAACAATCCACGTCTTTTTGTTCGCAACCAGCACCTGCTTCCCATTTCTTTAAATTTTATGATGTTCAGCAGCTAAAAACCAAAGTAGCCGGCAAAGTGAACTGCAAAGCGCTTTCCTTGAAGACTCCCATGAGAATGTTATGAAAAATGAAGTTGTTGTCCATTCAAGAACTAGAAGTGAATTCCTCAAATGATTCTATCTCTGAGTCTGGGCTTTCCCATTATGAACCAGACAACTCCAATGTTATTTCCAATACTATAAGCTTAGTGTTTGTCAAGGAAACTGCAAACAAAATTGTGGAAGTAAGCTTCAACTTCAGTTTCTCCTTTTAATCTTAGTTCCTTACTGCCTCCGTATGTGTAATAAAATCTACTATAAAGTGAGCTCATCCAGGATGGTCTCATAGCTGTAGTGAATGTTTTTTCTTATACTTGGCATGTTTCTGCAAATGCTATTCCAAAATGCACTCTCTAGATGTTGGTATGAATGATACTTATGATCATGATGTGTATGCTTGCATGTAATGTTAAATCCGCTTAATTTGAAATGACACGCTCGTGATTTATTATCTAGGTTGCTTAAAAAGTCTTGTAGTCAGGGGCGAATCTAGGGGAGAGGGTAGGGGGGCCCTCCCAAATTCAAAAATTAAATTGTAATTATAAACTTTTGCGTGAAGAAGTGTATACGGTAATGCTGTGTTGTTATATTGATATGTACAACCCTATCCTATATATAGGAAAGGAGGCTATTACAAGGAAGCACAAAGGAAGCGAACTAACCCTAATGGGCCATGGGCAACAGGCCCATGTAGACAATAGACATATAACCTATTAACTAAATAGGCTATATTCTAACACTCCCCCTCAAGCTGGAGCATGGGTGAACGCATGTCCAAGCTTGGAGTTACATGACTTAATTGAATGATAAGAAATAAATGAAAAATGAAAGATAAATATGTCACTCACCATACAAAATTATTACTCCCCCTTAAACAACAATTTCAAACTGAAAATATATGATGACGCCTCTTTGAGATGTGTTTTGTAGGTTGGAGAAGCTCGAGCTTTGAAAAGGGTCTTTCTCTTGAAGTGCATATGGAATGAAAAACATTTGAAGCAGACAATCATAAATACCACGACTACGTCGTCTTCACTCGAGAGGAATGTGGAGTGGAATAAGCACACTTAACACATGACACGTACATAACGTGGCACGAACGTAGAAGCACAGTGTCGATGTAGCAGTGGAGATGTCTCTGAATTGTCTGAGAAGTGTAGTCAACTGGAATTAGAGCAGATGACCACTGACGTGCATAACATGTCAGAACATGCTGGCGAGGTGCTGAGGTGGCGTCTCAACACAGGTGTAGCATATGCAACTCGGAGAAGACGTGACAAAGTAACTCGGTGAAGATCACTCTGTATGAATCCTTGTAGATACAATTTTGGCACAGGCTTGAAGAAGATGAGCTTCGAGAATGAAGAAGCAACCATCTGAAACACCATCAACTCAGCATGAATGATCAACTGGAACGTCATCAACACCAAAGGGACTAGAGGCCCGAATATGCGCAGCAAGCTCTTATCCCGACGTACATAATGCAGTATGAACGCGGGAGTCTTGGTGTCAATGTTGCAACTGTGAGATCCTTCAATGTTGTGTGAAAATTAATGTGATGCTAAGTGGGAATGACGTTCCACAAAGACATCAAGGAACCAGATGTGCTGAACAATACGAAGCTCCATGAAGATAACCTGGAATATATCATCTTATCTCATCTCATCTCATCTCATGTCTGTCTCCTCATATCCTCTCTCTCATGTTCTCTTCATACCCTCCTCTCTATCTCTCTCTTTCCTGTATTCCCCCCCCCCCCCGCACACCAAATACGATGAGAGTGAGTAGATAGTGTGGAAAAAGGGAAATATGACCCCCCGCACAAGGAAAGACACGCACATGAGGGATGGGAGGGTGGGAAAGGAAAAATATCAAATGAGAGGTGCAAAAAGTAGAGAAGAACAAAAAGAAGACTACCGGAATGGAAGCATCGGTAGAAAGAGGAGATACAATACCAGAATTTTACTCAGCAAGGGAGGAAGTGGCACTACTGGAATGGTTTCTCGGCATGAAAATCGATAATCGAAATCAATATGCAAAAATACCCAGATTAAGATTTGGATAGGGAAAATAAATAGATCTTAACCTGAAAAGGACATTTCTCTGACCCTTAGGTCGACAAATGTGGGGGTGTGGGGGAAGAGCCCCCAGGAAAAAAAAATTTGCTGGGTCCTAAGTATTGGAGGAGAGATGGACCTTTGGAGGACACCATTACTGAATTTGGACATAGTCTGACTACTTCGTACATGCTGTGTGACTTGTCAGGGGTAAGATGCAGACTCATATTGACACGATGTGTGGGCTGCTAACACGTCGTGTAGCTTTGACGACTCCCAACAATACGTCGTATGGGAACAAGACACGCCATGCCGGATGTGGGAGGCGTGAACTAGATCTCTGGGGACACGTCGTGTTCCAAGTGGACACGTTGTGGCTGAAGTCAGAGGCATAACTCAGATGTTCGTCGACACGTTGTGTTTGTTGTAATATGCACCGTCAGAACGAGTTTTGGAATCGAACATGGTGTGTGTTTTGAGCGACAGGTCGTGTCTTTTTCTTTCTGAACGAAACTTCGCGCCGTCAGGGTGATTTCTGAAGCACGACATGCCATGTTGTTTGGACAACACGCCATGTCGGCGGGGGCTGATGCACAATCTCGACGAGAATTCACGCCATCAAGGAGATAAGTACCTCAAGAATTAGCACCATGGGTCGATGGGAATTAGCGCCGTCTTTTGTACTCCTTTGATCATGAACAGAGTTGATTCCTTGCTTGACCACGGATGGATCTGGACGGGAATTAGCGTCGTCCAGGAAACTGAGATGTGGTGTAGCGATGAAGCGACTGGACACAGAGATGATGGATCTGCGGCAGCTCAACGCGGAGATGGTAGGGCAACGAGGCGGTGGTTGCTGGAGCGGAAGGCAGATCTGCTTTGGCGTGGTTGCTTCAATGGAGGCGGCTGTGTATGGAGCTGCTTGAGATGTCTGGGAAAGTAAAGACAACGATGACTATGATGACGGCCACGAGAGAGACTCGGTGGCTTCCTAGATAATGGTCGGGAAGGATGGCATCGGTAGATAGCTTTGGATCGAAAAACATAGATTGTATGCCGGGAAGGTTGGCGCCGACGTACAAATCTATGTGAAAGTGGGAGAAAGAGCCATGGAGGTCAGAAGTGCATAGCGGCAGCCGACCTATGCCATGGAAGAGGCGGCGACGGCCGCCCACAGGCGTGGACACTCTCCTTGTGCTCTCTTTAGGAGAGGAAGGGGCGGCGGTTGCTACGGTTGGATCTGGCACCGGAGAGAGAAGAGGGAAGGAGGGGCGGTGGCTAGGGTTCTCTCCTCAGGGCTACTGCTCCGATACCATGTGAAGAAGTGTATACGAGAATGTTGTGTTGTTTTATTGATATGTACACCCCTATCCTATATATAGGAAAGGAGGCTATTACAAGGAAGCAGACTAACCCTAATGGGCCATGGGAAATAGGCCCAAGTAGGCAATAGACTTATAACCTATTAACTAAATAGGCTATATTCTAACATTATGGTAAAATATAACACATTACATATAAGTATGCACAAAGTATGAACAAACAAGCTTTGTAGTTGGACAGGTCTATATTTTTTTCAACTTGAAATCAACCCCCCTAGCGTGACTCGGCTCCCCCTAATGTCACTTTCTGGATGCGCCACTGCTTGTAGTTATATTAAGTTTGAGTTACCTTTCTACTAACTTGCTATCAAACACCGACATGTAGCATATCCCTCTTTCATAATTGCTCGCATGAAATCTGATTTGGATATTGCGCCATTATATGTTTTTTACTTGCCAATATCAAGTATTCCAGTCATGTGGTATGTGCTCTCTATCTCCTTCATTCCTCTTGTGGGCTTTCCATCCAAATTCTATTTATAGGTCTGAGACCATAAAAGTTACTGGAGCAGCTGATGGGGAAAGTCCATATGGTATTCTTGAGTCATTTGTTGAAGCAGCTGATACTGATGAGAAAAACTAAAACATATGAGAATAAGTGGGGAAATAATTCAAGCAACTCCCAAAAAGAATAGTCGGGTAGATAGATTTGTTCAAGCTTCATAGTGAAATATGTAGATCAGAATTCTACTTCACCAAATAAAGGTTATTCGACGAGACAATGAAAAGTGATTGATCATGTACCCAGTGTAGTTCAAAATTGGGTGATTTTAGTTTAGGGACCTCAAGAGACCTTTGCAAATAGACCAAGGGCGAATTTGAGGTGTGTTGGTTCTCTATTAAAGAAACATCTTCCAAAGAAAGGTTTCAAATTCAGATGTATAAAATCATTTGATTGTTTTATATATTTTAAGAAAAAATATGTATGATTCTTATTAGAATGTGTGGTATTCAACCCAAAACCAATTGGCAATGGGTGAAGGGACCACACACCTTATAAGCTCCAGGACCTCCCCAGATCTCAAGGATATGGGACTATTCTAACATCCCCCCTCAAGTGCAGCCACTTTTGTGGGCTTGCACTTGTTCTTTTTTAGGTAGGGTGTGGTCCTCACACTTGTCTCGTGGGGTCCACTCTGATACCATATTAGAATGTGTGGTATTCAACCCAAAACCAATTGGCAATGGGTGAAGGGACCACACACCTTATAAGCTCCAGGACCTCCCCAGAGCTCAGCGATATGGGACTATTCTAACATCCCCCCTCAAGTGCAGCCATGTTTGTGGACTTGCACTTGTTCTTTTTTAGGTATGGTGTGGTTCTCACACTTGTCTCGTGGGGTCCGCTCTGATACCATATTAGAATGTGTGGTATTCAACCCAAAATCAATTGGTAATGGGTGAAGGGACCACACACCTTATAAGCTCCAGGACCTCCCCAGAGCTTTGTGGTATGGGACTATTCTAATTTTTTTTTGAAATATATGTATTTACGACCCTAAAAGATGTCTCTACTATATGTGGCCATCAAAATGGAAAATTTGTCCTTATTAGTATATGTAACAAATTTATGTGGTCATTAATACTACTAATGAATAACAATTTATATTATTGTTATTGGTATGCGTGGCAGAATGATGTAATCGCTAATATTATCAACGACTAACCATTTATTATTGTTATAACCAACAAAAAAATATCTAAGTTGACGCTAACACCAATAACTACAAATTGAAATTAATCGCCACAAATTTTATTTACGGCAAGACCAGTAACGAAAACATCCGACGACTTTCTTTTCTTGTCATTAATAGTTATACCGAGTGAAATTTGGTACATTTACAACAAACATTTTCCATCGTTATTATGTTATTTACCTGCATTGCAAGTCTATTATACTAATAGGAAGGAGAAGAATAAACATCCCAATTTGTGTTGGGATCCGGAGGTGTGCTTACTGGCTTGGCTCCCAAGATACCAGTTTCTTGTAATCAATCAAGGATATACTTGCGTTGAGATAGACAATCCAGAGGTGTCCTTACTGGCTTGGCTCTCAAGATACCAGTTTCTTGTAATCGATCAAGGATATACTTGAGTTGAGATAGACATACTCCAGAAGAGGAATGGGATACTTCAATTTCAAAAAAATGGTGCAATTTTCCTTGACCTTTAGTAATAAAGTGTTTGCTTAGATATTCTATGGAAGCTCGAATACCCTGATGGTAACTTCCAAAATGGATGATATCATCTACATATACAATCAGAATAACTAGCCCAAAGTTGTTTTGACAAACACCAAATGATTAAAATGTGAGCAGTTAAAGTTACAATTAGCAAGAATTTGACTTAATTTATCAAACCAAGCTCTTGGGTAGATTAGGCCATAAATCGCTTTTCCTAGGCAGCAAACTTTAGAACACTCTCCCTGAGCAACAAATCTAGGAGATTGCTCCGTATACATCTCCTCGTGCAGATCGTCATACAAGAAGGTGTTTTCGACATCTAATTGGAATAGAGGCAAGCCTTTATTGACAACCACATATATAAGTAAATGGATGAGTTAAGACGGGATACAGGCAAAAAAGTCTCAAAGTAATCTACACCATAGGTTTGTGTATAGCCTTTAGCAACAAGGCAAGCCACAAGGCATTCAACTGTACCATCAGGTTGATATTTAAAGTAAAGATCCATCTAGAACCCAAAGGAGAGACATGAGAAAGGGCATCTACCAAGTCTCATGTATGTTGTGTATGAAGAGCTTCTATTTACACCTAGGCACAAAGACAGTGGAAAAAGCAGTACTTAAATTGGAAAACTTGAACCAAGATTAGTATCACAACATAATTTCTTAGAGGATGTCAAGTACAAGTGTGCACCCCTTTCCATAAGCCAATCAAAATATCCAAGTCAGAAGGTACCTGGTTGTTCTCATGATCTGTCGATGAGGATGGAGGATTGGTTGATGGAGGAGCCATAGAGGGAGTTGTATTCTTGCGACGTCTTTGGTAAACTTGAGAGGAACAAAAACATGCTCTGCAGAATATGGGGCAATAGGTAAAATACATAGAGCTGATACCATATCAGAAAGTATAGTGTATCTTCAAAAACACTATATCTGCACTAACGAACCATTTCTTAATTGTCAGGTCATAGAATTTATACCCTTTTAAATTTTGGAGTACTCGAAGAAGATACAATTGTAGACCTCGAGTCAAGTTTGGTTAATCCAGTTTGAACATAGTGCACAAAACATGTACTTCTGAAATTTCTAAGGGGCCCAAAAAAAGGAGGAGCCTCGGGGTACAGAATACTAAATGGGATTTGATTGTTTAAAATAGAAGAGGGGTTCAGTTTATCAAACATGAAGTGGGAAGGTAACTACCCAAAACATCTTAGCGATGTGATAGTCAAACATAATTGTCCAAACCATGGTTATGAGAATCAAACCTAACCGTCCGGTTGAACCGCGAACCGGTCACTCTACCGGTTCGGTCCCCTCCCAAAGTCGGAAATGAAGTCTGACCGACATCAAACCACTGAACCGACCGGTTGAACCGATGAAATGGCCCGATTTTAGCCCAACCGATCGATTATCTCAGTTAGTAAGTAAATGTATTGTTGTTGCTATTTTTGTTAATAAATTTTAAATATTATATAAATGTTGGTATATAAATGTCAATGAATAGAATATATTTGTTATTTGCTTTGTTTATCAAGTTATTGTGAGCAGTTGTGATATTATTCATGTTTCATAACTTTGTAAGAATATTTTCCATGAGTATCAAAGACATTTATATATTTTTAAATTACTAGAGACATCATGTTGGCATCACAGTTTGAATCAGTCAGAACACTAGTTGAACCTGTGAATCGGGAACCGGAGGCCTCACTGATTCACTGGCCGGTTAGAGTCTGACAACCTTGGTCCAAACAACTTCTAGAAGGTGATCGTTCTTTCTCTCTGCAAGACCATTTTGTTGAGTGCGGGAACATGATGTTTGTCGAATGATGGCGTGGTGCCAACTTTTTTACATAAAGTATTGACAGAGTATTGCATGAATTTTAGGGCATAGTCTGTCCTAAAGATTTTTATGGGCTTATTAAATTGAGTTTTAATTTCAACAAAAAAGCACTATTCATGTCAAGAAAATGTGTCATTTCCTTAAGTAAAAACAAACAAGTAGCAGAGAGTAATCATCAATAAAGGTCATAAAATAGCAAAATAATGTCACACTCATTACTAAACATGGTCTTTATCAGCATGCACAATATTAAAAACACATCTAGTTTGTTTTCCTAATTGGCATGCATAGATGGAATTAAGTGTCCGAGCTTTGAGGTAGAAGGGTGACCCAGGCGATAGTGCCACTGAAGACCAAGAACTGATGAAGATAGTAGTGGAGTAGCTTGTAGAGCGTCAAGATAGTATAATTTGTCTGGTCCCTGACGGCCCAAACCACTCGTTATCCTCATATGTAGATCCTGAAAGACACGTCCATAGGGTCAAACGTAATAGAGCACTGAATTTTTTTTATAGTTTTACGAATAGAAAGTAGATTCAGAGGTGATCGAGGAACATATGAGGCCAGTCTCAGTAAAAAATTATTCGATGTTTGAATATTTCCAACCCCATGTACTGGGGATTGAGTGCCATCTGCTATGGTGACAAAGAGAATAGATGAAGCTGTCATATCACAAAAGAGTGTAGAATTGCCAAAAATATGAGTAGAAGAACCAGAGTCAATGACCCATTTGTTTTTTACCATAGGGAGTCTAGGAATTCATAAAAGTAGAATCATCATTAGGGCGTGCAACCTTAGTCGGAGCAGGGAGTCTCTCTTGGAGACTTTGACATAGGTCATGGCCATGGTGGAGGCCGTGGTCATTTTGAGCCATCTGGACCTGGACGTGGTCGGCCCCCTTCCAGACCTGAACGTAGTCATCCCTCTACTGGACCTAGCAATGAGCTCCACCCCCTGGCTCAAGACACTGTAACTTTTGTGATCGGAATAATCAAGTGTTGTTAGGTGAAACATGGATATCCCAAGACACGGGCTAATCATGCCTTTACTGACTATACTGAGGAAGAACCTGCCAAACCTCTACTTCTTTTGCAGATTGGATCCACACTGAATTTGACAAACTACTCCAAGCATAGTCACAAATTCAGTATTCGGCATACGTACGGCCAAGTTGAAAAATTTGGAAATCGAGAATTATGCGGAAAATTCGGATAAAAATCGGTCAATGTACGGTAAAAGTTTGGTCAACTATTCGGAAAAAAGTTGGCAAAAAAATAGATTATATATATACACACACACATACACATACACACACACGCACACACACACACACACACACACACACACATATATATATATATATATATATATATATATATATATATATATATATATACAAACATATATATACACATACATATAATGATTGAAAATGACCAAACATCGAACTAATTACCCTAATATTGGAAGAAGGGGAAGAAGTGGGAGCAGTGGCGGAACTAGAAAATTACACAAAGGGGGGCTGAAATCATGTATGTGTACATTTTAGTACATAGGGGGCGGAGTTACAAAAAATGACATCACTGAGAATGGAACCAACACCACTTCACTTAGGAAACTAACTACACACCACTCTAGCTAGTCACTTTCTATGTTACCAAATACGCAGACAACATATTTATTTGTATGTTAATCTATATTTAACACTTAAAAGACATCTACTTGTATTTATTTTTGGGGGGGAGGGGGGGCTAAAGCCCCAACGCCTCCCCCCTAGATACGCCCCTGAGTGGGAGCAGAAGGCACAAATCAGGGAAGAAAGGGCGAGAATGGAGGAGAAAGATGGAGCGTACATGTAGAATGTTGAGGGTTACTCCTCCTGGTGTGTTGGGGGATAGATGAGGAAGGTTGGACGATTTAGTGGAACCCCGCTACAAGTAAAAAAGGACGTGAAAAAAACAAATGTGAAGAAAAAGTACATAACTGTTTAAAATGACAAAAAAACATATTAAACGTGTTTAAAACGTGATACGCGTATAAAACGCGAATATAACGCGTTTAAAATGTATTATTCGGTTTGGAGTTTGAAACGCCCGTCATATACGACACGTGAATAATACACATTTTAAATGCATTTTTTTCAAAAAAAACGGAGTATATTGTGACTATGCTTGTGTGGACTGAGCACATACTAGATTCCATCATGACCTCCACTGATAACTTAAGAACACTTTGTATGACCACAATAAAACTATATGGTTCTAACTACCATACGATGTCTGCATCATTCAAGTTGCACGTCAATGCTTAAAGCCGGTGATGAGAAAACCAAGCATATTTTAAGGACATACTCTCATCGTAATACCATTGCACCACCTATCCTGTCAAGACCGGTGATGAGAAAACCAAGCATATTTTAAGGACGACTCAGGAGTAATGACCTGGATGATAAATAATGCACAACCTAAAATAAGTCAATTACTGCTTCGACTTCAAACTACCAAGGTCATGTGGGATCAATTATCTTAAGTTTATTTACGTTAAAAAAACCCTAAAAGGTCTTTGAAAATTTTAAGAATTTGGCAAAGAAAGAATTCTCTAATGATAACTCAGTTGAAGATTATTCTAACCAACACTTTTCACTTTGGGATACGTTTGAGGTTTACCATCCCCTGTCATATGACATTACTGAAATCCAAAGATAGGGAAATGACTACAACTTAATACATTTTTTTGCTGGATTGTCGACTTCCTTTGGGGGAGTTGTTGATAAGATCTTATCCAGTGATCCTCCACCTAAATTGCACAATATTATGAAGAGAGTCGAACGCCTTTTGTCTATTTCTTCTTCACCATCTGCTTCCTCCGAGACGTTGACTCTCGCTGTCCTTTTTGGTGACTCTACACACAAGTCACCAGAAAGATATAGAAGAGTAGCAGCTCAGATAGAAAAAGCGGCGTGAAGCGTCACCCCAAATAACAACAGTAGATCTCATAAACTCAATAAATGTGTACAAAAGAAATAAGGAACCAACGCCACACCATCAATTAGATTGGCATGTGACCAAGGTGGAAGGGAGGGAGCAAGACCCTCCCTAAAATGTAAATCCAAACCGAGTAAGAGGTGTGCTATATCAAGAACAGTCTGGAAGGGTAGATCAAAAGCAAGTGCAAAGGGAGAAACAAAGTTAGGAAGGTGGATTAGTGATGGGCGGTGTGGATGGGTCAGAGGCGGTGGGTGGTCAGGAGCAGTGAGTAGTGATCTACGACAAGGGGGATAAGTGGTGGAGGGGTGATGGGCGGCAGTTGGTGACGGTGGGCAAGTGAAGAGCAGCGGGAAGAAGGGACGGGGTGAAGGGTTACATGCAATGGGTGGAGGTTACGGTGGCGGGTGGAGAAGAACAAGAGAGGTGGCGAGGATAGGGAAGAAGAAGGTGGCGGCAGGAGAGAGGGAATGGAAGTATTAGGGTTGGCTTGGGGGGGATCAAACCACTCAGATACCATGTGAGTAATAAAGAGTTTTATTGTTGAGATGTCTAAAACAAGATAGACCCTCTCTTTATATGGTATGAGAGAGGTCAACAAATATAGAGTTCACCAATATGGGATCAAAGACAAAATATCAAAAGCACAAAATAAATAACAAAAAACTAAAATATATAAACACAAATAAAGATACAAAAACTAAACAAAATAGCAAACTGTATCCCTTATTATTTGGGGTACATGAAGACTTAGCCTTCTCTTTATCTAAACATGAAGCATTCAACCCAATATACATGACCAATGATTAAGCAAAATCAACTAACTCCAATCTAATCTTGAATTTATACAGGATATCTGCTTTTATTGATCACATTAAGCAAAGTTTTAGGTGCAAATATGTTAGTAATCATGCAAGACTTTAAAAACTGGACCAATGAAGGAACCACCAAACAGATTTCACATAACCTTATAGAGAAATTTCTCTTAGAGGATAAAGAACTTCTAGATGATAAACTCTAAGTGGTACCTATTAAACATAAAACTTTAACGTGTTAATGGAATGACAATCAACATATGAGTAGCATTTGGATAAGTTGCATTTAGCTCTTTAGTTCTTCATAATAACAGAAAAATGTGTGATTTTAGAAGGCAACAATGTTACCCTTCCTTCATATTTTCTCTTTCAATTGCACATAGGTAGGAAGTTTACAAACATGATGTCTGCAAGAAAAATAAAACCCTACAAACAAAATCGAAATGCATGTACTTAGACTGAGGGGTAAACTCTCGTATAAAATGTTAATCATCCTGCCAAATGAAACGCAATGATCAAATCTGACGATAACAAAAATAATACACCGTGATAAAAATCATGGTTCAGGTTTTATTAGTTGTCGGTTCTATGGAACCACCATATAAATAATGCAGAGAAATAGATAACATCATCCTCCAAGCAGAGTGGAGATATGAATTCACTTATATAGATATCAGTGTATCCAATGCAATAATGTATCAAGCATTTACTTGTTATTCTTCAACCTATCACCACTCCATTAGAAGGATGGCTTGTAGTAAGTCAACCGTCATCCCAACACTTGATTCTTCCGTTGTATATGATATGAGCCCCATCGTGATAATATTTCCTTCATCATCCTTCTGAGTTCTACTTGTATAATATTTTTCTGGATCCATGTTGATTTTATGAAGCCTTGGTGTTTGTTGACTCCAGATTTTTCATAGAATTAAAAGGAAAATATGATATTCCTGTTGAAATGCAGGGTTCTTAGTTTCTCACTATGTGCTTTACTCAGTAGCATGTGCTAGCATGCCAATGTGAGGGATATAGACTTTTATAGGAGCTTTTATATATAAGATATTTGATACTCAAAACGGCAGCAATTAAATTTACAGTCGACTTGATTGTTTTGAGATATCGACATCCATTTCCATGGTAGAATTAGCACCCCATGGAAGCAACTATTTTTTTTTAATATATATATAACTGTCTAGTCACCAATTACATCGGTTTCACTTATAGCTCTTATTTGTGCTATTTGACAGATTTCTTGTTCATAGATCCCTCTAATCTGCGACGGACATGCATTGGGTACATGATTTTCCGGTTGTTTGAGAAGTTGTTTTGCCAGTAGATCAACCAGTGAATTTTGTCTCCTTGGTTTGTACATGATCCTCAGATCTTGTATGTGTGCCGCCTCTTCCTTAATTATGAAGCACATAGGTCCATAGGCTCCCCATTTGTTCTTGTCCTTTTAGATTAATTGTTGGGCACTCAGTGAATCAGTTATCAATGTTGCCTTTTGTACTCCATTCACAATACCGATTTGTATACCCTGGAGTATAGCTTGTAGTTCAGCGCATAGCGTGTCTTTTCCTCTAATGCGAGTGTGAGCTGCTTGTATCCAGTTTCCATGTTTATCCCTCAGTATAGCGCATGCCACCTGTTCCATAGTCCGTTTGTGTTGAGCTGCATCCAAATTAATCAAATATCTATCTTCACATAAGTAGGTTTTGTCATTCTTGATTATATTTTCATTCGTGTCCTGGTTCAAAGGTTGTGTGAGGGCAGTGTTGACGTCTTTGATGTTTTGAAGGATTCTATTAGCCAGTTGTGTTGGACTCATTTTTTTTGCCTGAAATATGAAATTATTTCTTCTATTCCAAAGATACCAAACAATGATCGCAAACTCCTCTGCCCACTGTCGTGGCCATTTCTTCTTATTTGTAATATCACTAAACCAACTTCTGAAATCAACAGTTCCGTAGAACGGTGTTGGGGTGGTAGGCTTTAAGATATGCCACACAATTTTTGCAAACGGGCAGTCCCTTAACACATGCAATATTGATTCTTGTTCATTCATACAAATGTTGCATATGCTGTCGTTAACCAATCCCATTTTGTGTCTGCGCAAGTTCGTCATCAAACTGTTGTGTTGGCACAACCACAAGAATGTTTTCAACTTCTCTGGGAGCTTATGGTTCCAAATGGTTCTCCATTTTCCAGGCATTTTCTTTTTCCTCTGTTTAATGATGTGTAAGTAGGCTCCTTTAGTGGTTAGTATTCCCCGATCTCCTGGATTCCAGATCCAGTAATCCTCTCCAGCCCGCGGGTGTGGTGGCTGCGTGTTTGCTATTGCTGCAGTAGTATTATCATCAAACCAGTCTTTGATAAAACCCATATCCCATTGCCCATTTTCCAGCCGTGCACATGCAACATTGATGTCTTTTAACTCATCTGGTATCAATCTACAAGTATGATTAATTGGCCCCATGTCATTCCGCATCCACAGGTCCCACATATTAGTACCCTCTCCATTCATGATGCATCGGGTGCTTTCTTGGATAATCTGATCAGAGTATTTGGCGATGCTTTTCCATACAGCAGTTCCATTCGTGTTGTTGGCTGTGGTGTTCTTGTATTTTTGTTTAAAAACTTGGCACCATGGTATATGGCTGTTTTGAATGAACTGCCATGCTAGCTTCATTAATAGTGCTTGATTGAGTTCAGCTGTTGATTTGACAGATAACCCAACTTCGTTAAGTTCTGCGAATAGCTTGTTCCATGCTACCTTGTTGATCACTCTATTCTGATCATTTCCTCCCCAAATAAATTGTCTGGTAATCTTGTCAATTTCGTTACAAGTGGCTAAAGGCAACAGTGTGGTTTGCATTGTGTACATCGGGATCATTAATAGAGTGGCTTTTGCAAGTGTGACTCTACTCGCCAAAGACAGATGTTTTCCGGTCCAGCTTGATAACCTTTTTCTCATTGTTGTCAATATGGGTTCATAATGTTCTTTTTAAACTCTCCCATGAGTTGCTGGAACCCCTAGATATCTCCCCAGATTAGCTGTATAATTGATGCTTACTGCCCTGCTGATCCTTGCTTGTTCATGTATAGATGTGTTCTTGGAGAAATGTAAGATTGATTTCTCTTTTGATAGTTCCAAACCTGATGCTCTACTAAAAGTATTCAAACACTTTATCATTCTTTTGGAGTGCCTCCTCGTAGCTTCCCTAAACAGTAGTATGTCATCTGCAAAGCAGAGGTGTGATAGTTTCATGCCTCCTCTTGAGATTTGTATAGGGTTCCACTCCTTATTTTGGATTCTTCTTTGAATATCCTGGCATAATCGATCGAGACATAACACAAACACATATGGCGAGATTGGGTCACCCTATCTCACTCCCTGGTTTGGGGTTATTGGTTCAAGTAATTCCCCATTGAACGTTATTCTTGTTTTACCTTGGCTAAGAAGTTGAATTATGGCCCAACTAAGATTGGAAGGAATTGATAGTCTTGTTAAAGTATCTTCGATGAAACCCCACGAAAGTCGGTCATATGCTTTGGATA
The DNA here is from genome assembly GCA_963693085.1 of Alisma plantago-aquatica. Lineage (NCBI taxonomy): Eukaryota > Viridiplantae > Streptophyta > Magnoliopsida > Alismatales > Alismataceae > Alisma > Alisma plantago-aquatica. Next base: position 370,569,427 of record OY856413.1, on the reverse strand, counting down.
AGTAAATCTTCATCACCATCATTCCTTTTCGACCTTTCCTCCTTCTCATTGAGTGAAAGATCTCTTGAGCTAGTATTATATTGTCTGATATTTTTCGACCTGCCACAAAACTTGACTGGAACAGAGAGACCCAATCTGACATTAGAGGTTTTAGGCGTTGCACAATGATTTTTGAAATTAACTTAGCGGTGACATTGTTCAGTGATATCGGCCTGAGGTGATTGCATGAAGTTGGTTGATCTATCTTTGGTATGAGTACCATGGTAGAGTGTGCCAACTTCTCTGGGAGTTGTCCACCTGCAAAAACTTCCTTAATCATCGCAATGATAGGCTTCTTTACTTTGTTCCAACACTTTTGAAGAAAGCCGGCTTCTATACCATCCGGGCCTGGTGCCTTCGAGGGTGCCATCATCATTAGAGCTTCATGAATCTCATCTTCAGAAACCATACATTTGAGGCTGTCTAGTTGCTCACTTGTCATTTGTTTGAATTGCCCAATATATCTTATTTCTCTCGGGGTTCTTATAGAAGGATTTATGTCTGTGAATAATGATGTGAAGTGGGTTTGTATAAGCATTTTCAGGTTCTCTTTGTCATCCACCCACACCCCATTCTCATTCTGCAATCTAGAAATCTAATTTCTCCTTCTTCTGGCTTTTATGAAATTGTGGTAGAATTTGTTGTTTGCATCTCCGAATTTAATCCAGTCACATCTCGATCGTTTTTTGAGGTCTATGTTCTCAATTCGCATTACCTGTTCATATTTGGCTTGTACCTCCACAAGTATAGAATCAATGTATGCATTGTACCCTTTATCAAGTACTTCTTGTAGTTGGCTTATGCGTCGAAGCAGTGTAGTCTTTGTTTTGTTTCTTTCTTTTCGTTGTTGATCATCCCACTCCATCACTTTGACTTTGAATTGATCTACCATTTCTGTATAACTAGTGTCGACCCTCCAGTTATCTTCAACAAATTGCTGGAATGCAGGTTCCTCGTGCCATATTTCTTTAGTTCTGAAAATTGGTTGTGTTCTTATGTTTTGTAGCTTCCATTGGACTAGCAGCGGTGAGTGGTCAGATCCAATTCTAGGTAAAATTTGGACTGACGTGTTTGGATGACTCTCCAACCATTCTGAATTGAAGAGTGCACGATCTAGCTTCGCCAATAAGGTGCCTCTCTTGAATGTTGTGATAGGGCCTGATGTTGAAATCTCCTGGAGACCTGTATCATCCAAGACATCGATGAAATCTTTTGCTGTTGTTGTGTTAAAAGTTCTTGCACCTACTCTCTCTGATCGATTTATTGTTGTATTAAAATCACCGACTACTAGCCATGGTCTTGTGTTTGATTGAGCAATCCTCCTAATGTGGTTCCACAGTGTCCTCCTGGATCCCGGTCATGGGCTTCCATAAACAACTGTAACTTGGATTTGGTCGTCAATTAAGAAGTGAATGTATTGGAAATGGTTCTCTAATACTTTGATATTCAGATTAGCATCGTCCCAAAGTAGCCAAATACCTCCAGCGAACCCAATAGCTTCCACCCTGTGTGAGAACGGGAAGTTGAATTTTTTTATGGTGCTTGTTGCTGTTGAGCCTGATTGTCTCGTTTCCATAATCCCCAATATTCACGGTCTGAACTTATACCTTATTTGTTTGAGATAGCTTTTTGTGGCTTGCTTAGCTACCCCTTGTACATTCCATGTAATTAACATATTAACAAGTGTATTGGTTTGGTTCTGCTCATCCCCTGTCATATCCTGGGTTTCGTCTACCCCTGCTGATTGATTCACTTCTTTTTCCAACTCCTCTGTGCTAGACTGTTTGCCTCTCTTTCGAGATGGAGTATATCCCTCCCCCTGTTGCCTATTTATTTTCCGGTTCCTCAAGTGAATAGATGAATTGGACGTCCCCCGCCTTTCTTGAACTTCGTTCACGGATGTGCCGAAAACAAATCGTGATTGATGGTCTGTTTGTTTTGTTATAGATACCTCCTGCTCTTCCTCATGCAATGTAATAACTTCATCTTCTGTCACATTTACTATTGTATGGTTTTGAACATCCTCTTTCTCCTTCGTGTTTGTGTTCTCCTGTCGTTGCCTTGGTGGTTCAGTTTTTTCATTCCTAGTTTTCCGGTTGGATATATTCTTGTTCTGCCACGCATTTCCCCTTCCTCTCCCTTGGTATTGTCTATAGTAGCCTTGAGTTTCAGCGAATTTTACATTTGGTTCATTTTGTTCCTGTGCCTGAACGCTGTCCTCATTCTCATTCTCATCCTAAAACATGGCAAACCTATTGTGATTTCTCCCATTCTCCCTTTGTTGGTTGGCCCTTTCTTTTGTCCTATTTGTTCTTTTTTGGGCATGGATTTTCTCTGTGAACAAGCTTCGTGTTTCCTCTCGTGTTGCACTGGTTCTAATATGATGTATCTCCTCCTGTCGCAAGTTATGTGTCTCCTGTTGTGATTGAGTTTGCTGTTCCATAGGCACCTCTGCCATCTGCTCATTTGTTTGACGACATTGCTCCGAACTGTGTCCAATGCGGACGCATTTGAGACACAAAAGTGGTATGTTTTTGTATTCCACTGCGTATGACTTCTTCATAATCTAAATTGTGGGTGTAACTGACTTGGCAGTACTAATCTCAACTGCTATCCTCATGAAGTTTCCTCTTCGTTTCTGCCAGGTATTATTATCTACCTTGATTGTGTTACCAATCAGGTTTCCCACCTTTGTAAGGATTTGTTCTTCATAGAAGCAAGGTGGCAGATTTGGGATTCAGATCCACACTGTGATTGATTGTGGAACATCTGAGTTGGGGTTGAAGTCCGGCTTCCATCGCTGGACTGTGAGGTAAGATCCTAGCATCTATTTAATTGCATATAAAGAGGAGAAATCAACTGCACTAATTAGCCAACCGTACTATTTCATTGCATATAAAGAGGAGCTTTTGTATATAAGATATTTAATACTTAAAAAGGGAGCAATTAAATTTACATCGAATTGATTGTTTTGAGATATCAACATCCATTTCCATGGTAGAACTAGCACCTCATGGAAGCATCAATAAAATTGCATATAAAGAGGAGAAACCAACTGTACGAGTTAACCAACTAAATGCTTGAAAACAGCCATATATGGATAGTATCCTAGTAGATGATCGGTTTTCAAATGAAGTAATGACAAATTTAAGAAATCACCATGCTGATTAAAACATAAAGCATTCGGTTTTAGACTTGATTATCCTAACTGTTACCATTTATATAAACACATGTTATAAGGAGTTGTCAGATGGGAAAACAGAATATATGTTCAAATTCAAACAATATGTAAACACTAGTGAGCCAGAAAAAAAATGAGAAACTTCCATGGGTAAACATAAAGCATTCAGTTTTAGACTTGATTATCCCAACTATTACCATGTATATAAACACATATGTTACAAAGAGTTGTTAGATGGGAAAATAGAATATATGTTCAAATTCAAAAAATATGTAAACACTAGTGAGCAAGAAACAAATGAGAAACTTCCATGGGTGGGGCCAGCTTAAGTGAAATCAGTTCAACAAGATGTAACACTTCATTACAGAACAACCATATACAACAATCTTAAAAAACCTAATAGCAAACATATAGCATTGGAACAATAAAATTTCGAATGTTGAACAATTATGAGAAATGCGATGAAAGGTTAGATGAGGGTAAGATAAGAATATATACATATGTCTAAGAATATATTAATGTTTCTATATCTAAAAATACAGTTGTATATGTGTCTTGAGTCAACCATCCAAGAGAAGGAAAACTGCAGTATTGCATATAAACTTTGACGTTTATGAACCACATCCAACAATCTTGCTAATGTAGTACTAGATAAAAGAGCCGAAAATACATGTAATTCACTCCATCAGATATCATTTTATCTTTTGTGCTGCAAAATTGTTACTAGATCTATGTGCCAAAAGGAGCCAGCAAGCATGTAACATGTGAAGAGAAAATAAAGCTGTTGGCCACCGTTGATATTATATCCATTATGTGGAATGCTTCTTCTTCAAAGGCCCTAGGGATCAAGACGATGTATGTACATTTTTATGGCTCTACACCAATCTCCCTCATCTATGTGCGCAACTTGGGAAGATTTATCAGATTTACAAAGTGCATCTATCAGAGTGTTATGTACAACACTATTAGGATATATACCCTGCTTTCTCATATCAAAAAGTAACTCTACGGCTTCCTTCCATTTTCCCACTTTGCATGGCAAATTTATAAAACTATCGAAAGTAACAACGTTAGGGGTAATGCCCAGTTTTTGCATCTTATTCAGTAATGCTACAACATCCTCCCATTTTCCCTTTTTACAGAGCACATTATTAAACTGTTAAAAGTAATAACATTAGGGATAATATCTAGTTTTGCATCTCATTTAGTAATGCTATGGCATTCTTCCATCTCCCATCTTTACAAAGTGCATCAACTAGAGAATTATAAGTAACAATGTCAGGACCAACTCCTTGTTCTATAATTATCATCCAATAGCTCTAGAGCTTCTTTTAACCTCAAATCTTTGCAAAGTACATGCGACAGAGTCAGTAATTTCTGGAAGCATAGGGTTGCACAATGTGTGCACCCTTGTATATATAATAACTGAACAATTATAGAGAGGTCCACATATAATGTAAAAATAACAAAACTAATAACAGAAGATATAAAACAAGATATATATATATATATATATATATATATATATATATATATGTTTACACTCCCCCTCAAGTTGGAGCATAGATATCAATCATGCCCAACTTGTCCATAAGAGTGCAGAATTGCTTCTTTGCCAACAGCTTGGTGAAGATATCAACAAATTGGTCTTCAGAACGCGTGAAAGGAGTGCAGATCTTGCCGGTAAGAATAGATTCCCGAATAAAATGGCAGTCAACCTCAATATATTTGGTGCGCTCATGATAAATAGGATTATTGGCAATGAAGATAACAGCTTTATTATCCCAATGCATGGGGATGGCAGAAGAAGAATCAACCCCAAATTCTTTTAAGAGAGAGCACCCACATAAGCTCACAGGAAGTATGGTCATGGCCCTGTATTCAACTTCATCACTAGATCTAGCAACCACATTTTGCTTCTTGCTCCTCTAGGTGACAAGATTGCCTCCAACGTAAGTACAGTACCCAGAAGTAGATTTCCTGTCAGCTTTGCTTCCTGCATAGTCAGAGTCAGAGTACCCTTCAAGAGAACAATGTCCATTTTTCCTATAATGAAGTCCCTTGCCAGGAGACTTCTTCAAATATCTTAGAATGTGACAAAGTGCATCCCAGTGACACTGTCTGGGTTTATCAAGGTACCTGCTAAGAAGGCCCGCTGTAGTAGAAATATTTGCTCTAGTCACAGTTGAATAAATCAACTTACCAATGAGCCTCCTGTACTTTTTATTATCAGAGAAAAGTAGAGAAGACTCATCATCCCAATTGACATTAGGATCTAGAGGGGTGCCAATCGGTCTAGCTCCAAGCATACATGTCTCATGTAGAATATCTAAGACATACTTCCTTTGAGACAGTACAAGAGCATTAGAGTTTTTAGATACCTCTATGCCCAGAAAATACCGAAGCTTGCCCAAATCTTTGGTAGCAAAATGTTTACCAAGATGGGCTTTAGTAGCTTGAATACCAAGAGAGTCACTGCCAGATATAATAATATCATCAACATAAACGATCAGAATAACAATGCCAGTAGAGGTCTTCTTAGTGAAGACAGAATGATCCACCTGAGATCTCAGAAACCCAAAATCAATCAGAATTTTACTTAATTTGTCAAACCAGGCACGAGGACTCTGCTTGAGCCCATAAATAGATTTCTTCAACCTGCACACTTTGTGTGACTCCCCCTGAGCAACAAACCCAGGAGGTTGCTCCATATAGATTTCCTCTTGTAAATCACCATACAAGAAGGCATTTTTCACATCCAACTGTAGTAGTGGCCAAGCAAGATTAACAACAACAGAAAGAAGAATTCTAACAGAATTAAGATGGGCAACTGGAGAGAAAGTCTCAAAATAATCAATACCATAAGTTTGTGTATACCCTTTAGCAACTAAGTGTGCCTTCAGTCGTTCTACAGTGCCATCAGGATGGTATTTCACAATATACACCCATCTGCAGCCTACAGGCTTACACTGAGGAGGTGGATCCACCAACTCCCAAGTATTTTTGTCAGCAAGAGCAAGCATTTCTTCTTTCATAGCAGACGTCCACGCAGTACTTGTTAGGGCATCATGAATATTCTTTGGAACAGCTACATCAGACAGGGCAGATACAAAATTGCTAGCATGGACATTCAAATGATCAGTAGAAACAAAGTGAGCAATGTTATGAGACGTGCAGGAACGGGTACCCTTTCTAAGAGAAATGGGTATATCAAGATCAAAGGTTACCTCAGGTATGGCAGAACCTTCTGGAGGTGAAGATTGGTTTGTCTGGGGGGGGGGGGGTTCTTGTTCATGAGGTGCCCGGTTCTTGCGCTGATAGACAATAAGAGGTGGAAGCGTATGCTCAGGAGTCACAGTATCAGAATTATCAAACACACATTCAATAGTAACAGGTAGTGGAGAAGTAATAATATCAGGTTGCAGACTATCTCCTCTAGTGGAATAGTAGGGTGTATCCTCAAAAAACACATCGCTGCTGGTAAACCATTTTTTCGCAGTAGGGCTGTAGCATCTATATACTTTTTGAGTACGAGAATAACCAAAAAAAATGCATTTCTCAGCACGAGGAGACAATTTATCATAAGCCAGTCCAAGTAAGCGCACAAAACAAGTACAACCAAAAATCCGAGGAGGCACAGTAAATAAAGTAATGTACGGTTGCAGAACTTGAACAGGTATTTTGTTCCCAATCACAAATGACGACATTCTATTTATCAGAAAATAAGCAGTCAGAATAGCCTCAGGCCAAAACAACCTAGGAACATGAGTATGCATCATAATAGTTCTGACAACCTCTAACAGATGTCTATTTTTTCGCTCAGCTACTCCATTTTGTTGAGTTGTATATGCACATGAGGTCTGATGTAAAGTACCAACAGATTTGCAAAAAACAACCACATCTTTTTGAACAAACTCAAGTGCATTACTAGTACAAAAAACTTTCACAGGCATACCATATTGGGTTTTCACCTCAGCAAATTTTTTTTTTATAGTAGACATAACTTCAGACCTACTTTTCATCATAAACAATCAAGTGGTCCGACGAAAATCATCAACAAATAGAATAAAATATTTATGACCAGACAAACTTGGCACATGGCACAGGCCCCATATATCATAATGTACTAAATCAAAAATGTTTTTGCTGCTAAGATGAGTGTGTTTAGGATAAACATATCTAGTTTGCTTTCCCAACTGATAAGACTCGTGCTGAAAACTATGAGGGCCAACATCAGAAACTACATGTCGGAGCTTTTTAGAAGACGGATGCCCAAGTCGGTAATGCCACTGTAGAGTTGAAACTGATGTAGATAGTACAGAAGCCACAACTGCTCTGTCTACTTTCGACAAATGATCCAGATAAAAAAGTTCATCAGGCCCTTCATACCCCGCACCAATCTTCATCCCCGTGCGAAGGTCCTGAAAAACACATGAACCAGGTATAAAGGTCAGGCTACATTGCAGACTCCACAATATCTTGCTGACCGATAATAAATTAAGAGGAAACCGAGGCACATATAAAGCAGATTTCAGTAGAAAATCGGAAATAATATCTCTGACTCTAGAAACAACAGACTTGGAGCCATCAGCAAGCATAACAGATGAATTACAAACATGTTTAGATAAATGTCTAAATAAAGCTCTATTGCAAGAAATACGAGACGAAGCACTCGAGTCTATAACCCATTTTGTATTACCAGTACTAGGTGAAGGATTACTCAGTAAGGCAGTGTCATAACCAGAATAAGTGGCAGCGTGAGCACCACTAGTCGATGTAGTAGACGACGAGCCAGAGCGCTCTAGTAGCAGATGCTCCACCTCAACACGAATGTAGTCCACAGTCGCACCGGAAGAGACAGTCTCAATAGGCTGAGTCGTTCCCTCCATTGCAGCAGTAGTAGAGTCAGCGGCCGCATTGACCCACGTCGGTTCACCATATTTCTCCCAGTATTTTTCTTCAATATGGTTGGACCGGCCACAGAAAGTACAGACACGTTGTCCTGGATGAGGACGCGCAACAGAAGTAGGAGCAGTAGAAGGAGCCCCACGACCAGAAGTAGCATGGCCTCGTCCTGCACCCAGGGGAGGACGGTTGTCAGTAGAACAACCACGTCCACGGCCACGGACACGGCCCGACATGGCTGCAAGGGCAGTGGATTCACCAACATCAGTAGACAAAGATGGTGATGACGAAGGCAGGCGCTTGTAGGCACTCTGTAGTGACAGAAGAGGGTCACTTGCCAAGATCTGGTCCACGACACCAGCATAGGACTCTGGTAGTCCACAAAGGAACTGGACTAACTGTAGCTCTTGGCGCTGATGCTGCACGGTGGCCAAGTCCGTGGATGGGGGTGATAGGACTCCAGCTCCCCCCACAATCTAGTAAAGTCAGAAAAATAATCCGTAATGTCCGACCCCGTGAATTGTAGACGTCCCAGCTGCTTGGTGATGTCAAACACTTTCTTGGGGTTCTTGCTATGCGAGTATGTGCCGGTGAGCTGATCCCACATCTGCTTCACCGTAGGCAGGTGAAGCAATGTGACACTGATCTTCTCAACACTGCTGTTGAGAATCCATGTCATCACCGTCGAGTCGTCCCGGACCCACTCATCATACGCCTTCACATCTTTAGAGTCGGCGTCCTCTATAGGTTGTGCCAGACCGACACGGATCAGTTCCGAGTACTTTCCCTGGGATTTTGCATAAATCACCATGGAGCATACCCAGTGCTGGTAGTTGCGCCTGTCAAACTTCACAATCATAACTTGACGGCAGAAATCATCTTCCGAGGACGCCATGATAGCAGCAGAAACAAACAGGCACATGCATGCATAGTCACAATAATCGGCGTTTTTTTCAAAAATTCGCGTTTTAAACGCATATAATTCAACTGCCGTATGTGACGGCCGTTTAATACTGTCCTGCCGTATTATATGCGCTATTCACGTTTTATTCGCGTATTAAAAGCGACTTCCGTATTTAACGCATTTTAAACGTTTTTTCCCGTTTTATTCGCTATTGTACATGGGTTGCAACAGGTTGAAGCTACTAACAACTGAGTATCGAGTTGTAAGTTAGTAACGAACTGTAATTTGTTCTATATCATTAGCGATTTAAATTGTTTAGCTTATTACAATTTTAGAATTGTATTAGTGATATTGTTTGCTTTATTGCTTGAATTTCATGACACAAATAGCAGTATTTGATTATAAATTTATATGTGAACATCAGATCTTAGAGAACATTGGTTGCATCTTTCACTTTTATATGTGTCTTTGTATTGTGTGACGTCTAAAGTCTATACATACATATATACATATATATATATATGTCTAAAGTGTATATATATATGTCCAAAGTGTGTGTGTATATATATATATATATATATAGCTGACTTTTTGCCGACTTTTTCCCGAATAGTTGACCGTACTTTGACCGTTCTTTTACCTTTTTTTATCCGAATTTCCTGTATAATTCCCGAATTCTGAATTTTTTAGCTCTGTCGTACGTATCCCGAATACCAAATTTGTGACTATGCATGCAGGCACGAGCAGGCAGAAGACGGACTACGTTGTCAGGCAGGCAGAGGTAGGCACAGATCTACATGGTGTAACCTCTCACATAGAAACTACATCGAAGCACAACAGAGAACCCGGTGGCACAACGGCCTACACGGGCAGGCAGGCAAAAACCAAAAAATCGGTCAACGTTACGACAACCTCAGGCCACCAGAATGTTGCGGATCTTCACGAAGCCAACGATCTGGCGGCGATCAACTACGGAGGCACGCTGGCCCCCGGCGGCTAGGTGGGCTCGCGGTGCAATAGTTGCCGACGGCGGCGCTGCTAGCCACTGGCCTGCCGGCTGGCAGGGGCGGCCACGTAGGGAGAGGGTGGCGGGCTGGCGGCGGGAAGGTGGGCTGCCAGGGGGCGACGGAAGGAGAGAGATCGAAGGGAGGGAGGGCGGCGGCTGGCCTGGATCTTGCTGCTCTGGTACCATGCGACAGAGTCAGTAATTTCCAGAAGTGTAGGGTTGCACAATGTGTGCACCATTGTATATATAATAACGGAACAATTACAGAGAGGTCCACATATAATGTAAAAATAACAAAACTAATAACAGAAGATATAAAACAAGATATATATGTTAATAGTACATCCATTAAACTATGAAATGTAATAATGTTGGGATCATGGAACAAGACTTCGACTTCGATCCGACTTCCACAGGTGTGGACATGGAAGTTTGTGGAAATGTTGAGGAAATGTCGAGGATTTTTACAACCAAACTTCGATGCAACTTTGACAAAAATTAAGCTAAAAATAGCCGTTTTGTGATGAAAATCGATAGATTTCATCAAATCTAGCTAAAAAACACAATATATATTACATAAAACACAATATATATTACATATAGCCATTCATACAGGTTTACATATGTAGATAAATGCACACTTACATACAGTCATCTCCAAACTACGGAGTTCTTCCATATATAAAGTTAGTGACAATAAACAAACTACATAAAAATAGTGTAAATATATGGTAGATTTAGCAGAGAGAGGGTCATTCTATTACTATTCGCTTAGAATAGTAAAAGATAACATCAAAATCATCTTACCTCAAGCTCCAACACTTTTTCCCCATCACACAGCCAACTCCACAAAATACCAGAAGAATGTCGCCAACTTCAATGACTTCGATAAATGTCGAGGACATTGTGGAATTTTTGTATGGACTTGGGTCAACTTCGCCGACATATGGGGAAATGTCGACAACTTTGACGAAATGTCGAGGATATTGTGGAATAAGGATGTTTACATGGATTCGACGTCGCCGACCGTCGACATCGACATTATCGGCCAAATTTTGCCCAATGTCGACGACATTTAGTTCCATGGTTGGGATTAATACCTCACTTTTTCATCTCACATATGATATACTTAACTTCCTTCAGTCTTCCATATTTACAAAGAACATTAATTAAATTGCTAAAAGTAACAACATTAGGGGTAATATCCAGTTTTTGCATCTCATTCAGTAATGCTATAGCATCCTTCCATCTCCCATCTTTACAAAGTGCATCAACTAGACAATTGTAAGTAACAATGTCAAGTTCAAGTCCTTGTTCTATGATATCATCGAATAGCTCTATAGCTTCTCTCCACCTCAAATCTTTGCAAAGTGCATCAATTAAACTAGTAAATGTAACAATGTCAGGATAAATACCTTGCTTTTTCATCTCACATACAATATCCCTTGCTTACTTTAGTCATCCATCTTTGCAAAGTGCGTCAATTAGGCTGTTAAAAGTGACAATGTCAGGGTTAGCACCCTGTTTTTGCATCTCATTCAGTAATTCTACAACTTCCTTCCATCTTCCATCTTTGCAAACTGCGTCAATTAAGATATTATACGTAATCTTGTCAGGATAAATACCCCATTTTCTCTTCTCATTTATGAAGTCTATGGCTTGCTCATGCTTTCCATCTTTGAAAAGAGCAACAGTTAGAAAATTGTAAGTAACAATGTCTGGTTGAATACCTCGTTCTTCCATCTCATTCGGTAGCTCTATAGCTTCCCTCCACCTCAAATCTTTGCAAAGTGCATCCATTAAACTAGTAAATGTAACAATGTCAGGATAAATACCTTGCTTTTTCATCTCACATACAATATCCCTTGCTTCCTTTAGTCTTCCATATTTGCAAAGTGCATCAATTAGGCTGTTAAAAGTGACAATGTTAGGGTTAGCACCCTGTTTTTGCATCTCATTCAGTAATTCTACAACTTCCTTCCATCTTCCATCTTTGCAAACTGCGTCAATTAGGATATTATATGTAATCTTGTCAGGATAAATACCCCATTTTCTCATATCATTTATGATGTCTATGGCTTGCTCATGCTTTCCATCTTTGAAAAGAGCAGCAATTAGACAACTGTAAGTAACAATGTTCGGTTGAATGCCTCGTTCTTCCATCTCATTCAGTAGCTCTATGGCTTCGTTCCACCTCCTATCTTTGCAAAGTGCATCAACTAGACTGTTAAAAGTGACAAGGTTAGGATAGATACGTTGCTTTTTCATCTCACATACAATATCCCTTGCTTCCTTTAGTCTTCCATCTTTGCAAAGTGCATCAATTAGGCTGCTAAAAGTGACAATGTCAGGGTTAGCACCCTGTTTTTGCATCTCATTCAGTAATTCTACAACTTCCTTCCATCTTCCATCTTTGCAAACTGCGTCAATTAGGATATTATATGTAATCTTGTCAGGATAAATACCCTGTTTTCTCATTTTATTTATTAAGGCCATAGCTTCTTGCTTCCTTTCATCTTTATATAGGGCATTGATTAGACTATTATAAGTAACAACACAAGGACGAATACCATGTTCTTCCATGTCATTCCACAACTCTATAGCTTTGCTCCACCTACCAACTTTTAGAAGACCATCGATTACACAACTGTAGGTAACCACATTCGAGGAAAGGCCATGCATGCTATCAAACAGCTTTAACCCTTCATCAATGTTACCAGAATGAATCAGGCCATTAATAAGAGTGTTGTAGGTCACCACATCAGGGTAGATACCCTCCTTGAGCATCTTTGTCAATAACATGAAACCTCCATCAATGCTACCAATACAAAACAATCCATCTATAAGACTATTGTATAAAAAGATGCCAGCAATTATATCTTTCTCGTCCATTAGCTTCATCAAAACCATTGCCTCTTTCACTTTTCCACTCTTACAAAGACGGTTCATTAGACAAGTGAAAGTAACAATGTTGGGATGAATACCATGTTCTTCCATCTCATTCAGTAGCTCTGTGACTTCCTTCCACTTCTTATCTTTGCTAAATGCATCAATTAGACTAGTATATGTATGAATCTAAAGATTAATACCCTGTTTTCTCATTTTATTTATTAAGGCCATAGCTTCTTGCTTCCTTTCATCTTTATATAGGGCATTGATTAGAATACTATAAGTAACATCACAAGGATGAATACCATGTTCTTCCATGTCATTCCACAACTCTATAGCTTTTCTCCACCTACCAACTTTTAGAAGACCATCGATTACACAAGTGTAGGTAACAACATTCGGGGAAATGCCATGCATGCTATCAAACAGCTTTAACCCTTCATGAATGTTACCAGAACGAATCAGGCCATTAATAAGAGTGTTGTAGGTCACCACATTAGGGAAGATACCCTCCTTGAGCATCTTTGTCAATAACATGAAACCTCCATCAATGCTACCAATACGAAACAATCCATCTATAAGACTATTGTATAAAATGATGTCAGCATTTATATCTTTCTCGTCCATCAGCTTCATTAAAACCATTGCCTCTTTCACTTTTCCACTCTTACAAAGACGGTTCATTAGATTGCCATAGGTTACTATATTGGCTCCAAAACCGTTGTTTACCATCTCCTTGAGCAAATCCATTGCTGCAAGCAATTCCCCCTCCCGGCAAAGGCCAAGGATAGCAAGATTGTAGCTGGTAAAGTGAGGAGTTACAGATAGTTTTTCCATGTGCTGCCTGCTCTTGGGCAGTCCTGGCCACAACGCGTTCATGACTGAGGCGTCCACTCTGAATCCAAGCTTTTGCGTAGCTGCCATGGCCCCTAGAGCCACGTCGTGCTTGTTGGTGCGTCTGAAAGAATTCCTCAGAGACAACAGAGTTGAGAAAGACAGTAAAGTACCAGACATGTTCGTGCTCAGATGTTTCGAGATACTGGAAGAATTCCTCAGAGACAGCAGAGTTGAGAAAGACGGTAAAGTATCAGACATGTTCGTGCTCAGATGTTCTGAGATACTGGAAGAATTCATCGAAGACAACAGAGTTGAGAAAGACAGTAAAGTACCAGACATGTTCGTACTCAGATGTACTGAGATACTGGAATCATTGTCTTTGCATTATGTCACTTTGGAAACCCTAGAATTCCAAGAGGACCGCTTATCCATCTGTTGTGACGGTGATCCAAATGACTTTGAGAGGTTACTTCGATTTCTTACGCTTTTTGAGGCATCTGTTGAAGCAAAGCGGCGCTCCTGAGAGATACTACGAAGGCGCCTTCGATAGTTAATTCCTCACATCCCTGAACACAGGCGGTATACCATGAGTACCATGTCCAACAAATGCATAATCACGAAAGGCCAAGCTTTTTCTTACTTAGCTAGCAGGTAGCAAGCTGGTGTTGTGGTACCCGCCGGCGGTCAGGGAGAGTCGAGGTGAGCCCGAAGTTGACGGCGACCCATGGTGGAGAGGGAAGGAGGCTCGCAATAGACCGGGTGTTTCGCAAAAGTGAAGGAAGGAAAAGGTCGATAATGGTATAGCTGCAATCAACGAGAAGTATTTCGTTGGGGTGGTACAGCAGCGGCGGTGTTCACAGCAAAACAGAGGCAGACTAAACTCAGACATAGGAGGAATGGGTCGAGAATGGGGTTGAGCATCGGACCGCCGGGCCAACCCGACACAACTAATCTTCGTAGCCAACTCCTAGCTTCGTCAGCACCTGTGATTCTCAGCCCGATGCCGATTGGATAGTAAGTCCTCACCACATGCTGCTCTGTTTTCATCAGACTTGTCCTCTTTCCCTGCTTTGCGGATGGGTACCCGACCTCAGTCGCATGCAGATTGTTTAGCAATGAAGCCGGAAGGGGATCAATGTCTTCTTTCATAAAAATTGATGTCGTTTTTTTCTTTTTTAATATTTTCCCGTTAGCTTTGGCAAAAGTACATTCTCATATGTTGTTCGTACTTTGTTATCATTCATTTGTATGCTATATGCTCCACGTTAATAAAAGGTTATATAGGAAAAGAGTTACCTAAAGATAAATTAGTTAACACACGCGTGTACATGTGTGTGTCCCATTGAACGTATTTATTTTACTTAAAATATTTGAAAAATAAATTTTATCGAAAGGGTAATGGTAATTCTCGTAATTGTTTGGTAGAAAATTTAGAAACGTGTTGTTTATTAACTCTAAAATTTGTGTTTAAAGGAAGGAATGTAACAGAGAAGTTGAGAGGTTTGGGGCAAATGATTCTATCAAAAAAAATAAAATAGAGCAAATATAAAAAAAAATTTAGAGAAATTGTAAGAAGAGAGAGAGTCAAGGAGAACACAATATCAACTCACTCTTTTTATAGTAGTATAGATGTCCAGATCCGATTCTCCCACTATTTCTGTTACTTCTGTAAACGCGGTGAGGAAATTATAATAAAATTTAATTCCTCTTGATTTATTTGTTCAGTTCAAATTTCATCCAAATCACAACCAACCTTTAGTATCATGTGCTGGATTTTCCATCCAAAGAGCAGTAATTTCTTTGTACGTTTGTATTGTGTGTACGTACTAACAAAGCTAATTCAGAAACCAACAAGTAGCGGTTAACGTTGTGGATCATTCATGTGGTTGTTCTAAGTTCATTTAATGTTCAATTTTTACGCAAAACACTATCCGTAAACTTGACGCGTCGGCAACATTCTCAACTTTAATTAATAAGTCTTCAACAATTGATAATATAAATACATAAAATTCGAGCAGTCAGTCTGAACTAGACATAGCCACACAACATTGTGTTTCAATGAATCCTAGACGGGTTGGCCCGAGCTCAACCCTAAACCCAGATTTTTATATGGGCCGGGTATGGACTCATATTTCCATAATTTTTCCGGGTCAAGACCTGGCCAGTGACCCAAACAAAAATATAGATATGGGTCTGAGCTCACCAAAACTCGAAGTGACTCGATCCGATGCTCATCCCTAGTTGAGAATGCCATTAGTCAAGAAGTAACACCGCTAAGCAAACTCAGTGGGTCGTCCCGATCCAACCCTCGTATGATCTGACCTATATTTGGTTTATATGTTTATATGGATAGGTCGGAGAAAAAGTTACCTAAAGTTTTATACGGACGGTCAGGGCCAAGAAAAATACAAGCTCGATACGCAGATTCATCACAAATACATGTAATATATAACATATAGATGTATAGATGTTTCTATATTAATGTATATAACATATACATGTATATATGTATAGATGTTTGTATAATAATTTATCTTTTACATACTTTTGGTTACAAACTTTTCAAATTACATTTGATCTAAAACTATGTATAGTCAGTATTATTAATAAGATTGAAAGAACATTATACTAGAATATATTTAGGTTATAAGCACTTCTAAATATACAAAATGTGTGCAACATTGTGGAACATATTTTTATATATCAGGTGAGAGCACTTGAGGATTAAGTGAGAGCATCAAAATCCATATACGGGAAAGATTGTACTATGGGATCCAATCCCATAAGTACTACTACTTGTAGATAATAATAGTCTCAACAAACAAACACACATTTAATAGAGATACAAGATAAGTTCAGTTAAACCAAGTCACAAATTTAGGGTTTCTATTATTAAATGGAACAATAAGATGTAAAATGCAATAAGAGTCGCAAATTGAATAAGTATCTATAAGATCAACGGAAGTAGATTCAATTTAAACTTTAAACAATCTATATGACAAATTGTAGGGAAATGGACCCAATTGGGTAAAAATGTATAACCAAGTGACATACAAATCAATATATCTCAATCAAGTCAAAGAAAGAGAGAAAATATAAATTATTGTCCAATATGACTCATAAAGACAAGAAACATACAACCAAGAGAGAGGATGAGGTAAATTGTCCAATATGATTCAAAAAGGAGAGAATTGTTCGATATGATCCAAAATTAAAGCAACATACCTCAAATTGAGTATGAACATCTCAAAGGTCCAAACCTAGATCCAAATAATGGTTGAAAACTACCTATTAAATATTCAGATGAATTAGGGTTAGTGATGCGTGGGTTTTGAGTCGCTTTTATAGACTGGTTTTATATGTGTTTTATGTATTTATTAGTCACATTTGTGGTTAGTATCACATGATTTACTTAATTTAGTCTATAATCTCATACTGCATCAAATTTAATGGAATTCATCTTTTTGGTTATAAACGATCATATTGATGTGTTTTAGTAAGGCTGATTTGGATTCATCTTGAATTTTCAGGAAAAGCGAGTATATGCAGCTGTCGATACCATCGACAGATGTCGATAGTATCAACACAGTCACAGTGAGACAACCGTAAGGAACCAGGATGCGTCGATACCATTGACACTGAAGTCGATTGTAGCAAGATACATACAGCGAGCCAACAGTCAACTGGTCGATACTATCGGCGTAAAGTCGATGGTATCGACCTTGCCCATCTTCAACGACGGAATAGCGACAAAACCAACGCTTAAAGGTTTCAATACCATCAACACTAATGTCGATGGTATCGAGTCTCCATCAGGCGAAATGTCAAGAAAAGAAGACTTGTCGATATTCTGACGGGTCGATACCATCGACGCCGTCAGATCAGGATTTGTTTCAGATCGATTCTAATCGGACGGTGGTAAGATTTTGGCGATCCAAAGTGGTACATATACCTAATTAAGGCAGCCCTAAGAGATCTATCACATCATTAGTCATTGCACAAGTCTCAAGGAGAGGAGGAGAGAAGAACGGATCTCAGAACCACACCCCGATCATTCTAAGAGCCATAAAAGACGTTTTCCACCGTCGGAAGGCTGTAGATCGCACATTCTACGTCAAGGAATGCCCGGATTAGTGGTTTACATTACTTTCATTCACGTTTTCCCCATGTTTTCCCTTTCTCTCATCATTTCTTTCATTGAGATGAACATGCGGGGCTAATCCCCTTTGTCTTTAGGGTCGGGAGTAGCCCGGGTGATGGTTGTATGACATTATTATCATAGTATTTCATAATTTGTCTCTTAAATCCGTGGTATAATTTTGTTTTCTCCATTATATCATTATGATTGATCACCCTAATGATAATCTAATTCCTTTAGTTACTTTTAAAGAAGAATTAACGGTTGAAAAGAGACGAAATTCCCATTAACTAATAAATCCTTTGAACAAGGCGATGTGCGGTTAATGGTGAAAACCTAGAGTAAGGTCTTCATCCACCTAGTTTAGGGTATAGGTTACTACTACCGTGGCATCGACCTAGATTTAGGTAGTGAATTGTATCACAAAAGTGAGAAATTCTGAATACAGGCCACTACCTGGAATGAGAGATGGATTAGGTTAATTATGTAGAAATTAATACAACGAGAACCTATGGTGAAACCATAATCCTAAAGATTCCCATTTGAATTGATTAATCTAAACATTTAATCGATTGCTCAATTTTATTTTTTTTTCTTTTTTTTCAAACAACTCTCAAATCAATTTTATCGGTCTAGCTGATCGCAAGTAGTTAGTAGTAGTCTACCAATAATTATGTTTCCCTAAGTTCGACTCGGGCCTCACAAAGGCCAATATTACATTGATATGTATACTTGTGCTTGCATGCACGGTTTATGTGTGTCAAGTTTTTGGCGCCGTTGCTGCGAAACAACAATTGTTGGCACTACGAGTACCATAAGCGGCCATTCTAGGCTACCTTTTTCTTTTAACTACATTGTAAATTCTTGCAATTGATTGTCTAATTTTCAGAAATCTATATTCGTCTAGAACTATACTTAACAAAATATATCATTTTGTAGGTACCAGTGCATGGTGAGCACGTATAGCACAGACTACGCGCAGTCATTACCAGAGGTCCCATCTTCGAGATCAGATGACGAAGGGCATAACATTCAGAATCAACCCGAGAGAGTAAATTCAGATTCTGAACAAGAAGAGATGGTTGAAGAAAAGACAATATGGGAGAAGATCAAGGCATCTTCTTCCTCTGCATCGAAAGGGCCGATCAAGAGGCAGGCTATCAAAATCCCGACTTATAAAATTGATCTGGTGCTAATAATTTAGTTAAATCCCAAGCATTCCATGGATTAAAGAACGGAGATCTAGTGGCCCACATAAGCACCTTTGTGGAGAATTATGACATGATAAAGATCGATCAGTTCCCGAAAGAGGCACTGTATTTGAAACTATTCCCTAGTTCTCTTGCAGGAAATGCAAGGGAGTGGTTTCATAATCTTGATGATGAGATTGTTGAGACTTGGGACCAGATGACCAAGTTCATCTTTGAGTGTTTCTTTCCACCAGAGAAGACAAATGATTTAATCAGGAAAATCCACAACTTCACCCAAAATACAGGGGAAACTTACTCGGAGACCTGGGAAAGATTCTAGATAATGCTGAGAAGATGCCCTCAACATGGGTTAGATACGACAAAATAGGTAAAGATTTTCTATTTTGCGCTTAATGAGCATGACAGAAGCAACTTAGATTTGGCAGGTTCAGGATTCTTTCTTAACAACACTGATACAAGGTGTTGGGAGATTCTTAAGAATATGGCAAAGAAGCAGTCCTGGGGTACCAGAGATGCACATGAACAAGTTAGATCTGTAGGGGATGCCAAATCCATCAAAGAATTGAATGACAAATTAGATCTCATAGCCAAGAAGCTTGTGGAGAAAGAGGACGAATCCGATGAGGAGGCCCAAGTCATATTCATGCAACAACATGGCTATAGGAACAATGATTATGCTTGGAGGAAGGACAAAAAATTCTCATGGAAGGATCCAAACAACTTCTTGCAAGATCCAGATTCAAAGCCACAATCAAAGGCAGAGGCTAAAAGCACCGAGTTGCTTAGTCAAGTGGTGCAACAAAATCAAGACGACGAGTACGTTTGCCAAGTAGTTACAGTCCCAGGGTGATATTTCAAATAAATTTGGGCAGACATTGCAAAGTCATGGAGTGCAGATGAGGACACTAGAGACGACAGTGACTCAAATTGCCAATGAAGTGGCAGCCATGAAGCATATAAATCAACAAAGACCAGCTGGAAATGCAGAGGTTGCTCAAGTACATCATCAAGTGAAGTATATATCTGTGATTAAGGAGGCAAAGCCCCCGGTGGTGGAGGTCCATGAAAAGGGCAAAATGCATTTTGACATGGAGGCTAAACCTAGTGTGCCATATCCTCGCAGCTTATATGGACTACCAGACAGATATTTCCCGTTCAAAAAATTCCACCAAGAACCCATCACAGCCGTGCCCACGCCTAGGAAAAAGGAGCAGGTGAAGGCCATACTTCGTAGTGGAGCTACAACCACCGAGAAGGATGAGCAGCCACAAATCACACCAACTGTGAATGACGTGCCAAAGCCTACGCCGTAGGGTGACATTGAAGCAAGCTTAGGGGAGGAGACCCCAAATAGCCAATATGTGCCACCACACAAGCACATAAAGGAGCCAAGCGTGCCATTCCCGGATAGTCTGAAGCCGAGGAAAGAGCAAAGGCACTTCAAGAAATTTCTCGAGATCTTCTGAAAGCTCCACATTAACATTCCATTTGTGGAGGCTATAGAGAAAATTCCTTCATATGGAAGATTCATGAAAGACATCATCAACAAGAAACAACGGATCTAAGATACAGATGTTGTGTGTGTTGATGAAACAGTGAGTTCTATAATCCAAGGAAGGTTGCCAAAGAAGAGGAAACATCTAGGATGTTTCTACATCCCATGTTCCATAGGTGGACAAAGTTTTCCACGAGCACAGTGTGACTCAGGGGCAAGCATTAATCTTATGCCACTTGCTACTTTTCAAAAGCTGGGATTAAAGAAGCCAACACGAACTTCCATGACAATTTATTTGGCGGATGGATCCATTGTAAAGCCACACGGTATATGCGAGGATGTGCTAGTTAAGGTCGACAAATTCATATTCCATGTTGACTTTGTAGTCATGGACATGGATGAGCTGCAAGGAGGAGAGATGCTATTGGGAAGGTTGTTCCAATCTATGGTTGATGTAATCGCTGCCATTGGGTGAGGTTACTTGACACTTGGGATTGGTGATGATAGAGTTAAATTCAAATTGCTAAATGAATCATTAGAGACATCCCTTGATAACCCAGGTTAAAGGTATCCTTATGTCAAGCATAGGACATTAAACAAGGGCGCCTGTTGGGAGGCAACACAACTTTAGGTTTATTTTATGGTTAGTTCTCTTATGTTTATGTACTTAGTTTTTTCTTAGGTTTTGATAATTTTTGTAAAAATGGTACCCTAACTCGTGTTTTGAAGTGTGCAAAATTTTAAGGTCGATACTATCGACACCCCAGTCGATAGTATCGAGTTTGGATCAGTAAACGCTGAGAAAGAGTCGATACCATCGACCTTAGTGTCGATAGTATCGAGATCCTTGAAGATTTTAGAAAAATTGGTGACAAGGATGTCAATACCATCGACACCCATGTCGATAGTATCGACACTTTTGATTTCCCAGGATTTTAGATACATCCGTACACCAAAATTGTTGATCCTGAGTCGATACCATCGACCTTGGTGTCGATGGTATCGACACCTGCAGGACAACTACATAAAATAGGTCGTAAAAGGTGTCAGAACGAGATTTTTTCACACCATTTTTTGCAAAGAAAAGAAGGATGAAGCAAGTCATGTCTTTGAACCACTAAGACACAAAAGTGGGACCCCAAAAGGAGAGATATAGCAAGCATCACTTGGTCCACTTGAGCATCCAACCATCCTTCTTGTAAGGACCCTGACCTCCATTTAGGGCTTATCCTGTTTGCTTTGCTTAACCCTGGTGCTTAGTTGCTTGCTAATCACCTTTAGTGGTGATTAGGGTTTGTTTGTTCTTTGTTGAGATCTGGAGGTGCTACTTGCATCCAACCCAAGCCTAGGTTTGTAGAGCAAGTTTGTCACCTTGAGAGGTGTTCCTCTCTCTCTCTCTCTCTCGTTGCTTCCTCTAGTGTTGAGATGAAAGGTTGGGCTCGTTGCTTGAGTTGCTTTGGGCTTGGATGAGCTTGTTGGGCCTTGTTGTGCCTTGCTTGAACCTTGCCCTTGCCTTGTTGGACCTTGTGTCAGCCATAGGTGTGCCGGCCATGGTTGTGTCAGCCTAGGTGTGTCGCCCAGGGAGTGATGTCGGGCATGGTGTGGGGGTGTATTGGCCATGGACCCCTTTGACCCTCTTTGACCTCATTTGTGTCACCACTAGTGGAAACTTGGTGCTTGATGCTTGCATGTGGCAATGGACCTTGACATGTGTTTAAGACAAGTTTGAGAGGTGGCATTGCCCATGGACAAGTGTCCCTAGGTGGGTGACGCCTTGCCTTGTCTTACCTTGGTTTCTCCTCCATCCTGTCCTATATGTGTGTCCCCTTTCTCTTGATAAGGATCCCTTTAGTTCCTTAGTTCCCCTCCCCCTTGGTTGCACGACACCTCTTCCTTTGCAAAGCTTGGTGTCCGATCCTTATCTTGGAATCTTCTTCTTCTTCCTCTTGAGGTGTCTGAAGGTGTGCTTGGAGCTAGGAGCTTGGAGCTTGCTTAAGGCGGGTTACATAACTCCTAACCCTAAACCATATTGCCTTCTTTTATATATTCTTGTATGTTTTCTTGTGATCATAATCGACTATGTATGTTCTAAGATAAGCTTCTTGTTTAGTTTCACCTAGTTGGTCGAACCATGTTTTAGGGTTTTCGTGTTGAGAAACACTCCTTTCCCTCCTTGGTCTAGAGAAGTGAGTTTGAGCTCTAGTAATATGAGCAATACCCCTCTCTCGTTTAATTTGAGAGGTGAGCTTGTGTTCTAGTTGCTTGAGAAACACCCTCCTCTCACCATGGAGTCGAGAGGTGAGCTTTTTGGTAGATGTAGACCCATGTGGAGGTTGATCCTTGTGGTTGCCCGAGTTGTGATAGAGGTTGTGCAAAACCCCTCTCTTGGTTGTTGAGAGGTGAGCTGATCTTCTTGATCAATCTAGGGTTTGGTACCCTTGTGCTTGAGGTTGATGATGATCTTGTTGGGTTGTATCTTACATGATATGGCTTGGGGGTGGTGATGCCTGATACCCTCTCTTGGCCTAGAATTCTGGTCGATATGATGAGGTTGTGCTGGGCGATACACCTTGGTCCTTGCCTTGTGTGTTGGTCGATAGGTCGAGGGTAGTTTGGTTGGATGATAGGCTTTCCTTTGCTTCCCGTTGAGTTGTACCCTTGGTCGTTGTGCCTAGTTGAGTTTTGGTTGTTGGTCGATACCTTGGTGTGTTGGGCGTTATGTCTTGATGAGTGTCCTGCCTGATACACCTAGCTAAGATAGTGGCTTGGTGCCCGATGTACCTTGGACGTTATAGAACTTCAGGAGCTTCCTTAGTGTTGGACGATACCTATGTGGTGTTGGGGCATCATGTGCTGGCAGTAAGGGCCTTGGGCGTGTGAGTGGTGTGGCTGCCCGATAGGTACCTTCACCTCGAGTGGGCATTGTAGGGTTGGCCTGGGCGCCATTTCTCTAGCTGTCATGGTAGCTGTTGCCCGTTATAACTCTAACCTCATGGTTGCATGATACACCTTGGGGTGGTAGCCCGATATCCTTGGTAGAGGCTTGACCGATATGAGGCTAAGAGTGCTTTGGCGATATGAGGGAAGTACTCTGCCCGATACCATCTTTAGTGAGGATGCCTTGCCCGTCACACTTCTTGTGAGGGTAGTGGGTACTTCTAGTGAGGGTCATATTCCACCCAGAAAATCATCTCATAAGTTCTTTATCATGTAATCGCTTTCTTGTTGTTAAGAGATATGGTTTATGGTTTGTGAACCTTTGACATATTTGATAATAGTAAGGTGATTGATGTAGTAGAACGCACCTATGTAAACATGACATATCTGAACTCTAATGATAGGATATTTCATGTGTTTATGATCATCTTGAATGATAAGTTTGGAAGTATATGAGTTCCTTCACATGATGATGTGACCCATGTCTATGGTCACAGGTTGAGGCATGAATGATAAAGCATGCAATCGTTAATGTTTCC
This sequence comes from Alisma plantago-aquatica, assembly GCA_963693085.1. Taxonomy (NCBI): domain Eukaryota; kingdom Viridiplantae; phylum Streptophyta; class Magnoliopsida; order Alismatales; family Alismataceae; genus Alisma; species Alisma plantago-aquatica. The sequence goes on along the minus strand of OY856413.1, from coordinate 370,545,346 downwards.
CTATATTGACAATACAATCATTCTGTTAATATATGATGGTTATCTCTATGATTGTGTATACTAACCATGCAGGTGTTTCATGCGGATGCATAGCTAGGTAAAGGGCTATGAGTTATATATGTTTGAATAACACGACATTGATGGTCACTCCTATTGATGAGATAACACACATCACCTATATAATGTGTTTAGGTATGAGGACCTGAGTGGGCTAAAGTGCCTAAGCTGAGGTGTTGTCCTCTAATGATGAGACTTGTGATTGCGATCCCCAGTGATGAGAATGCCTTGTGAGGCAATGGTTTCTTGTGATGACGGATTGAGATCTCGGGATATTGTGATGGTGGTAACAATAATGTAGCTTTATGTTATGTATGTGTTACAACCCAGTTTGCCTCAACAATCCACTTAAAATATACTAACTAATTACAGTGGAACACATCATGTAGTTGCCCTGGCCATAGATCCGTCATCGTCAGTAGCTGGTGATGGTGAAACAGGTTCTCATACGGGTTAACCTAGAAGTCCATATTATTGAATATGTGTGGTTTCTCCTAGCCTAAAATGAGGAGTTTAGAGTGCAACTTCAGTTGTAGACTCTAGAGTGTTGTTTCAGGCCCGTAACTTGATATGTTAGAGAATGGTGAACAAGCCCATGGCTCAGGATGTGTGATATGGGAGAATGAATGCGTTCATGGCTCAGAGCATGGTGACCATGCCTGTGGATCAGTTTCACTAGCACCGATACCTGTACCAAGGTGGGCTAGGCAGAGGGTAGCCTGACCCTATGGCTGAGGCCACTTAAGCATGAGACTGCGGTCTTGCTTGTGTTGTACTCATGCACTGACCACGGGGTGGGAGGTCATGAAGTCCTGCTCTTCCTTTGACCTTGTATGGCACCGGCTTGGGTTTCACAACCGAAGGTTGGATTTGAGCGGTACGGCTTACTTCCTCAGGGCATAATAACACGTAATTCATCCGAATAGTATTTTTGCTTAAGGCAAAACATGGAACATTGGTTGAGACCTTGCTTGTGTAGTTGATATAGTTGTACATTGCAGTTACTTATACGCTCCTTATGTTATGTGGTAAGATCTTATAAATCTTATCTTGTCAATCATGTTCCATAAAGAAATACTTGGTTATATACCTTCCGTACACCTTTGTAAGCTCGATGGTAATAACAATCTTGCTCTATAGATTGCTCTTATTGTACCTTTTATCAGTTATCTGGTGTTATTGCTTTATCTTTCTGAGGTTTTATGGTTTCAGCAGGGAGTTATGTTTCTCACTGGGACTGTGTGTCTCACCCCATTGGTTTACAACCTTTTTAGGTGTTCTCTCTAGACGTGGTGGTGGTCGTGTGGTTGCGGCCGAGTAGCAAGAAGAGCAGTAGAAGGCAAGAGATGGATATGTCGTTGTTTTGAGTTTTTTGTAGTAGAGTCCTAGAGTCATCCCTGTAGTCTCAGGTCCCCGGAGGCGTTTTGATGTTGTTTCACGATGTATAGCTGATGAAGCTTTGTATATCCTATTGCTGGCCAGATGTGGCCCGTTATGTATATAAACAGGTGATGAACTCATGTGATGACAAGACAACTGATCCGTTAAGCTGTGGACACGTATCTAGACTTGTAAATGTTAACATAACCTATTTTCTTGCAGGATGAGGATCTGAATGTAATAGTTTCTTGATTTATCTGCTTTCCGAAATCAGTTTTAATTAACACCTGTGTTTTTGATAATAAGTGGTTTATGGTGTTTTCCGCATGTTTTCGCGTGGCACCTCGTTTGTGTGATAGTGGGATGTGTCACCGCAAAAGCTTGGTATCAGAGCCCTAGGTTCGTTGAGTCTATAGGGATTTAGGATTAGGCTGTGTCTGTTCTTGTGAGTCCTCTAGATTTTCTTATAATTATCTTCTGCCCTCAGTGAAAAAAAAAACCAAGATGTCTGGAAATCATGAAGAACATGCTGCCGAGAGCACTGATGCTGCATCAGTTGATGGAGCTGAAGGGCAGTCACATGGAGATCGGGTGCATGAGGTTCCCCAACTTGACCCAACCATTCTCGAAAATCATGCCTACCAATAGCTTATGGGGAAGATGATGGCTACGATGAATCTCATGGTAGAAAGATTGTCAGTGCCTCCGCCGAGAGTACACGCTCCCCATGGTGAAACATCGGGTATTAGGAAAACCTTTGAGTGGCTTCGTAGAGTTAGAGCTTCGGACTATGTTGGGACGGCTGATCCAGCGGATGCAGATCTGAGGCTGAGAGGTCTTGAGAAGGCCTTCTGGATCCTCGACATCCCCGAAGCAGACAAAGTCAAGCACGTTGTCTACCTTTTGAAGGGTAGTGATGGTCACTGGTGGACCATCGAGGAGGAGAAGCGACCCGGTGAGGTGATCGGTTGGGAGGATTTTTGGCACGAGTTTGTCAACAGATACTTTCCGAAGATGTATCTGGATGAGAAGATCAACTAGTTTGAGCGCCTATACCAAGGAGAGATGAAAAACACCGAGTATGAAGCCAAGTTCATGGACTAGTTGGGGTTTTGTTCTCACATGGCAGCGACGAATGACGAGAAAATCAGACATTTTGAGAAAGGCCTGAGTGCTGAGCTGACAACACCTGCTTCTGTGTTGGAGAACCGAGAGCGGTTTGCCACGTTTGTGGAATCTGTCCGAAGGATCGAACGGTCAGTTAAGAAGAAAAGAGAATCCATGTCTAAGAAGAGGCCTACTCAGTTCCAGGGATAGAGGTTTGGTGGCTACAAGAAGTTGAGGTTTTCAGCACCTTCTGGGGTAAGAGTTTCTAGTACACCATTATAGTGGTCTCTGAGTAAAGGAGGAGGATATGGTTCTTCACCGTCAAAGGCACATAGTACAACTTCCGTAGTAGTGACAGGGCCATCTAGGCCACAACAACGAGACTAATCATGCCATCTTTGTGGTCAGAACAGGCATTGGAGGTCAAACTGCCCAAGGAAAGATGTTGAAGTGACACAACAACCAAAGCAGAATCAGCAAGGGGTAGATAGGCAGCAACCCAGTAGTAGCAGAGGGCGAGGACACGGTCAAGCGTCACAAGCCGGATCATCTGCTCAAGGAAGTAGAGGAAGTGGACAGCAAGCAACGACTCGATTCTATGTGATGAGTCAGCCGGAGGCGATAGTTAACCCGTGAGTGGTGGCAGGTCATATGGAGTTATCTAATTGTGATTTGTCTTCTTCTTGCTTTATATCTGTTTTGGTTGACCCGGGTGCTACACAGTCTTTTATTGTCCATAGTGTTCTTGATAATTGTCGGTTACATGTTAGATGTAAGAAAGATAGCTTGTAGTTAGAAACCCCTCTTGATGGTTCCTCAATGCTTCGAGAGGAGTGTCCATCTTGTGTCTTATCTTTTTCGGGACACAGTATACAAGTGGATCTTATATCACTTGATATGTGTGGATTCGTTGTGATCCTTGGGATTGATACCTTAGAGAAGTATAAGGTTGTGTTGGATTGTGGTTCCAAGCAGGCAGTGTTTGAGGTTTGTGGGGAGAAGTGGATCTTCCAAGGAGATAGGAAGATTCTTTCAATAGGTCTAGTATCAACGTTGGTGGCAGAAAAGTTGTTACAACAAGTATGTAAGGTGTTCTTAGATCACATTGTAGATACCAAGGCGAAAGGCCCTAGCCTTGATGAGGTGACGGTTGTCCGAGAGTTTGTGGATGTGTTTCCTGATGAGTTCCCCGTTGTTCCTCCACCCTAAGAGATTGATTTTGAGATCAATCTGGTTCCAGGAACACAATCAGTTGCACAGACACCGTACAGGATGGCTCCAGTAGAGATGGCAGAGCTATAGAAGTAGTTACAAGAGTTGTTGGAGAACGGTTTCATCCAACCAAGTATGTCACCTTGGGGTGCTCTAGTGTTGTTCATCAAGAAAAAGGACGGATCGATGCGGCTGTGCATACATTATTGGCAGTTGAACAAGGTCACCATCAAGAACAAATACCCATTGCCAAGGATAGATGATATGTTCAATCAGTTGCGTGGTTCTACAGTGTTTTCAAAGATCAATCTACGGTACGGATATCATCAGTTAAGGATTAAGGCAGATGACATACCAAAGTCAGCATTTCGGACGAGGTATGGTCACTATGAGTTTGTGGTTATGTCGTTTGGGATAACCAATGCACCTGCTGCTTTCATGGACCTGATGAATCGAGTGTTCCGTCTGTTCTTAGATCAGTTTGTTGTAGTCTTTATGGACAACATTTTGATCTATAGTCAGGACAAGCAAGAACATGAGCGACATCTTCAACAAGCGTTGACTCTCCTTCGCCAACATTGGTTGTATGCCAAGTTTAGTAAGTGTGAGTTTTGGTTGAAAGAAGTAACTTTCTTGGGTCATGTGATATCCGCAGAAGGAGTTAAAGTGGACCCGAGGAAGGTGGAGTCAGTTGCAGAATGGGAACAACTGATGACGCCGACTGAAGTTTGCAGTTTCCTGGGCTTAGCAGGATACTATTAGAGGTTTATCAAGGACTTCAGTGTGATTGCATTGCCGATGACAAAGTTGACTAGAAAGGATGTACCTTTTGTCTGGAATGATCGTTTCTAGCAAGCTTTCCAAAGTTTGAAGGAGAAGCTGACTAGTTCTCCAGTGCTAGTGCTTCCAGAGCCTGGAAAGGATTATGTTGTTTTCTATGATGCTTCCAAGAAGGGATTAGGATGCGTGCTGATGCAGGAAGAACATGTGGTTTCTTTTGCTTTGCGACAACTTAAGAAACATGAGGAGAACTATCTGACTCATGATTTGGAGTTGGCGGCAGTGGTTCATGCGTTAAAGATTTGGAGACACTATCTTTACAGGGAAGTGTGCCAGATCTTTACAGATCATAAGAATCCGTAGTACATCTTTTCGCAGAATGAGCTAAACATGCAACATCGTCGATGGATGGAGCTGATCAATGATTATGACTGCACCATCGAATATCACCCTGGTAAGGTGAACGTAGTAGCTGACGCACTTAGCCGTAAGTCTTCTTCTCTTCCTACAAAGAAGGCATAGTTGGGTTCCTTGGGATGTCATAGACGGGATATGTTTGTTTCCGTGTGGCAGATGAATGTGCAGATGGGAGTTTCCTTGTTAGCAGGACTTTTAGCACATATGCAAGTCAAGCCTAGGCTGAAACAACAGATCAAAGACGCACAACAAATAGATGATACAATGCAGTTGATCAGGTTAGAGCTCGGCAGTGAAAGGCGTGATGGGTTCCATGAGTCTAAAGATGGACTAGTTTGCTATCATGATAGTATGGTGGTCCCCGATGCTGATGATCTGAGGAAGCTAGTGCTCGAGGAAGCACACACCAAGATGTATCACCAAGATGTATCACAATCTGAAGGACCTGTATTGGTGGTCTGGCTTGAAGAGAGATGTAGTCGAGTTTGTGGCTAGGTGTGTGGTATGCCAGCAAGTCAAGGCTGAGCATCAGAAGCCAACAGGTACGTTGCAACCCCTTCCAATACCACAATGGAAATGGGATCATATAACCATGGATTTTGTGGTTGGTCTGCCAAGGACAACTAAGAATCATGATTCCATCTGGGTGATAGTGGACAGATTGACGAAGTCTTCCCATTTCATACCTGTGAAGACAACATATACAATCGATAAGCTTGCTCGTATATATGTAGATGAGATAGTACATTTGCACGGTGTGCCAGCAATGATAGTTTCCGACAGAGGTCCTCGTTCACAATTCATTTCTGGGAATAGTTGCACAAAGCGTTGGGAACACAGTTGAGGTTCAACACCACTTTCCACCCACAAACAGATGGACAGTCTGAGAGGACTATTCAGACTTTGGAGGATCTTCTTCGGGCTTGTGTTTTGCAGTTCCTAGGCAGTTACATCTAAGTTTGATAGAGTTTTCCTACAACAACAGTTACCAACGGAGCATTGACATGGCTCCTTATGAGGCCTTATATGGCAGGAAGTGCAAATCTCCTTTATGTTGGTATGAGTCTGGTGAGTATCAGCTTTTGGGTCCTGAGTTAGTACAATAGACATAAGACAAGATCAAAGGGATACTGCAACAATTGAAAGCGGTATAGGACAGGCAGAAGTCTTATGCAGACAATCGCCGGCGACCTTTAGAGTTCCAAGTGGGAGACAAAGTGTACCTCAAGGTCTCACCTTAGAAAGGCGTGCTAAGGTTTGGCCAGAAAGGTAAGCTAGCACCCAGGTATATGGGGCCTTACCCGGTAACAACACGTGTTGGCAAGGTAGCTTACAAGTTAGAGTTGCCGCCAGAATTGCACATGTTACATCCAGTGTTCCATGTGAGCATGCTGAAGAAAAGTCATCCAGATATAGGGATAGTGATACAACCAGTTGAGGTTGAGCTTGATGAAGATGTGACCTACGAGGAAGGTCCTGTGATAATCCTTGACAAAAGAGTAAAGAAGCTGAAGAGGAAGGACCTGGTTCTGGTAAAGGTTCTTCGGCATCATCGTGGCATTGAGGAAGCCACGTGGGAGCTTGAGGAAGAGATGAGGAGGAAGTATCCCTCACTTTTCTCTTCAGATTTTGAGGACAAAATTCTTTTGTAGAGGGTTATAACTTGTAAGGACCCTGACCTCTGTTTAGGGCTTATCCTGTTTTCTTTTCTTAACCCTGGTACTTAGTTGCTTGCTAATCACCTTTAGTGGTGATTAGGGTTTGTTTGTGCTTTGTTGAGAGCAGGAGATGCTACTTGCAATTAACGCAAGTCTAGGATTGTAGAGCAAGTTTGTCACCTTGAGAGGTGTTCCTCTCTCTCTCTCCTTACTTCCTCTAGTGTTGAGAGGAAAGGTTGGGCTCGTTGCTCGAGTTGCTTTGGGCTTGGATGAGCTCGTTGGGCCTTGTTGTGCCTTGCTTGAACCTTTCCCTTGCCTTGTTGGACCTTGTGTCGGCCATAGGTGTGCCGACCATGGTTGTGTCGGCCTAGGTGTGTCACCCAGGGAGTGATATCGGGCATGGTGTAGGGGTGTATCGGCCATGGACCCCTTTGACTATCTTTGACCTCGTTTGTGTCACCACTAGTGGACACTTGGTGCTTGATGCTTGCATGTGGAAATGGCCTTGGACATGTGTTTAAGACAAGTTTGAGAGGTGGCATTGCCCATGGACAAGTGTCCCTAGGTGGGCGACACCTTGCCTTGTCTTACCTTGGTTTCTCCTCCATCCTCTCCTATATATGTGTCCCCTTTATCTTGCTAAGGATCCCTTTAGTGTCGTAGTTCCCCTCCCCCTTGGTTGCACGACACCTCTTCCTTTGCAAAGCTTGGTGGCCGATCCTTATCTTGGAATCTTCTTCTTCCTCCTCTTGAGGTGGTCGAAGGTGTGCTTGGAGCTAGGAGATTGGAGCTTGCTTAATACGGGTTACATAACTCCTAACCCTAAACCATATTGCCTTCTTTTATATATTATTGTCTGTTTTCTTGTGATCATAATCGGCCATGTATGTTCTATGATAAGCTTCTTGTTTAGTTGCTCCTAGTTGGCCGAACCATGTTTTAGGTTTTTCGTGTTGAGAAACACTCCTTTCCCTCCTTGGTCTAGAGAAGTGAGCTTGAGCTCTAATAATATGAGCAATACCCCTCTCTCGTTTAAGTTGAGAGGTGAGCTTGTGTTCTAGTTGCTTGAGCAACACCCTCCTTGTAAGGACCGTGACCTCCATTTAGGGTTTACCCTATTTGCTTTGCTTAATCCTGATGCTTTGTTTCTTGCTAATCACCTTTAGTGGTTATTAGGGTTTGTTTGAGCTTTGTTGAGAGTTGGAGGTGCTACTTGCAATTAACCCAAGTCTAGGGTTTGTGGGCAAGTTTATCACCTTGTGTGGTGTTCCTCCCTCTCCTTGCTTCCTCTAGTGTTGAGAGGAAAGTTTGGGCTCGTTGCTTGAGTTCCTTTGGGCTTGGTTGATCTTGTTGGGCCTTGTGGTGCCTTGCCTTTGTTCCTTTAGACCTTGTGTCAGGAAAGTGCATGTTTGTGTTGGCCTGAGCTTGTGACGCCCAGGATGTGTCACCCAGGCTATGTCGCCCAGGGCTATGTCGCCCATGGAGGTGCTTGTATCGCCCAGGCTGTGTCTCCCGTGGAGGTGGTGTGTCACCCATGGAGGTGGTGTGTCATCCAAGTTGTGTCCCATGGACCTTTGACCTCCTTTGACCTTGTTTGTGTCACCACTAGTGGACACTTGGTGCTTGGTGCTTGCATGTGGGAATGGCCTTAGACGTGTTTTGGGCATGTTAGAGTGGTGGCATTGCTCATGGACAAGTGTCCCTAGGTGGGCGACACCTTGCTTTGCTTTGCTTTGTTTTCTCCTCCATCCCCTTATATATATGCATTTCCCTTTCCTTTCTAAGGATCCCTTTAGTTCCTTAGTCTTCCTCTCCCTGGTGCACGACATACCCTCCTTTCTCTTGCAAGATTGGTGGCCGATACCCTTGGAGGAGCTATCTTGGTGGCTGATACCCTTGGTGGAGCTAGCTTGGTGGCCGATCTCCTTCTTCCTTGGTGGTGCTTGGAGCTAGGAGCTTGGAGCTTGCTTAAGGCGGGTTACATAACTCCTAACCATAACTACATTACCATCTCCTATGTTCTTATTCTTGTTGTTTATGATCAGCTATGTTGTTGTTAGTTTGGTTCCCTTGCTTAGTTGCACCTTGTTGGCCGAACCTATGATCTAGGGTTTCTTGGTAAGCAACACTCCTTTCTCTCCTTGGTCTAGAGGAGTGAGCTTGAGTTCTAGTAGCATGGGCAACACCCCCCTCTCATTTAAGTTGAGAGGTGGGCTTGTGTTCTAGTAGCTTGAGCAACACCCTCCTCTCACCATGGACTTGAAGGGTGAGCTTGGTGGCAGTTGTGGACATTGTTTATGGTTGTTCTTTGTGTTGCCCGTTTGGTGATAGATGATGTGCAAGACCCCTCTCTCTTAGTTTTTGAGAGGTGATCCATCTTCTTGATCCATTAGGGTTTGGTGCCCTTGTGCTTAAGGTTGGTGACGACCTTGTGGAGTTGTTTCTAGGCTATTATGGTGTTGGTGGTGTTGTTGTCCGATACCATTTCTCGTGGTCTGACCTTGGACGACATGTTGTGGCAGTGCTAGACGATCCCTGGTCCCTGACCTTGTGAAGGGCGTCACCCTACCATCCTTGCCTTGTGACGACCGATATGCCATGGATAGGATTACCTACGATGGGTTCCTTGTTGGTTGTTTGAGTTGCACCTTAGTCGTTTCCTTTTTAGGTATCCTGCCTGACACATTCACCCTTGGGTGCCTTGATGTTGTAGATACGTTGTTAGTCAGCTATGTGTTCTATGACGGGCATCACACTAGACCGTGTGTGTTGGCCAACTGCCCTACACCTGACGGGTGTTGCGCGACACTCCATGCTCGATACAGGTTTTTGCTTGATAGGCTTGGGTGTACAACACATGACACACTGTTGCATGATGTGCCATTTGCTGAGCTGCACGCCTGAGCGCACGTTATGCCCTGCACAACACAGCGTTGCCGAGATGCATGTGGAGCACGACGCAGTGTTGCGCGGGTACTACCCGTTATCCTTAGTAGTGCTGGACCGTCACATGAACGATATGGTTGGATGATAGAATGAGCCCTGCCCGATACTACTTATGGTGAGGGTAGTGGGCGCTATAGTGAGGGTCTTGTTCCTCGTTTGAAACCCGATATGTTGGATTCTAACATGCTTGGTTTATTATGGTAACTCTTGATATGCTTGATATAGATCACATTCATGTACTCTAACATGACATTTCATGTGTGTATGATTATGTATAATGCTGAGGAAATGATAAGCATGTAGAATGCCTTGCTTGATGATGTAACCTATGTTCATGATCACCAGTTGAGGCATGATTGATAAAGAATATAATCATTAATTCCACCTTATATTGATAGCAAGGTCTTTCTGTTAAAGCCCACAATAATTGTGTATACTAACCATGCAGGTGATGCATAGCCAAGTAAAAGGCTATGAGGTATATATGATGAGTAACCTTTCTTTAATAGTCACCCTTGATAATGAGATAACAGGTATGATGTGATTGCTATCCCATGATGATGATGATGTAAGCCTTGAGAGGCAAGGGCACTATGTGATGAGGGATTGAGATCCCATGGCATGTGATGATCCTTGAGAAGGATCTAGATGATTGGCAAGACGCCAAGTGATAACAGGTAATTTTGGATCCTTGTGATGGATCAGGACGATGTTGATTACACTAAAGACATAACATTGAGTTTTATGTTGTTTATTCTTTTTATAGTTTGCATTTTATACAACTTGGTTGAATCTTACAATCCACATAAAATACACTAATTAATCACAGTGGAATATATCATGTAGTTTGCCCTGGCCATAGATCCATCATCGTCAGGAGCTGGTGATGGTGAAACGAGTTCTCCTGCGGGTTAACCCAGAGTGCATATTGTTGAATATGTGAGGTTGCTCTTCGCCTAAAGTGAGGAGGTAAGAGTGCAACTTCAGTTGTAGAATCTAGGGTGCAGATTCAGGCCTTTAGCCCAAGTGTGATAAGAGCATGGTGAACAGGCCCTTGGCTCAGGATATGTGATATGGGAGAATGAATGCGTTCATGGCTCAGAGCACGGTGAACATGTCCGTGGCTCAAATTCACGAGTGCCGAGACCTATACTGAGGCGGGCTAGGCAGAGGGTAGCCTGACCCTGTGGCTGGGGCCACTTAAGCAAGAGACTGCAGTCCTTCTTGTGTTGTACTCATGCACTGACCATGATGTGGGAGGTCGTGGAGTCCGACTCTTCCATTGACCTTGTATGGCACCGGCTCCGGGTTTCGCAGCCGTCGATTGTATCGGAGCGGTACGGCTCACTTCCTCAAGGCATAATAATACGTAATCCAGCTGTTTAGTATTTACTGCTTAAAACAAACACGAAACATTGGTTGAAGCCTTGCTTGTGTAGTTAATCCTGTTATATCTTACAGTCACTTATATGTTCCTCATGTTATGTGGGCAAACCTTATAAATCTTATCTTGTTAATCATGTTCCATAAAGAAATGCTTGGGTATATGTCTTTTGTACATTTGGTAAGCTTGCTAGTATGAATAGATTTATTTTATAAACTGCTCTTGTTATACTTCTTATCAGTTACATGCTTTCATCCTTCAGAGGTTTTTTAGTTTCGACGGGGAGTTATGTTTCTCGTTGGAACTGTGTGTCTCACCCCGCTGGCTTACACCCTTTTTAGGTGGTCGAGCTAGATGTGGTGGTGGTCGCGAAGTTGCGGCCGAGTAGCTAGACGAGCAGTAGAAGGCAAGCGATGGATATGCTGCTATTTTGGATGTTTTGTAGTAGAGTCTTAGAGTCATCCCTGTACTCTCAGGTCCTTGGGAGCGTTTTGACGTTGTTTCACGATGTATAGCTGTTGATGTTTTGTATATCCTACTACTGGCCAGATGTGGGCCTTTATGTACATACAATAGGTGATGAACTCATGCAATGGTTAGACAGCTGTTCCTCTAAGCTATGGACACATATCAAGGCTTGTAAATGTTTATATAACCTTTTTACTTGCAGGATGTGGACTTGAATGTAATAATTTCTCAGTTTATCAGCTTTCCTCAATCGGTTTTAATTAACTCGTGTTTTTGGTAATCTGTGATTATGGTGATTTCCGCATGTTTTTGCGTAACACCTCGCTGTCTGTGTGATAGTGGGATGTGTTGCCACAAGTTTTTGGTATCAGAGCTCTAGGTTCACTGAGTCTACAGGATTTTAGGACTAGGTTGCGTCTGTTCTTGTGAGTTTTCTAGATTTTCTCACGATCATCTTCTGCACTCAGCGGAAGAAAAGCCAAGATGTCTGGAAACCATGAAGAACATGTTGCTGAGTGCAGCGATGCTGCATCTTTTGATGGAGCTATAGGGAAGGCACATGAAGATTGGGTGCTTGAGGTCCCCCAACCTGACCCAGCCATTCTTGAACACCCTGCCTATCAAGATATTATGGGGCAGATAATGGCTACGATGAATCTCATGGTAGAGAGATGGCTAGTGCCTCCGCCAAGAGCACAGGTTCCCCATAGTGAAACATCGGGTATTGGGAAGACCTTTGAGCGGCTTCGCTGATTCAGAGCTTCAGATTATGCTGGAACGGCTGATCCAGTAGATGCAGATCTGTGGCTGACAAGTCTTGAGAAGGCTTTCCAGATCCTCGACATCCCCGAAGTAGACAAAGTAAAGCACGCTGTCTACTTTCTGAAGGGTAGTGATGGTCAGTGGTGGACCATCGAGGAAGAGAAGCGGCCTGGTGAGGTGATCGGTTGGGAAGTTTTTTTGCGTGAGTTCGTCAGCAGATACTTCCCGAAGACGTATCTGGATGAGAAGATCAGTCAGTTCGAGACCTTGCGACAAGGAACGATGAACATCACCGAGTATGAGGCCAAGTTCATGGATCTGTTGAGGTTTTGTCCTCACATGGCAGCAATAGATGAAGAGCGAATCAGACATTTTGAGAAAGGTTTGAGTTATGAGCTGACAACACCTGTTTCTGCGTTAGAGAATCAAGAGCAGTTTGCTATGTTTGTGGAGTCTGTCTGGAGGATCGAACGGTCAGTAAGGGAGAAAAGAGAATCCATGTCTAGGAAGAGGCATGCTCACTTCTAGGGACAGAGGTTTGGTGGCTTCAAGAAGCCAAGGTTTGCAACACTGTTAGTGATGAGAGGTTCCGGTGTACCGTTGCAGTGGTGTCCCAGTAAGGGAAGAGGATATGTTTCTTCACCGTCAAAGGCATACAGTACAACTTGTGTGGCAGTGACATGGCCAGCTAGGCCACAGTTTGAGGACAGGTCATGCCATCTTTGTGGACAAATCAGACCTTTCAGGCTCAACTGCCCGAATAGAGATGTTGAAGTGATGCAACAACCGAGGCAGAATCACCAGGGGTCAGACAGACAACAACCTAGTGGTAGAAGAGGGCGAGGACGTGGTCAAACGTCACAAGTGGGATCATCTGCTCAAGGAAGAAGAGGACGTGGACAACAAGCAATGGCTTAATTCTATGCTATGAATCGGCCGAAGGCGATAGTCAACTCGCGAGTGGTGATAGGTCAGATGGAGTTATTTCATTTTGATATGTCTTCTTCTTGCTTTATATCTATTATGGTTGACCAGGGTGCTACACACTCTTTTATCGCCTATAGTATGCTTGAGAACTGTCGTTTACCTGTTAGCTGTAAGAAAGATAGTTTGTTATTAGAAACCCCTCTTGATGGTTCCTTGATGCTTCGAGAAGAGTGTCCATCTTGTGTCTTGTCTTTCTCGGGACACATCATCCAAGTGGATCTTATACCACTTGATATGCATGGTTTCAATGTTTTCCTTGGGATGGACACCTTAGAGAAGTATAAGGTTGTTTTGGACTGTGGTTCCAAGCAGGCGGTGTTTGATGATGCCAAAGAGAAGTGGATCTTCCAGGGAGATAGGAAGATTCTTCTGACGTGTCTGGTATCAGCTATGGTGGCTGAGAAGTTGTTACGAAAAGGATGTGAGGCATTCTTAGCTCATGTGGTGGATACCATTGTGGCTACCAAGGAGAAAGGTCCTAGTCTTGAGGAGGTGTCAGTTGTCCAAGAGTTTTTCGATGTGTTTCCTAATGAGTTTCGTGGTGTTCCTCCACCCCGAGAGATTGATTTCGAGATCAATATGGTCCCAGGTACGCATCCAGTTGCAAAGACACCGTACAAGATGGCTCCGGTAGAGATGGCAGAGCTTAAGAAGTAGTTGCAAGAGTTGTTGGACAAAGGTTTTATCCGATCGAGCACGTCACCTTGGGGTGCTCCAATGTTGTTCATCAAGAAGAAAGATGGATCGATGCGGTTGTGTATAGACTACCGGCAGTTGAATAAGGTTACGATCAAGAACAAGTACCTGTTATCGAGGATAGATGATCTGTTCGATCAGTTGTGTGGTGCCAAAGTGTTTTCCAAGATTGATCTGCGGTCCGGATATCACCAGTTGAGGATTAAGGCGAATGACATATGAAAGTCGGCTTTTCGGACAAGGTATAGTCACTTCGAGTTTGTGGTTATGCTGTCTGGGCTAACCAATGCACCTGCTGCTTTCATGGATTTGATGAACAAAGTGTTCCGTCCGTTCCTAGATCAATTTGTTGTAGTCTTCATTGATGACATCTTGATCTATAGTCGGGACAGGAAAGAGCATGAGTGACATCTTTGGAGAGCATTGGCTCTTCTTTGACAACACCAGTTGTATGCCTAGTTCAATAAGTGTGAGTTCTAGTTAGAAGAAGTGATTTTCTTGGGTCATGTGATATATGCAAAAGGAGTCAAAGTAGATCTGAAGAAGGTGGAGTCCGTTGCAGAATGGGAACAACCGAAGACGCCAACAGAAGTTCGCAGTTTTCTGGGTTTAGCAGGATACTATAGGAGGTTTATCAACGACTTCAGTGTGATTTCATTGCCGATGACATGGTTGACAAGAAAGGATGTACCTTTTGTCTGGGATGACCATTGTCAACAAGCTTTCCAGAGTTTGAAGGAGAAGTTGACCAGTGCTCCAGTGTTAATCCTGCCAGAGCTTGGAAAGGGCTATGTTGTCTTTTGTGATGCTTCCAAGAAAGGTTTGGGTTGTGTGTTGATGCAGGAAGATCATGTGGTTTCTTTTGCTTCGCGGCAACTTAAGAAACACGAGGAGAACTATATGACTCACGATTTGGAGTTGGCAATAGTGGTTCGTGCGTTAAAGATTTGGAGACACTATCTTTATGGAGAAGTATGCCAGATCTTTACGGATCATAAGAATCTGAAGTACATCTTCTTGCAACATGAGTTGAACATGCGACAACGTCGATGGATGGAGTTATTCAATGATTACGACTGCACCATCGAGTATCATCCTGGTAAGGCGAACGTGGTGGCAGATGCGCTTAGCTGAAAGTCTTCTTTTTCTTCAAAGAAGGCACAGTTGAGTTCTCTGGTATGTCATGGACAGGATATGTTTGTTTCCTAGCGGCAGATGAATGTGCAGATGGAGGTCTCCTTGTTAGCTGGACTTTTGGCACAAATGCAAGTTAAGCCTATGCTGAGAAGTAGATCAAAGATGGACAACAAGCAGATGATAAAGTGCAGTTGATCAGATCAGAGTTCGGTAGCGAAAAGCGTGATGGGTTCCATGAGTCCGATGATGGGCTAGTTTGCTATCGTGACATGATGGTGGTTCCCGATGCTGATGATATGAGGAAGTTAGTGCTCGAGGAAGCACACACATCGATGTATGCTATGCATCCAGGTGTCACCTAGATGTATCATAGTATGAAGGACTTGTATTGGTGGCCTGGTATGAAGAGGGATGTAGCTGAGTTCATAGCTAGGTGTGCGGTATGTCAGTAGGTCAAGGCTGAACTCAGAAACCAGTAGGTACGTTGCAACCCTTGCCAATACCACAGTGGAAATGGGATCATATAACCATGTATTTCGTAGTTGGTCTACCATGGACAACTAGGAATCATGATTCCATTTGGGTGACAGTGGACAGATTGACGAAGTCTGCCCATTTCATACCTGTGAAGACGACGTATACAGACGAAAAGCTCGCTCGTGTATATGTGGATGAGATAGTGCATTTTCATGGTGTGCTAGCGACGATATTTTCTGATAGAGGTCCTCAGTTCATGAGTTGTTTCTGGGTATAGTTACACAAACCGTTGGGAACGCGATTGAGGTTCAATACTGCCTTCCACCCACAGACAGATGGACAGTCTGATAGGATTATTCAGATTTTGGAGGCTCCTTCGAGCTTGTGTTTTACAGTTCCTATGCAGTTGGGACGTACACCTTAGATTGATAGAGTTTGCCTACAACAACAGTTACTAGCGAAGCATTGACATGGCTCCTTATGAGGCCTTGTATGTCAGGAAGTGCAGATCTCCTTTGTGTTGGTACGAGTCCAGTTAATATCAGCTTTTGGGTCTTGAGTTAGTACAGCAGACGACAGAAAAGATCAAGGTAATACAATAATAGTTGAAAGCGGCACAGGACAGGCATAAGTCTTATGCAGACAATCGCTGACGACCTTTGGAGTTCCAGATAGGAGACAAAGTGTATCTCAAAGTCTCGCCGTGGAAAGGTGTGTTGAGGTTTGGCCGAAAGGGTAAGCTAGCACCCAGGTATATGGGGCCATACCCGATCATAGCGCGTGTTGGCAAGGTAGCTTACGAGTTAGAACTGTCTCTAGAGTAGCACAAGTTTCATCCAGTTTTCCATGTCAGTATGCTAAAGAAAAGTCATCCAGATTCAGGAACAATGATACAGCCAGACGAAGTTGAGCTTGATGAAGATGTGACCTACGAAGAATGTCTCATGGCGATCCTTGACAGAAGGGTTAAGAAGCTGAAGAGGAAGGAACTGGTTCTTGTGAAGGTTCTTTGGCATCATCGTGGTGTTGAGGAAGCCACGTGGGAGCTTGAGGAAGAGATGAGAAGGAAGTATCACTCGCTTTTCTCTTCGGATTTTGGGGACGAAATCATTTTGTAGGGGGTTAGTTTGTAAGGACCCTGACCTCCGTTTAGGGTTTACCCTGTTTGCTTTGCTTAACCTTGATGCTTTGTTGCTTGCTAATCACCTTTAGTGGTGATTAGTGTTTGTTTGAGCTTTGTTGAGAGTTGGAGATGCTACTTGCAATTAACCCATGTCTAGGGTTTGTGGGCAAGTTTGTCACCTTGTGTGGTGCTCCTCCCTCTCCTTGCTTCCTATAGTGTTGAGAGGAAAGTTTGGGCTCGTTGCTTGAGTTCCTTTGGGCTTGGTTGAGCTTGTTGGGCCTTGTGGTGTCTTGCCTTTGTTCCTTTGGACCTTGTGTCGGGCAAGTGCATGTTTGTGTCGGCCTCAGCTTGTGACACCCAGGATGTGTCGCCGAGGCTGTGTTGCGTAGGGATGTGTCGCCCATGGAGGTGCTTGTGTCGCCCAGGGTTGTGTCACCCATGGAGGTGGTGTGTCATCCAAGTTGTGTCGTCCATGGACCTTTGACCTCCTTTGACCTTGTTTGTGTCACCACTAGTGGAAACTTGGTGCTTGGTTCTTGCATGTGGCAATGGCCTTAGACATGTGTTTTGGGAATGTTAGAGTGGTGGCATTGCTCATGAACAAGTGTCCCTAGGTGGGAGACACCTTGCTTTTCTTTGCTTTGTTTTCTCCTCCATCCCCTTCTATATATGCATTTCCCTTTCCTTGCTAAGGATCCCTTTAGTTCCTTAGTCTTCCTCTCCCTGGTGCACGTCATACCCTCATTTCTCTTGCAAGCTTGGCGGCCGATACCCTTGGAGGATCTAGCTTGGTGGTCGATACCCTTAGTGGAGCTAGCTTGGTTGCCGATATCCTTCTTCCTTGGTGGTGCTTGGAGCTAGGAGCTTGGAGCATGCTTAAGGAGGGTTACATAACTCCTAACCCTAACTACATTAGCATCTCCTATGTTCTTGTTCTTGTTGTTTATGATCGTCTATGTTGTTGTTAGTTTGGTTCCCTTGCTTAGTTGCACCTTGTTGGCCAAACCTATGATCTAGGGTTTCTTGGTAAGTAACACTCCTTTCTCTCCTTGGTCTAGAGGAGTGATCTTGAGTTCTAGTAGCATGGGAAACACCCCTCTCTCGTTTAAGTTGAGAGGTGAGCTTGTATTCTAGTAGCTTGAGCAACACCCTCCTCTCACCATGGACTTGAAGGGTGAGCTTGGTGGCAGTTGTTGACATCGTTTAGGGTTGTTCTTTGTATTGCCCATTTGGTGATAGATGATGTGCAAGACCCCTCTCTCTTAGTTGTTGAGAGGTGAGCCATCTTCTTGATCCATTAGGGTTTGGTTCCCTTGTGCTTGAGGTTGGTGACGAACTTGTGGAGTTGTTTCTTGGCTGTTATGGTGTTGGTGGTGTTGTTGTCCGATACGTTTTCTCTTTGTGTGACCTTGGACGACACGTTGTAGTAGTTCTGGACGATACCCTGGTCCCTGACCTTGTGACGGGTGTCACCCTACCATCCTTGCCTTGTGACGACCGATATGCCATGGATAGGATTAGCTACGATGGGTTCCTTTGTTGGTTGTTTGAGTTGCACCTTAGTCGTTGCCTTTTTAGGTATCCTTCCCGACACGTTCACCCTTGGGTGCCTTGATGTTGTGGATACATTGTTATTCAGCTCTGTGTTCTGTGACGGGCATCCCACTAGACCGTGTGTGTCGTCTAATAGCCCTACACCTGATGGGCGTTGTGCGACACTCCATGCCTGATACAGGTTGTTGCCTGATAGGCTTGGGTGCATGATGCGATGATTTTGAGTCACATTTATAGACCTATTTCATATGTGTTTTATGCCTTAATTACTCATTTTCATGGATAATATTGCATGATTCACTTAATTCGGTCTTTGCCATCATATTATATCAAATCCCCTTTGTTTTACTAATTCGAGCATTATTTATCATCTTATTATAAATTGTGTGGATTTACTTGGTCTTGTTGTGAAATTTCAGGAAAAACAAGTATCTGCTTCCGTCGATACCATCGACGGAAGTCGATACCATCGACCAAGCCACAGGTTGTCAGCCGAGAAGAGAAATACATAGTCGATACCATCGACACCCATGTCGATGGCATCGAGATCACTCCATGTTGCTGGCGAGGATGTAGTCGATACCATCGACGAAAGTCGATGCCATCGACACAATGAGAGCTACAGTTTCGCTAAAAGACAAAAATCGACACTAAGGAGTCGATACCATTGACACCCCAGTCGATGGTATCGAGATCACCACAGGCGCTCAGAATAAAAGAAAGGAAAGTTGCCGCTAATCCGCTGGGTCGATACCATCGACCCACGTCGATGGTATCGACGCCAACAGATATGTGTTGGATCTGTTTTGATCTCGATCGGACGGCTGTTTTTATTTGACGACCTAATTAGGGACTTATACCTAATGATGGCCGCCCCCACGAGGGGATCATCTCATTTTGGATTGCACGAGTGCCGAGGAGGAGAGAAAGGAGAACGGAGGCCGAGAAGCTCATCCTGGGTGATTCGGACGCTGCCGAAGACGATTTCCACCACCGATAGGCGGGGAAGCTCGTGTTCTACGCCAAGGATCCACCGGTTCTTCTCCGTTCAGGGGTTTTCCCATTTATTTCCCATTTTTCTTATGAATTCCCCAATTTCTACCATGTATTCGTGTGAGATGAACATGAGAGGCTAAAACCCTCAATCTTTAGGACCGGGAGTAGCCCGGGGATACATTGTATGATGATTTTATATTGATAATTCATACTTTTCTCTCAAATTCGTGGTATAGATTCGTTTTCTCCATTTCTATTATTATATTTGATCACCATAATAATAATATAATGCCCTTAATCACTTCGACAGAAGGATTAACGGTTGAAAAGAGACGAATTCTACATTAATTAATAAAACCCTTGACAAAGGAGTTGTAAAATTAATGGTGGGAACTGAGGGACCATTCTTAATGCGCTTAGTTTAGGGGAATGATTACTACGACGGTGGAATCAACCTAAACCTAAGTAGTGGATTATACCACGACAGTGGGTAATTCTCATTTCAGGCCACTACCCGGATAGAGAGAGAAGTGTGAGGAATTATATGAAACCTAATACAATGTTGACCTGCGGTGAAACTGCCATCCTAAAGATATCTCTTTAAATTGATTAAATCAACCTTTAATCGATTGTTTTATTTGTTTGATTTTTATTTTCTTTTTAATTTGAACAACAAAACCCTACTTTGTTAATCGGTCTAGATGATTGTGATTAGTTAGTAAAAGTCTCCAATAATTCACGTATCCCTGAGTTCGACTCGGGCCTCACAAGGCCTATATTACTCGACGCGTATACTTGCGTTTAAGCGCGTAGTAAAATACACGTCAAGTTTTTGGCGCCGTTGCCGGGGATACGGCGAATTATTGGCACTTTGAGTGCTAAGAGCGGCCACTCTAGGCCACAATTTTTATTTTTATTTTAAAACAATTTCAAAAATTCCTTTATTTCTCTATAATTTTGTTGACTCGTTCAAAGCATTGTACTGAACCCCTACTTCCATATTTTAGGTACTTTTCATGGTGCACACACGTAGTCGTGACTACGTGAATCGCACACCGGAGGTTCCATCTGCGGGACCAGAGGACGCAGACAACTACGAAGAGGAACACCTAAGTGATATAAATTCTGAATCTGAGCAAGAACAAGAAGAAGAAATGGCTAAAGCACAGACAATTTGGGAGAAGATCAAGGCGTCTTCTTCCTCTGCATCAAAAGGGCCTATAAAGAAACAAGGGCTGAACATTCCAACTTACAAGATCGATCCAGCATTGATTAACCTAGTTAAATCAAACGCATTTCACGGACTGAAAAATGAAGATCCAGTGGCACACATTAGTCAGTTTGTTGAAAATTGCGATATGGTGAAGATTGATGGATTTCCGCAGGATGTGCTTTACCTCAAGTTATTCCCCAGTTCCTTGGTGGGAGTAGCAAGAGAGTGGCTCCACAACCTCGACGACGAGTTTGTAGAATCATGGGACCACATGATTGAGGTTTTCTTCGAGAGGTTCTTCCCTCCCAAGAAGACCAATGATATGATCCGGAATTTCCACAATTTTACCCAACAGGCGGGTGAGACTTATTCTGAAACTTGGGAGCGATTCCAAGTCATGTTTAGGAGATGTCCACATCATGGATTGGACAAGGAAACCCAAGTGAAGATCTTCTACTTTGCTTTCTCTGAGCATGATAGAAGCAACTTGGACTCGGCCGGTTCTGGATTCTTTTTAAATAACACTGATACAAGATGTTGGGAAATACTGAAGAATATGGCACGAAAGCAATCTTGGGGAGAGAGAGAACGAGGCCCAGTTGAGCAAGCAAGAGTTGCCAGTGAGTCAAAGGCAATGAGAGAGCTGAATGAGAAGATGGATCTTCTCGCTAAGAAGCTGCTACAGAAAGAAGAAAATGAGTCCGAGGATGAGGCTCAGGTCAAGTACATAAGGCAACAACAGGGGTACAGGAACAACGATTATTCATGGAGGAAGGACAAGAAATTTTCATGGAAGGATCCAAACAACTTCCTGCAGGATCCAGACGCCAAGCCTGCACCGGCCACAGAGGATAAGAGCACGGAGTTGCTCAATCAAGTCATAAAGCAAAATCAAGAGTTGATGAACACTTTTGGGCAGCAAATAAAGCAACAAGGTGAATACATGAACCAGTTTGGGCAGACATTGCAGAGCCACGGGGCTCAAATGAGAACTATAGAGACTTCCATGGCACAGATGGCAGCGGAGATTGCAAGCTTGAAGAAGCCGGCACATCCGGGTTTTCCGGGGAACACCAATGTTCCCGGGGGAAACCAACAGGCCAAGGCCATATTGTTGAGAAGCAGTAAGAAAGTGCTAAATACAAGGGCGGATGACACAAGCACACCGCATGACAAAGTTGAAGAAGCAACCGTCAAGGACGTCATAGAGCAAATTGATGACACAGCCGAAGATGGTAAGGAAGGACAAGCCACTGAGGAAGAACTGCAAAAATTAACCCCCTATGTGCCACCTCATCAAAGGGAACATACTGTTCCGGTTCCATACCCTAATAGTGCAAAGGCAAGAAAGGTGGATGCACAGTTTAAGAAATTTCTGGACAGCTTTAGGAAGTTATCCGTGAATATTCCCTTGCTAGAGGCGATTGAGAAAATCCCATCTTATGGGAAGTTTCTGAAGGATGTAATCACCAAGAAGAGGAAGATACCCGACACTGAGGTCGTGATATTGAAGGAGCAAGTGAGTGCTTTTATTATGGGCACTTTGCCGCCAAAGAGACAAGATCCGGGTTGTTTCAATATTTCTTGCTTTATCGGGAAGTTCAAATTTGGCGAAGCACTTTGTGATTCCGGGGCAAGCATCAATCCGATGCCCCTGTCTACATTTAAGAAACTTGGATTAAAGGAGTCTAGGCCAAGCAACATGACTATCCAATGGGCCGACAATTCTGTGTTGAAACCATATGGAATCTGTGAGGATGTTTTGGTAAAGGTAGACCGCTTTGTTTTTCCGGCTGATTTCGTTGTGATGGAAATGCAGGATGAGCACGACAATGAGTTACTTCTTGGTCGCCCATTCCAAGCTACAGCTGATATGATCTTGGAGATGGGGAGAGGTCGCTTGACCTTAGGCATTGCGGATGATCGCTTTGAGATGGTCATGCCCAATAGCAATGCATCCACCAAAGCAAAAGCACAGTGCAACATGGTGAAGCATGTGGAACACAATATCTCACTTTGTCTCGGGAAGCCATTTTTAGATATGGCCCATGTGATGAGCAGGATAGATAATGGGACCTTGGCGGTGGACCTTATGGAGCAAACGAAAGTTGTCTCTTTATGCAAGGCTGTCGGGTTTCCAAATGATGAGAATGAGGACATTCCACCTTCGTGGGAGGATGATGTGATTATTACTTCCGTCTGTGATGCATATCCGGAATTGCCTTTGGAGGTGTGCTTGCTTAATGTCACTTATGATTGGATGCGGAGTACTTCACTCAAGGAGTGCGCCAAGATGCTTCAAATGCTTCCATGTTTCTACACGAGGCACTATGAAGATTTGGGTACACTGCCCCCACTGCTACAATAATCTCTTATCTGCCCACCTGATCTGGAGTTAAAGCCATTGCCCCCGCATCTGAAGTACGTCTTTCTAGCTGAGGAGGACAAGTTTCCAGTGATTGTTTCTGCATACTTGAGTGCGGATGAGGAGGAGCAGCTACTGATAGTGCTCAAGAACCACCGTGGAGCTTTTGGGTGGTCTGTGGCGGACATCAAGGGGATCTCCCCTACACTTTTTCAACACAAGATTCGGCTCGAGGAGGGAGCCAAGTCAGTCATACAGCCTCAAAGACATCTAAATCCAAGCATGATGGAGGTTGTCAAGAAGGAAGTCATTAAGTTGCTTGCTGCAGGGATTATTTATGCTATATCCGATTCGACGTGGGTGAGTCCCACTCAGGTAGTCCCTAAAAAGGGGGGAATCACTGTCACTACAAATCTTTTGAATGAACCTGTCACCACCCGATTGGTAACCGGGTGGCGTGTATGCATTGATTACCACCGATTGAATGCCGCAACTCTCAAAGATCATTTTCCATTGTCGTTTATTGATCAAATTTTGGAACACTTAGCCGGTCGGTCGCATTTTTGTTTTCTAGATGGTTATTCAGGGTACAACCAGATTTCTATTGATCCTTTGGATCAATAGAAGTCTACGTTTACATGTCCCTATGGGACTTTCGCCTACCGTCGTATGCCATTTGGTTTATGCAATGCGTCGGCGACTTTTCAACGCTGCATGCTCGCCATATTTTCTGACATGGTGGAGCGGTGTCTTGAAGTCTTCATGGACGACTTCTCGGTGTATGGAGCGTCTTTCGATGAATGCCTTTATAATTTAGATAAGGTATTACAGCGGTGCGAGGACACACACTTGGTCCTCAATTGCGAGAAATGTCACATGATGGTGACGGAAGGAATTGTGCTAGGACACAAGGTGTCTAGCAAGGGTCTTGAGGTAGACCCCGTAAAAATTGAGGTGATTTCTAAGCTACTCCCACCAAATTCTGTAAAAGGGGTGAGAAGCTTTTTAGGACACGCCGGGTTTTATCGGCGATTTATCAAGGATTTTTGAAAAATCGCAAAGCCATTATCGGAATTGTTGGAAAAAGACGTAGTTTTTGATTTCAATGAGAAATGTCTTCACTCATTCGAGGTCTTGAAGGAAAAGTTGATTTCGGCTCCGGTTGTTCAAACGCCAGATTGGACAAAGCCTTTCGAGTTGATGTGTGATGCGTCCGATTATGCTGTGGGAGCTGTTTTGGGGCAAAGGGTAGATAACAAACCTGCTGTAATTTTCTACGCCTCAAAAACACTTAATGATGCTCAATTAAACTACACAACCACGGAAAAGGAGTTACTTGCCGTCGTATTTGCTTTTGAGAAATTTCGGCAATACTTAGTGGGTTCTAAGGTGGTTGTGTGGACGGATCACGCCGCAATAAAATATTTGATGGAGAAGAAGGATGCGAAGCCTAGACTAATTAGGTGGATTTTGCTCCTACAAGAATTCGATATTGAAATCAAGGACAAGTCGGGAATTGAAAATGTGGTGGCTGACCACTTGTCTAGGTTAGAGAGGGTTGATGAACAAGGTTTGCACATACCCATTACCGAGACCTTTCTCGATGAACAACTTTTAAAAATTGATTCTAAAGAACCATGGTTTGCGGAAATTGTGAATTATTTGGCTTGCGGGATCATCCCGGAAGATTGGTCTTATCAAGAGAAGAAGAAATTCTTCCATTCATTGAGATATTATTTTTGGGATGACCCAATTTTGTTGAAGCAATGCAGGGATGGTATTCTTCACAGGTGCGTGCCGGAGGTAGAGTACGAAAGTGTTCTACATCATTGTCATGCGTCGCCTACGGGAGGACATCATGCTAGCTCACGGACAGCAGCTAAGGTGTTGGAGAGCGGCCTTCATTGGCCCACTTTGTTCCGGGATGCCTATGATTTTGTTAGGCAGTGCGACCCGTGCCAGCGTGCAGGTAATATCTCAAGGAGACAAGAAATGCCCCTGAATGTGTTTCAGGAAGTTGAGGTATTTGATTTATGGGGCATTGACTTCATGGGACCCTTTGTGTCCTCAAATTCAAATCTTTATATTTTACTTGCTGTAGATTATGTGTCGAAGTGGGTGGAGGCAATCCCCACAAGGACTAATGATTCGAATGTAGTCTGCAGGTTCGTCAAAGAGAACATTTTCTGCAGGTTCGGGATTCCTCGAATGATCATAAGTGACGGAGGCACACATTTTCGAAATCAGAAATTTGCTTCACTTCTGAAGAAATATGGGGTCAAGCACAACATTGGCACCCCATATCACCCACAGACGCAAGGACAGGTGGAGGTATCAAATAGGGAAATCAAGAAGATTTTAGAAAGGACCGTAGCATCCACACGGAAGAATTGGAGTGCATTGCTACCGGACGCGCTTTGGGCTTATCGAACGGCATACAAAACACCTATAGGCACTACGCCTTTTAGGTTGGCATATGGCCGGGCGTGCCATCTTCCGGTAGAACTAGAGCACAAGGCCCATTGGGCGCTAAGAAGGCTGAACTTGCGCTATGACGAGGCCGGGAGAAAAAGGATGTTTGAATTGAATGAATTGGATGAGCTACGCATGACGGCATATGAGAATGCCCGTATCTACAAGGAGCGCACAAAGTTGATCCACGATCGCCACATTGAGATGCGCACGTTCAAGAAGGGAGACAACGTTCTGTTGTTCAACTCTCGTCTCAAACTGCATCCCGGGAAGCTGAAATCCCGGTGGAGCAGACCCTTCGAGGTGGAAGAAGTGAGACCGCACGGAGCGATTCTCGTGCGTGATGGAGATGCCACGTTCTTGGTGAACGGGCAGCGCTTGAAGTTGTACTTTGGTGAGAACTACAAAAGGAAAGTGAATGAGGTCAAACTCATTTCACTTGTACATGAATGAGAAGAAGGAACGACGTCTAGCCTAAGACGCTAAAGTAGGGCGCTTGTTGGGAGGCAACCCAACCATTGGTACATTAGGATAGTTTAATGTTAGGTGTAGTTTGCTTTTATTTCGTTTACATTTTAGTTTAAAAATGATACCTTGATCCGTTTGTTAAATGTGCAGGAACAGGCAGGGTCGATACCATCGACACACCCGTCGATGGTATCGACATGGGTTCAGGTTGACACCAGCAGAAATCGCACTGCGTCAATACCATCGACGGCCAAGTCGATGGTATCGACATGGTCACAGGCAGGTCGCAATAAAAGTGTCGATGGTATCGACACCCCAGTCGATACCATCGAGATCTCTGGAGATATTCAGATGAATTTTTCTCAGTCAACTCGATACCATCGACGGCCTCGTCGATGGTATCGACATCATCACAGGTTGAATGCAATAAACGGCGGTGTCGCAATAAAAGCAAGTCGATACCATCGACACCCGTCGATGGTATTGACGAACATGTCACCGATCCGCACTCAGACATCGACGACGATCTCAACAGCCACGTCAGCGATCCGAGTGCTGCGTCGATACCATCGACTCCCGTCGATGGTATCGACACGTCAGCAATCCGGGTTTCTCGATCCAGCAAACGTCAGCCGTCGATACTCGTGAGGGAGGCGGCTACCCGCGAGACGTGTCGATACCATCGACCCGCGTCGATGGTATCGACGGGTCAACAGGGGCGTCGGCCAAGTCTATTTAAGGAGACTTGCAACGTCATTTGACGTCACACCTTCAGAGCAAGTATCTCCCATTGCGCCGAGCACTTCCCCGAGCCCTCCAAGACTGTCGAGAAGCGTCATCGAGCGAAGATCTTCACCAAGCAGAGAATTTCTCTCCATCTTCACCGAGCTCTTTTCTCCTAATCCCATCTTCTCGCAATCATGGTGCATGTGGCCGGAGCATCTTCATCAAGCGCGCACCCCATGGAGATCGAGGAGTTTGTTCCTCCTCCAACCGCTTCCATCCCTCGTCCACGCCTTATTCACGCCAACATGGAGGCAAGGAAGGCATACGAGGAGATAATGAAGCGAAAGTTCGAGCCCACCCGGTATGTGGACCGGGGAATGATTCTGGAGTTGGGATTCGAGGCCAACTTGGGCTATGTGCTTCATGGACAAGCACGACTCACCCACAGAAGCCTACGCCCTGACGAGCTGCAGTTCCATGCGGATGGGCAGCCTTTCTTCAGCGAATGGCCCACTTACAAGGAACTGGTGGCGGAGTTCATGGCGTCTCTCGACGTCTGCGTCGTACCAAACGACGTGGTACCATCGGACTGGGAATGGATCAAGGGAAGGGTGTCCTTCAGACACTTCAACAACAACTACAATCTCACACTGGTCCAGTTCAACCAAATCTTCAACTGGTATCACTCTCAACATGATCACCGAAGGCTAGACGCCCGCACCGACTATGCAAAGATCTTCTCCGAGCTAGTTACAGTCCTGGCAGGGAAGACTGTGAGCTATCACAATGTCGCGGTAGCGGATTTTGAGCACCCGTTCGTCCGGGTCTTGCATAGGATGTTGATCTTGACCTTCTTCGCTCGAAGCGATCTTGCTTTGAGCAAGTTCCAGGAGAGTGACATGTTCTTCCTCTATGCACTCTTGAAGCGTCAACCATGCAACTGGGGGGCGTTCTGGCTACAGCCCGTCCTGGCGGTGAAGCGGAGCACAAGGAAGGCTCCAATCCATTTTGGTGGTCTTGTCACCAAGTTGGCGCTCTACTTGGGGCTGAACTTTTAGTCCATGACTCCGATTTCTACGCGGAGTAAGGTGAACGTGCAACACTTGCACCGTTCAAACCTCATTCTTCTCCGGGACGGGTTGGCGTACGCTCATTGCCACGTCAACCAAGCTTATCAGGAGGCATCCCTACCGGACGACGTCTTCGACATTGAGGGCAAGCAGCACTTCCGGTGGCCAATCATAGCCATCGAGTCCTCCAAAGAAGAGGGCGGAGGCGAAGACCAAGAAGGCGAGGCCGAGGAGGCCGAGGAGGCTTTCACACCTCTTCGAGCATGTGTGGCACCACGGAAGCGTCCTAGGATGCATCCGGGTGCATCTTCATCATCTCAGCCCCCGCCGCCATCACCACAGCAAGAGCAGCCAGCTGCGGATCCCTACTCCATGCAAGGGATGTATACCATGCTGCAGGACATCCAACAGACTCAGCAGTAGCACATGGCTATGTATACCGGCATCCATGAGACTACGGGCCGGTTACTTGATAATCAACGGGCTATGTTCGAGAACGAGCGGCTCATCCTTGCCAACCAAGAGCAAATGCACAACCGGTTGCAGCGGATAGAGACGCAGCAGGAGCTCTTCTTCGACCACTATTGGAGTCGAGACTACTTTGGAGGTTATCCACAGCCTCCGCCGAGGACCCAATATGATCCAAGCTTCCAGGGGGAGTACCCGTCTTGGGATCCTACGGCACCACAATACCCACCACCGCCTCCGCAGGACTGATCAGGGTATCACTGTTCCACCCTTAAGTTGGTTTTTGACTATGAGGCCATAGTCGAATTCAAGCTTAGGGGGGTGGCTGGAACAGGTCTATCTTTTATCTTTTCTTGTGTTGTTTTAGTTTTGCTTAGTTATTTGTTTTTGCAATTTTAAGTTTTTATTTAGGATCCACATCTATCTATTGTAATCGTGGATGTCTTAAAAATTGTCATCTCGCTGTTTTCATGGGAAAATTAAGGGAATTTAAAAAATTTTGTGTTTTGGATAGCTTAACTGGGTTGTCCTTGGGGAACTTATCCTATGAAAATGATTGATCATGTCAACTTTGAAGCAATATGTCACACCCACACCCCTTTGACTCATGGAAAGTGGATAGTAACGGTTGCTTGAGCCTAACTTAATCAAATGGTAATGAGACTTTAATCGGATGTAAGAGAAAGAACCCTTTGAACTACTACACATGTCAGTAAGGAGGGACACATAATTTTATTCTAAGGTTCAGTCACTTAATCTTGTGATCATTCCACCTCATTTTCCATAATCCACCCAAGAATTGGAAGTAGAGTACAGTTTTAACTTCTCTTGCGTGCATAGCATGTAGATAGGTTTGCATTGTTATTTTCATACTTTTGCATAAAACGAAAAAATATATAGTGATACATGCACATTACCCTTAGGTGCATGTCATGTAGTTGCACTCATAATTTCATGATTTTCATGCATAAGTACACCATGTATCTCAGTTTTTCCTTAATAGGTGATCTAATTTGTTCCATACCCTCGAAATAAAGCAAAGATCTCCAATTGGGAAGAAAATAGCCTTAGACATGTATCTCTAAGCAATTATGGATATGTGGGCAAGAAAAAAAATTTCTGAAAATATGAAAAAAATTTAGAAAAAGAAAAAAAAGAGATTTTGGAAGGAAAAGGAATAAGAGGGAGAAAGGAACATGATATCACTTGCATAACAGGGAAATTGAGTACATGATGTGGCTTGAGTAGATTTCTATCTCATTTTGAGGTGGAAGGTTAGTGCATGCATCATTCCACCCAACTGTAGGCATTAGGGCATTCTTAATGTGCATTTGCATCATTTAGGGCATTTTTTTATATGCATACTGAAACTGTGTAATACTTCCAAATTCTTCCATGAACCACCCATTCCATCCACCCGTTGCTCGGATTGGTAGGCCACCATGATTTTCTCCTCACTCATGATTATAAGGAGGACAGCTTCCATATAGATGGTAGTTAGGGCGAGCAACGTAGTGTAGGCGATCACAAGATGCACCATGGCTGAATCGGTGAACTTTATTATGTTAACTGCCTTATGTGATAGTGTTCATCGGTTTGAAGGATAATTTCTTTTATTGATGATTATTGTCGCCTGTAGGGTAATTACTGTTCCGTGATTAAGGAAAGCCAGTTTGAGAACGGCCAGTGGGAGTCATGGGTGATGTGGGTTGGTATGTTGATTGTTAGTTGACATTTGCAATTCTATTCTAAGGATTAGTTGCTCGAGGGCGAGCAATGTTTAAGCTTAGGGGAGTTTGATGCGATGATTTTGAGTCGCATTTATAGACCTATTTCATATGTGTTTTATGCCTTAATTACTCATTTTCATGGATAATATTGCATGATTCACTTAATTCGGTCTTTGCCATCATATTATATCAAATCCCCTTTGTTTTACTAATTCGAGCATTATTTATCATCTTATTATAAATTGTGTGGATTTACTTGGTCTTGTTGTGAAATTTCAGGAAAAACAAGTATCTGCTTCCGTCGATACCATCGACGGAAGTCGATACCATCGACCAAGCCACAGGTTGTCAGCCGAGAAGAGAAATACATAGTCGATACCATCGACACCCATGTCGATGGCATCGAGATCACTCCATGTTGCTGGCGAGGATGCAGTCGATACCATCGACGAAAGTCGATGCCATCGACACAATGAGAGCTACAGTGTCGCTAAAAGACAAAAACCGACACTAAGGAGTCGATACCATCGACACCCCAGTCGATGGTATCGAGATCACCACAGGCGCTCAGAATAAAAGAAAGGAAAGCTTCCGCTAATCCGCTGGGTCGATACCATCGACCCGCGTCGATGGTATCGATGTCGGTAGATATGCGTTGGATCTGTTTTGATCTCGATCAGACGGCTGTTGTTATTTGACGACCTAATTAGGGACTTATACCTAATGACGGCCGCCCCCATGAGGGGATCATCTCATTTTGGATTGCACGAGTGCCGAGGAGGAGAGAAAGGAGAACGGAGGCCGAGAAGCTCATTCCGGGTGATTCGGATGCTGCCGAAGACAATTTCCACCACCGATAGGTGGGGAAGCTCGTGTTCTACGCCAAGGATCCACCGGTTCTTCTCCGTTCAGGGGTTTTCCCAATTATTTCCCGTTTTTCTTATGAATTCCCCAATTTCTACCATGTATTCGTGTGAGATGAACATGAGAGGCTAAAACCCTCAATCTTTAGGACCGGGAGTAGCCCGGGGTTACATTGTATGATGATTTTATATTGATAATTCATACTTTTCTCTCAAATTCGTGGTATAGATTCGTTTTCTCCATTTCTATTGTTATGCTTGATCACCATAATAATAATATAATGCCCTTAATCACTTCGACAGAAGGATTAACGGTTGAAAAGAGACGAATTCTACATTAATTAATAAAACCCTTGACAAAGGAGTTGTAAAATTAATGGTGGGAACTGAGGGACCATTCTTAATGCGCTTAGTTTAGGGGAATGATTACTACGACGGTGGAATCAACCTAAACCTAAGTAGTGGATTATACCACGACAGTGGGTAATTCTCATTTCAGGCCACTACCCGGATAGAGAGAGAAGTGTGAGGAATTATATGAAACCTAATACAATGTTGACCCGCGGTGAAACTGCCATCCTAAAGATATCTCTTTAAATTGATTAAATCAACCTTTAATCGATTGTTTTCTTTGTTTGATTTTTATTTTCTTTTTAATTTGAACAACAAAACCCTACTTTGTTAATCGGTCTAGCTGATTGCGATTAGTTAGTAAAAGTCTCCAATAATTCACGTATCCCTGAGTTCGACTCGGGCCTCACAAGGCCTATATTACTCGACGCGTATACTTGCGTTTAAGCGCGTAGTAAAATACACGTCAGTGCATGATACATGACGCACCGTTGCAGGATGCGTCGTTTGCAGAGCTGCATGCCTGAGCGCACGTTATGCCCTGCACAACACAGCATTGCCAAGATGCATGTGGAGCACGACGCAGTGTTGCGCAGGTACTACCCATTATCCTTAGTAGTGCTGGACCGTCACATGAACGATATGGTTGGACGATTGAATGAGCCCTTCCCGATACTACTTATGGTGAGGGAAATGGGTGCTATAGTGAGGGTCTTGTTCCTCATTTGAAACCCGATATGTTGGATTCTAACATGCTTGGTTTATTATGGTAACTCTTGATATGCTTGATATAATAGATCACATTAATGTACTCTAACACGGCATTTCATGTGTGAATGATTATGTATAATGCTGAGGAAATGATAAGCATGTAGAATGCCTTGCTTAATGATGTAATCTATGCTCGTGATCACCTGTTGAGGCATGATTGATAAAGCATATAATCATTAATGCCACCTTATATTGATAGCAAGGTATTTCTGCTAAATCCCACGATTATTGTGTATACTGACCATGTAGGTGATGCATAGCCAAGTACAAGGCTATGAGGTATATATGATGATTAACCTTGCTTTAATAGTCATCGTTGATAATGAGATAACAGGTATGTTGTGATTGCTATCCCATGATGATGATGATGTAAGCCTTGAGAGGCAGTGGCACTATGTGATGAGGGATTGATATCCCATGGCATGTGATGATCCTTGAGATGGATCTAGATTATTGGCAAGAGGCCAGGTGATAACAGGTAATGTTGGATCCTTGTGATGGATCAGGAAGATGTTGATTACACTAAAGGCATAACATTGAGTTTTATGTTGTTTATTCTTGTTATAGTTTGCATGTTATACAACCTGGTTGAATCCTGCAATCCACATAAAATACACTAATTAATCACAGTGGAATATATCATGTAGTTTTCCCTGGCCATATATCCATCATTGTCAGGAGTTGGTGATGGTGAAACAGGTTCTCCTATGGGTTAACCCAGAGCGCATATTGTTGAATATGTGAGGTTGCTCCTAGCCTAAAGTGAGGAGGTAAGAGTGCAACTTCGGTTGTAGACTCCATGGTGCGGATTCAGGCCCGTAGCCTAAGTGTGATAAGAGCATGGTGAATAGGCCCATGGCTCAGGATATGTGAAATGGGAGCATGAATGCGTTCATGGCTCAGAGTACAATGAAAAAGCCTGTGGCTCAGTTTCACTAGCGTCGAGACCTGTACCGAGGCAGGCTAGGAAGAGGGTAGCCTGACCCTGTGGCTAAGGCCACTTAAGCAAGAGACTGGTCCTGCTTGTGTTGTACTCGTGCACTGACCATGAGGTGGGAGGTCATGGAGTCCGGCTCTTCCATTGATCTTGTATGGCACCAGCTCCGGGTTTCACAGCCGTCGATTGGATCGGAGCGGTACGGCTCACTTCCTCAGGGCATAATAATACGTAATCCAGCCGTTTAGTATTTATTGCTTAAAACAAACATGAAACATTGGTTGAGGCCTTGCTTGTGTAGTTAATCCTGTTATATCTTATAGTTACTTATATGTTCCTCATGTTATGTGGGCAAACCTTATAAATCTTATCTTTTTAATCATGTTCCATAAAGAAATGATTGGGTATATGTCTTTTGTACATTCGGTAAGTTTTCTAGTATGAATAGCTTTATTTTATAAACTGCTCTTGTTATACTTTTTATCGGTTACGTGCTTTCATCCTTCTGAGGTTTTGTAGTTTCGGCGGGGAGTTATGTTTCTCGTTGGGACTGTGTGTCTCACCCCGTTGGTTTACACCCTTTTTAGGTGGTCGAGCTAAATGTGGTGGTGGTCGCAGAGTTGTGGTCGAGCAGCTAGACGAGCAGTAGAAGGCAAGCAATGGATATGCTATAGTTTTGGATGTTTTATAGTAGAGTCTTAGAGTCATCCCTGTACTCTCAGGTCCTTGGGAGCATTTTGACGTTGTTTCACAATGTATAGTTGTTGATGTTTTGTATATCCTATTACTGGCCGGATGTGGGCCTTTATATACATACAACAGGTGATGAACTCATGCATTGGTTAGACAACTATTCCTCTAAGATGTGGACACATATCAAGGCTTGTAAATGTTTATATAATCTGTTTACTTGCAGGATGTGGACTTGAATGTAATAGTTTCTCAGTTTATCAGCTTTCCACAATCGGTTTTAATTAACCCGTGTTTTTGGTAATCTGTGGTTATGGTGATTTCCGCACGTTTTCGCGTAACACCTCACTATCTGTGTGATAGTGGCATGTGTTTCCACACTCCTCTCACCATGGAGTCGATAGGTGAGCTTTTTGGTAGATGTAGACCCATGTGGAGGTTGATCCTTATGGTTTCCCGAGATGTGATAGAGGTTGTGCAAAACCCCTCTCTCTTGGTTGTTGAGAGGTGAGCCGATCTTCTTGATCAATCTAGGGTTTTGTACACTTGTTCTTGAGGTTGATGATGATCTTGTTGGGCTGTATCTTGCATGATATGGCTTGGGGTGGTGTTTCCCGATACCCTCTCTTTGCCTAGAATTTTGATCGATCTGATGAGGTTGTGTTGGGCGATACACCTTGGTCTTTGCCTTGTGTGTTGGTCGATAGGTTGAGACTAGTTTGGTTGGACGATAGGCTTTCCTTTGCTGCCCGATGAGTTGTACCCTTGGTCGTTGTGCCTAGTTAAGTTTTGATTGTTGGTCGATACCTTAGTGTGTTGGGCGTTATGTCTTGATGAGTGCCCTGCCTGATACAAATAGCTAAGGTAGTGGCTTGGTTCCCGATGTACCTTGGATATTATAGAACTTCAGGATCTTCCTTAGTGTTAGACAATACCTATGTGCTGTTGGGGCATCATGCGCTGGCAGTAAGGGCCTTGGGCATGTGAGTGGTGTGGCTGCTCGATAGGTACCTTCACCTCGATTGGGCATTGTAGGGTTGGCCTGGGCACCATGGCTCTAGCTGTCATGGTAGTTGTTTCCAGTTATAACTCTAACCTCATGGTTGCACGATACACCTGGTTGCACGATAAACCTTGGGGTGGTATCCCGATATCCTTGGTAGAGGCTTGACCGATATGAGGCTAAGAGTGCTTAAGCCATATGAGGGAAGTACCCTTCCCGAAACCATCTTTAGTGAGGGTGCCCTGCTTGTCACACTTCTTGTGAGGGTAGTGGGTACTTCTAGTGAGGGTCATGTTCCACCCGGAAAATCACCTGATAAGTTCTTTATCATGTAATCACTTTCTTGTTGTTAAGAGATATGGTTTATGGTTTGTGAACCTTTGACATATTTGATAATATTAAGCTGGTTGATCTAGTAGAACACACCTATGTAAATATGACATATCTGAACTCTAATGACATGATATTACATGTGTTTATGATCATCTTGAATGATAAGTTTGGAAGTATATGAGTTGCTTCACATGATGATGTGACCCATGTCTATGGTCATAGGTTGAGGCATGAAAGATAAAGCATGCAATCATCAATGTTGCCCTATATTGACAATACGATCATTCTGTTAATATATGATGGTTATCTCTATGATTGTGTATACTAACCATGCAGGTGTTTCATGCGGATGCATAGCCAGGTAAAGGGATATGAGTTATATATGTTTGAATAACACTGCATTGATGGTCACTCCTGTTGATGAGATAACATGCATCACCTGTATAATGTGTTTAGGTCTGAGGACCTGAGTGGGCTAAAGTGCCTAAGATGAGGTGTTGTCCTCTAATGATGAGATCTGGGATTGTGATCCCCAGTGATGAGAATGCCTTGTGAGGCAATGGTTTCTTGTGATGAGGGATTGAGATCCCGAGATATTGTGATGGTGGTAACAATAATGTAGCTTTATGTTATGTATGTGTTACAATCTTATTTGCATCAACAATCCACTTAAAATATACTAACTAATTACAGTGGAACACATCATGTAGTTGCCCTGTCTATAGATCCATCACCGTCAGTAGCTGGTGATGGTGAAATAGGTTCTCCTGCGGGTTAACCTGGAAGCGCATATTATTGAATATGTGTGGTTTCTCCTAGCCAGAAATGAGGAGGTTACAGTGCAACTTTGGTTGTAGACTCCAGAGTGCGGTTTCAGGCCCGTAGCTCGATATGTTAGAGCATGGTGAACATGCCAATGGCTCAGGATGTGTGATATGGGAGCATGAATGCGTTCATGGCTCAGAGCACGGTGACCATGCCCGTGGCTAAGTTTCACTAGCGCAGATACCTATACCAAGGTGGGCTAGGGAGAGGGTATCCTGGCCCTATGGCTGAGGCCACTTAAGCATGAGACTGCGGTCTTGCTTGTGTTGCACTCGTGCACTGACCACGAGGTGGGAGGTCATGAAGTCTGACTCTTCCTTTGACCTTGTATGGCACCGACTTGGGTTTCGCAACCGAAGGTTGGAATTGAGCGGTACGGCTCACTTCCTCAGGGCATAATAACACATAATTCAGCCTAATAGTATTTTTACTTAAGGCAAAATACGAAACATTGGTTGAGACCTTGCTTGTGTAGTTGATCTTGTTGTACATTGTAGTTACTTATACGCTCTTTATGTTATGTGGTAAGATCTTATAAATCTTATCTTATCAATCATGTTCTATAAAGAAATACTTGGTTATATACCTTCCGTACACCTTGATAAGCTCGATGGTAATAACAATCTTGCTCTATAGACTACTCTTATTG
Source organism: Alisma plantago-aquatica (assembly GCA_963693085.1). Taxonomy (NCBI): domain Eukaryota; kingdom Viridiplantae; phylum Streptophyta; class Magnoliopsida; order Alismatales; family Alismataceae; genus Alisma; species Alisma plantago-aquatica. The sequence goes on along the minus strand of OY856413.1, from coordinate 370,509,271 downwards.
TACCTTTTATCAGTTATTTGCTGTTATTGCTTTATCTTTCTGAGGTTTTATGGTTTCCACAGGGAGTTATGTTTCTCACTGGGACTGTGTGTCTCACCCCGTTGGTTTACAACCTTTTTAGGTGTTCGCTCTAGACGTGGTGGTGGTCGTGAGGTTGTGGCCGAGCAGCAAGAAGAGCAGTAGAAGGCAAGAGATGGATATGCTGCTATTTTGGTTGTTTTGTAGTAGAGTCCTAGAGTCATCCCTGTACTCTCAGGTCCTCAGAGGCATTTTGACGTTGTTTCACGATGTATAGCTGATGAAGCTTTGTATATCCTGCTGCTGGCCAGATGTGGCCCGTTATGTATATAAACAGGTGATGAACTCATGTGACGACAAGACAACTGATTCGTTAAGCTGTGGACACGTATCTAGACTTGTAAATGTTTACATATCCTGTTTTCTTGTAGGATGAGGATCTAAATGTAATAGTTTCTTGATTTATCTACTTTCCGTAATCAGTTTTAATTAACCTGTGTTTTTTTAATAAGTGGTTTATGGTGTTTTCCGCACATTTTCACATTGCACCTCGTTGTCTGTGTGATAGTGGGATGTGTCACCACACTTCAAAGCGAATGGTACCGCTATTACGCCTCTTAAGTGGGAATGTTGACTATGAGGGCATAGTCATATTGAAGCCTGGGGGGGTGTTGGAACAACCCTCTATATTAGTTTTTACTTACTTATTCATGTTGCTTTTATTTTTGAAATATTAGTTGTTTTTATTTCTAGGTTTACCATTTTTTTAGGATCCACGTGCTATCTAGTATACCCGTGGATGTCTGTAATTTGTCATCTCTTTGTTTGTCATATGGGAGTTGTGGGGTAAATTTGCAAAATTTTCAGTAAATTGCAAGCTTGCTTTGTTAGAACTTGAGCACTTAACTTATGAAAATAATTGGGTTTGTCAACTTTAAAACATAATATCGCAACTGTACATACCTTGATTCAAGGAAAGTGGACGGAATGGGATGTTGAGCCTAAACTGACGAAATGGTAATGAGAATTTAATCTAAAATAAGAGAGAGAAACCCCTTGATTTTACACATGTCAGTAAGGAGGGACATATAATATCTTCTAATGGTTCCTTCAATTAATCTTGTGATCTATCTACCTCAACTCATTTACACTCCACTTTATAGTTTGTCATCTCTTAATTGCATATCATGTAGATAGGAGTGCATTGTAGTTAGTTTTGATATCTTTTACATTTATGAAAAGGAAAAAAATGTTGCATTATAATCATGCATGCACAAAATTTTAGAATGCATGTCAATGTCATTTTAGTTGCATTTGTATAATTTTAATCATTTGTTACATGGTGTGCCTTGCTTCTTTTGAAAATAAGGAACTTGTTTCATGCTTTCTGGAAATAAAATACAATGAAAAAAATAGTAGTAATGAGAATAAGCCCAAGACAGAGATGTGCAAAATTTCATCTTAGTTCATGAAGAAAAACGAGGTCTAAAAAAAGAAGAAAAAAAGGGAAGAAAAAAATAATAATTAAGTGAAGATCAGAAAGATGAAGGAAGTTGTTCACATGCATAATAAGAAGAACAAGCACATGTGTAGTTTTGTAGATATTCTTTCTCTCGTTAGGATGGAATAGTAATGCATGCATCATTCCACCTAAAATGTAAGCATTAGGTCATTTTCATATGCATGAGCATCATGTAGGTCATTTTGGTTCTGTTGTATGTCAAACTGTATTGTGCTACTCTTTCTTACATAAACTGCCTATCCCATCCACCCATTGCTCAAAATGGTAGCCCACCAGTGATTATCTCCTGACTTTTGTATTTCAGGAGATCTACTTCCATGTAGATGGTAGTTAGGTTATGAGAAATATAGATAGGAGATCACAAGTTGCACCAAGTTTGAACCGGAAGATTTTATTATATTAACTGTCTTATTCGATAGTATTCACCAATCTTGGAGTGGATATTTCTTACGGATGATCATTGTCACCTATAGGGTAGTTATCATTATGTGGTTAGTGAGGGTCGGTATGTGAATGTCTGGTGGGAATCATATGGTAATGTCTATTGTGATAATATGTTCATTAGTTGACCCCCACAACTTTATTCTATAGTTTTGTTCTCGAGGACGAGCAAGGTTTAAGCTTAGGGGAGTTTGATGCATGGGTTTTGAGTCACTTTTATAGACTAGTTTTATATGTGTTTTATGTGTTTATTAGTCACATTTGTGGTTAGTATCACATGATTCACTTACTTTAGTCTATAATCTCATTCTGCATCAAATTTAATGTATTTCATCTTTTTGGTTATAAATGATCATATTGATGTGTTTTAGCAAGGCTGATTTGGATTCATCTTGAATTTTCAGAATAATGAGTATATGCAGCTATCGATACCATCGACAAATGTCGATAGTATCGGCACGGTTATAGTGAGAAAGTCGTAAGGAACCAGGATGCGTCAATACCATCGATACCAAAGTCGATGGTAGTGAGATACATACAACGAGCCAGTAGTCAACTGATCGATACTATCAATGTAAAGTTGATGGTATTGACGTTGCCCAGCTTCAGCGATGGAATGGTGACAAAACCGATGCTTAAAGGTGTCGATACCATCAACACTAATGTCGATGGTATTGAGTCTGCATCAGGTGGAACGTCAGGAAAAGAAGACTTGTCGATATTCTGACGGGTCGATACCATCGACCCGCGTTGATAGTATTGACGCCGTCAAATCAGGTTTCATTTCAGATTGATTCTAATCAGAAGGTGGTAAGCTTTTGGTGATCCAAAGTGGTACATATACCTAATTAAGGCAGCCCTAAGTGATCTATCACATCATTAGTCATTGCACAAGTCTCAAGGAGAGGAAGAGAGAAGAACGGAGCTCAGAACCACACCCCAATTGTTCCAAGAGCCGTAGAAGACATTTTCCACCGCTGGAAGGCTGTAGATTGTGCATTCTACATCAAGAAATGCCCAGATCTCCTCCGTTCAGGGGTTTACATTACTTTCATTCATGTTTTCCCTTTCTCTCACCATTGCTTTCATTGAGATGAACATGCGGGGCTAATCCCCTTTGTCTTTAGGACCGACAGTACCCTGGGTGATGGTTGTATGACATTTTTACCATGGTAATTCATAATTTGTCTCTTAAATCCGTGGTATAGTTTTTTTTCTCCATTATATAATTATGATTGATCACCCTAATGATAATCTAATGACTTTCGTTACTTTGAAAGAAGAATTAACGATTGAAAAGAGATGAAATTCACATTAACTAATAAATCCTTTGAACAAGGTGATGTACGGTTATGGTGGAAACCCAGAGTAAGGTCTCCATGCACCTAGTTTAGGGTATAGGTTACTACTACCGTGGAACTGACCTAGATTTAGGTAGTGAATTGTATCACGAAAGTGAGCAATTCTGAATACAGGCCACTACCCAGAATGAGAGAGAGACTAGGTTAACTATGTAGAAATTAATACAACTATAACTTGTGGTGAAACTGTAATCCTAAAGATTCCCATTTGAATTGATTAAACTAAACATTTAATCAATTGCTCGGTTTCTTTTATTTTTCAAACAACTCTCAAATCAATTTTATCAGTCTAGCTAGCTGATCGCAAGTACTTAGTAGTAGTCTACCAATAATTATGTTTCCCTGAGTTCGACTCGAGCCCCACAAAAGCATATATTATATTGATATGTATACTTGCGTTTGCACGTACAGTTTACGCGTGTCAAGTTTTTGGCGCCGTTGTCGAGAAAACGGCAATTTTTGGCACTACAAGTGCTATAAGCGGCCACTCTAGGCTACCTTTTTCTTTTAAATACATTGTAAATTCTTGCAATTGATTGTCTAATTTTCAGAAATCTATATTTGTCTAGCACTGTACTTAATGAAATATATCGTTTTGTAGGTACCGGTGCATGGTGAGCACGCGTAGCACAGACTACACGCAATCATTACCAGGGGTCCCATCTTCGGGATCATACGGAGAAGGGCATAACATTCAAAATCAATTGGAGAGAGTAAATTCAGATTCTGAACAGAAGAGATGGCTGAAGAAAAGACAATATGGGAGAAGATCTAGGCGTCTTCTTCCTATGCATCGAAAGGGCCAATCAAGAGGCAGGATATCAACATCCCGAATTATAAAATTGATCTAGCGCTAATAAATCTAATCAAATCCCAAGCATTCCATGGACTAAAGAACGAAGATCCAGTGGCCCACATAAGCACCTTTGTGGAGAATTGTGAAATGATAAAGATCGATCAGTTCCCGTAAGAGGCACTGTATCTGAAACTATTCCCTATTTCTCTTACATGAAATGCAAGAGAGTGGTTTCAAAATCTTGATGATGAGATCATTGAGACTTGGGACCAGATGATCGAGGTCTTCTTTGAGAGTTTCTTTTCACCGGAGAAGACAAATTATTTAGTTAGGAAAATCCACAACTTCACCCAGAATGCAGAGGAAACTTACTCAGAGACCTGGGAAAGATTCTAGATAATGATGAGAAGATGCCCTCATCATGGGTTAGATAAGGAAAAACATGTAAAGATTTTCTATTTCGCGCTTAATGAGCATTACATAAGCAACTTAGATTCGGCAAGTTCGGATTCTTTCTTAACAACTCTGATACAAGGTGTTGGGAGATTCTTAAGATTATGACAAAGAAGTAGTCTTGGGGTACCAGAGATGCATCTGAACAAGTTAGATATGAGGGGATGCCAAAGACATCAAAGAGTTGAATGACAAGTTACATCTCATAGCCAAGAAGCTTGTGGAGAAAGAGGACAAATCCGATGAGGAGGCCCAAGTCAGATTCATGCAACAATAGGTCTATAGGAACAATGATTACGCTTGGAGGAAGGACAAAAAATTCTCATGGAAGGATCCAAACAACTTCCTGTAAGATCCAGATTCAAAGCCACAATCAAAGGCAGAGGATAAAATCACCGAGTTGCTTAGTCAAGTGGTGCAACAAAATCAAGAGATAATGAGTACGTTCACCAAGAAGTTACTTTGCCAGGGCGAGATTTTAAATAAATTTGGGCAGACATTGCAAAGTCATGGGGCGCATATGAGGACACTATAGACGACAGTGACTCAAATCGCCGATGAAGTGGCATCCATGAAACATATAAATCAACAAAGACCAGCTGGGAATGCAGAGGTTTCTCAAGTACGTCATCAAGTGAAGTATATATCTGTGATTAAGGAGGCAGAGCCCCCGGTGGTGGAGGTCCATGAAAAGGGAAAAATGCATTTTAACACTGAGGCTAAACCCAGTCTGCCATATCCCCACATCTTATATGGACTACCAGGCGGATATTTCCCGTTCAAAAAATTCCACCAAGAACCCATCACAGCCGTGCCCACACCTAGGCAAGAGGAGAAGGTGAAGGCCATACTTCATAATGGAGCTACAACCACCGAGAAGGATGAGCATCCACGAGTCACACCAACTTTGAATGACGTGCCAAAGCCTACGCCGGAGGGTGACATTGAAGCAAGCTTAGGGGAGTAGACCCCAAATAGCCAATATGTGCCACCGCACAAGCGCATAAAGGAGCCAAGCGTGCCATTTCCGGATAATCTGAAGCCGAGGAAAGAGCAAAGGCACTTCAAGAAATTTCTCAAGATCTTCCGAAAGATCCACATTAACATTCCATTTGTGGAGGCTATAGAGAAAATTCCTTCATATGGAAGATTCATGAAAGACATCATCAATAAGAAATGGCGGATCTAAGATACAAATGTTGTGTGTGTTGATGAAACAGTGAGTTCTATAATCCAAGGAAGGTTGCCAAAGAAGAGGAAAGATCCAGGATGTTTCTACATCCCATGTTCCATAGGTGGACAAATTTTTCCACAAGCACAGTGTGACTCAAGGGCAAGCATTAATCTTATGCCACTTGCTACTGTTCAAAAGTTGGGATTAAAGAAGCCAACACGAACTTCCATGATAATTGAGTTGGCGGATGGATCCATTGTAAAGGCACACAGTATATGCGAGGATGTGCTAGTTAAGGTCGAAAAATTCATCTTCCCTGTTGACTTTGTGGTCATGTACATGGATGAGTTGCAAGGAGGAGAGATGCTATTGGGAAGGCCGTTCCAAGCTACAACTGATGTAATCCCTGCCATTGGGTGAGGTTACTTGACACTTGGGATTGGTGATGATAGAGTTAAATTCAAATTACCAAATGAATCATTAGAGACATCCCTTGACAACCCAGGTTAAAGGTATCCTTATGTCAAGCCTAGGACATGAAACAAGGTCGCTTGTTGGGAGGCAACCCAACTTTTGGTTTATGTTATGATTAGCTATGTTCTCTTATGTTTATGTACTTAGTTTTTGTGTAGGTTTTGATAATTTTTGTAAAAATGGTACCCTAACTCATGTTTTGAAGTGTGAAGAATTTTATGGTCGATACTATCGACACCCCTATCAATAGTATCGAGTTTGGATCAGTAAACACTGAGAAAGAATTGATACCATTGACCTTAGTGTCGATAGTATCAAGATCCCTTAAGATTTTTAGAAAAATTGGTGACAGAGATATCGATACCATCGACACACATGTCGATAGTATCGACACTTTTGATTTCCCAGGCTTTTAGATACATCAGTACACCAAAATTGCTGATCCTGAGTCGATACCATCAACCTTGGTGTCGATGGTATCGACACCTGCATGACAACTACATAAAACAGTCCATAAAAGGTGTCGGAACGATATTTTTTCGCACCATTTTTTACAAAGCAAAGAAGGATGAAGCAAGTCATGTCTTCAAACCACTAAGACACAAAAGTGGGCCACTAAAAGGAGAGAGATAGCAAGCATCACTTGGTCCAGTTGAGCATCCAACCATCCTTCTTCACCACACTTCAAAGTGAATGGTACCGCTATTCCACCTCTTAAGTGGGAATGTTGACTATGAGGCCATAGTCATATTCAAGCTTAGGGGGGTGTTAGAACAACCCTCTATATTAGTTTTTACTTACTTATTCATGTTGCTTTTATTTTTGAAAATATTAGTTGTTTTTATTTCTAGGTTTACCCTTTTTTTAGGATCCACATGCTATCTAGTGTACCCGTGGATGTCTGTAATTTGTCATCTCTATGTTTTTCATATGGGAGTTATGGGGTAAATATGAAAAATTTTCATTAAATTGCAAGCTTGCTTTGTTAGAACTTGAGTACTTAACATATGAAAATAATTGGGTTTGTCAACTTTAAAACATAAGATCACAATTGTACCTACCTATGATTCAAGGAAAGTGGACGGAATGGGATGTTGAGCCTAAACTGACCAAGTGGTAATGAGACTTTAATCTGAAATAAGAGAGAGAAACCCCTTGATTTTACACATGTCAGTAAGGAGGGACATATAATATCTTCTAATGGTTCTATCAAATAATCTTGTGATCTATCCACCTCATCTCATTTACACTCCACCATATGAATTGAAGCACTTTACAATTTGTCATCTCTTGATTGCATATCATGTAGATAGGAGTGCATTGTAGTTATTTTTGATATCTTTTACATTTATGAAAAGGAAAATAATGTTGCATTATAATCATGCATGCACAAAATTTTAGAATACATGTCAATGTCATTTTAGTTGCATTTTGCATAATTTTAATCATTTTTTACATGATGTGCCTTGCTTCTTTTGAAAATAAAGAAATTGTTTCATACTTGCTGGAAATAAAATACAATGAAAAAATAGTAGTAATGAGAATAAGCCCAAGACAGATATGTGCAAAATTTCATCTTAGTTCATGAAGCAAAATGAGGGCTGAAAAAAAGAAGAAAAAAAGGGAAGAAAAAAATAATAAGTAAGTGAAGATCAGAAAGATGAAGGAACTTGTTCACATGCAAAATAAGAAGAACAAGAACATGTGTAGTTTTGTAGATATTCTTTCTCTCGTTGGGATGGAATAGTAATGCATGCATCATTCCACCTAAAATGTAAGCATTAGGTCATTTTCATATGCATGAGCATCATGTAGCTCATTTTTGTTCAGTTGTATGTCAAACTGTATTGTTCTACTCTTTCTTACATAAACCACATATCACATCCACCCGTTTCTCAAAATGGTAGCCCACCAGTGATTATCTCCTCACTTTTGTATTTCAGGAGATCTACTTCCATGTAGATGGTAGTTAGGTTATGAGCAACGTAGATAGGAGATCACAAGATGCACCAAGTCTGAACTGGAAGATTTTATTATATTAACTGCCTTATTCGATAGTGTTCACCAATCTTGGAGTGGATATCTCTTATGGATGATCATTGTCACCTATAGAGTAGTTATCATTATGTGGTTTCTGAGGTTTGGTATGTGAATGTCTGGTGGGAATCTTATGGTAACGTCTGTTGTGATAATATGTTCTTTAGTTGACCCTCCCAATTTTATTCTATAGTTTTGTTCTCTAGGATGAGCAAGGCTTAAGCTTAGGGGAGTTTGATGCATGGGTTTTGAGTCGCTTTTATAGACTGGTTTTATATGTGTTTTATGTGTTTATTAGTCACATTTGTGGTTAGTATCACATGATTCACTTACTTTAGTCTATAATCTCATTCTGCATCAAATTTAATGTATTTCATCTTTTTAGTTATAAATGATCATATTGATGTGTTTTAGCAAGGCTGATTTGGATCCATCTTGAATTTTCAGGAAAAACGAGTATATGTAGCTATCGATACCATTGACAGATCTCGATAGTATCGACACGGTCATAGTGAGACAGCCCCAAGGAACCAAGATGCATCGATACCATCAACACTGAAGTCAATGGTAGCGAGAAACATACAGTGAGCCAGGAGTCAACTGATCGATACTATCGACGTAAAGTCGATGGTATCGACCTTTCTCAGCTTCAAAGACAGAATGGTGACAAAAGAGACAGTTAAAGGTGTCAATACCATCGACACTAATGTCGATGGTATCGAGTCTGCATCAGGTGGAACGTCAGGAAAAGAAGACTTTTCGATATTTTGACGGGTCGATACCATCGACCCGTGTCGTTAGTATCGACGCCGTCAGATCAGGATTTGTTTCAAATCATTTCTAATCAGACAGTGGTAAGCTTTTGGCAATCCAAAGTGGTACATATACCTAGTTAAGGCATCCCTAAGCGATCTATCACATCATTAGTCATTACACAAGTCTCAAGGAGAGGAGGAGAGAAAAACAGAGCTCAGAACCACGCCCCGATCATTCTAAGAGACACAGAAGACGTTTTCCACTGCTGGAAGGCTGTAGATCACGCATTCTACATTAAGGAATGCCCAGATCTACTCCGTTCAGGGGTTTACATTACTTTCATTCACGTTTTCCCCATGTTTTCCCTTTCTCTCACCATTGCTTTCATTGAGATGAACATGCGGGGCTAATCCCCTTTGTCTTTAGGACTGGGAGTTGCCCAGGTGATGGTTGTATGACATTTTTACCATAGTATTTCATAATTTGTCTCTTAAATCCGTGGCATAATTTTGTTTTCTCCATTATATCACTACGATTGATCACCCTAATGATAATATAACGCCTTTAGTTACTTTGACAGAAGAATTAATGGTTGAAAAGAGACAAAATTCACATTAACTAATAAATCCTTTAAACAAGGCGATGTACGGTTAATGGTGGAAACCCACAGTAAGGTCTTCATGCACCTAGTTTATGGTATAGGTTACTAATACCATGAAACCGACCTAGATTTAGGTAGTGAATTGTATCACGAAAGTGAGCAATTCTGAATACAGGCCACTACCCCGAATGAGAGATGAATTAGGTTAACTATGTAGAAATTAATACAATGAGAACCTGTGGTTAAACCGTAATCCTAAAGATTCCCATTTGAATTGATTAAGCTAAACGTTTAATCGATTGCTCAGTTTTCTTTGATTTTTCTTTTCTTTTTCAAACAACTCTCAAATCAATTTTATCAATCTAGATGATCACAAGTAGTTAATAGTAGTCTACCAATAATTACATTTCCCTGAGTTCGACTCAGGCCTCACAAAGGCCTATATTACATTAATATGTATACTTGTGTTTGCACGCACGGTTTATGCGTGTCAGTTAGGTTCCCAAAAAACCCTAAAAATAACTTTCCCCCATTACCAAATTCGATTATGAAATTTATAAATCATATAAATTATAAATTTATGTTTTCAAAACAATTTATTTATTGAATTCTAACTTATGAATCATCAGATATGAATTTTACAAATTAAGGATAATTGGAAAAGACTAAAAACCACATATATATTTCATTGGAATTAGGTCATAAAGGCTATATAAAATGAATCTAACCCTTTCTTTTTAAGTAATTTATTGGTCATACAATGAATACATTAAAATACAAAAATAGTCTTTTTTTTCATTTTATGTTCTTTTCTTCTAAATGAGTTGAATTGATCCAAAGAAAGAGGGTTCATGGCGAAGGGTAAAGATGTCAGAGTAAGAGTTATTTTGGAATGTACCAGTTGTGCCTGAAAGGACACCCATAAAAAATTGTCGAGACATTTGATTCTTTTTTACTTTGCTTTTTTTATCAAGCTACCTGTCTCTTTGTAGTTGGATCCCCAACTTTTTGGAATGCTCCAAATTCCACTTGAACATCTAAATCTAGGTCAATACCAGCAAAAACATCCCGGAAGATGGTTCTACCACCATGCCAAATGCGTCCAACCATTTTTGTTAGCCCCGATGAGGAAAAGGGGTAATTTATAACAAAGTTAAAAGAAAATGAACTAACTCATTACTATTGACTTATAATAGGTGATAATAAATATATTGCTAATACGAAATTCCAACTATTGTATATTGGATATGGAAGGAAAAAGGGTAGGAATAAGGGAAAATGTTAGTCATAGATTAATAGTTGGTTTAAGGGGAAATTGAAGGAGTAATTCTAGGTGTAGGGGCATCTAATTGCATCAAATAAGTGATATTTGATAAGAAAAAATCAACCATAAGAAGCAATTCAATGGGCATTAAACTATGTACTTATCAAGAAAATAAGGAGAGAAGACTAGACATGAGAAGAGGGTGAGGAGAAATAATTATAATGACTAACAATAGCTTAAAAAACTACTATCACAAAAAAATATTGCTGCTATAGGATTTGAAAAACGGTTGATTAATCTAATAAATATACACCTGATTGACTTATTAACTGGTCTTAAACCAATTATAGGTTTGATTTGGTATATTAGGAGTAGTACACCTATCCAACTACTTATTAGGTTTATTAATTAGACAATTAGGCCAATTTCTCGAACGCTGGTACATTATGAATCAAATATAGTAGGAGAAACGAAAGGCGAGATTGGGTAGGGTGCCCCAAGACCTGGTTATCTATGAGATATGATATTGCATTTGTATTTGTGAGTATTTTCTATTTCTTATAATAATGTCGATTGATAAGAGGAATATTAACTGGTCAAAAAATACAAGGCCCCGCTAAGGGTCGTCCTTCGATTCCAAAACCCCACTTTGATTCTACATGACGTATTCAATGCTAGGGAGTAAATGTAGAGGTAGGGTCAAATATGATGATCCATATGCTCAAGGATTTCGTAGGATAATATCATGGCATTTGTGTCTTCTCTTAGGAGATCTTAGAGTTATTTTAGTATGACTAGTTACATTCCTCCATTATTAAAGTATGGATATGGTGAGAGCTTATCATCACAACATATCCATTTACATTGAATATGGGGAGAACTTATCATCACAACATGTACATTTAGACACACACAAACAAACAAACACACACACACATATATATGTTGATTTTTTTTCTATATTTAAACAATTACAATTATTGTAAGGATCCTAACCTTCGTTTTCGGCTTACCCTGTTTACTTTTCCTAAGCCTGATGTTTAGAGGCTTGCTTAATCACTATAGGTGTGATTAGGGTTGTTGTGCTTTATTGTGAGTCTTTTTGGTGCAACTTCCAATTTACCCAAGTTCTAGGGTTTATGTGCAAGTTTGTCACCTTGAGAGATCTCTTTCTCTCTCTTTGCATCCTCTAGGGTTGAGAGGATGGGTTGGGGAACCTTGCTTGAGTTGTTTGGGCCTCCTTTGGGCTAGCTTGTTTAGTTTGAGCCTTGAGGTGTGGCCTTGTTGCCTTGTATCGGGCAAGAGATCTTCCCTCGTTGCCTTGTGCCAGGCAAGGGTGGTGTATCGGCCAGGGGTGCTGGTGGGTGTGTCGGGTTTCCAAGTTGGGCGACACACACCCCTCCACCTAGCATTGTTTGTGTCACCCCTTATGGACACTTGGTGCTTGTTGCTAGCAAGGTGGCAAAGTCTTAGACAAGTGGTTTTTGGGGCGCTAGCATGTGGCGCAACCCCTTAGTGGATGCCCCCTTGCTCTCCCCCTTACCCTCTTGTATATATACACCTCTCTTTGCTTGCTAGTGGTCCCTTTAGCTTCCCTTGTTACTCTCTTTCCCTTGGTGGCTGATATCCCTTGGAGAAGAGTGGTGGACGATACATCTTGCAGCCGTGGTTCTCTTCTTCCCTAGTGGTGGCCGAAACGCTAGTGTTCTTGCCCCTTTCTTCTCTAGTTGGTGAGTATCTCTCTCCCTTCCCCCTTGGTACCATCCACTTCCATGTCGTTCGTCCATGGTGGTAATAGGGTTTCTCTTCTCTTCTTGAGGTGGCCGAAGGTGGTGCCTTGGAGCTTTAGAGCTTTGGATCTTGGAGAAGTGTGCTTGAGGTAGGTTACATAACTCCCAACCCTAACTATACTATCTCCTTTACATGTTGCTTTGCTATGTTATCTTAATCGGCCTTACATACCTTTCTAGTAATGCTTCTTTCTTGGGTCAGTTATGTTGCTACCCTACATGTGCCCTAGATCATGTTGGACATTATGTGGTGAGTTGGTTTCCCTTTTATGTCAGCCTACCCTTTGGATTAGGGGATCTTGAGCAAAACCCCTCTCTCACTTTAGTTGAGAGGTCAGCTTAGGGTTCCTTAGTTCAAAGGTGTGTGTAGTGTGTTCTTGGGAAAAACCCCTCTCTCTCCTTGGTCTTGAGAGATGAGCCTATGCTCTATTTTCTTGGGCATAACCCCTCTCTCCTTAGTTGTTGAAAGGTGAGCCTATGGCCTAGATGTTTGGGTGATATGTTGAGTTGGTTGGCCGATAGGGTGTTGTTCTACCCTTATTGCCTGATATGCTTGAGGTTGTACAAAACCCCTCTCACTTGGATGTTGAGAGGTAAGCCAACACTCTTGGTATCCTTGGGCGATACGGTGTGGATGGTTGTGATGAGGTTGAGACCTTCTAACCCTAGTAACCCGATATGGTTGGTTGACACCTAGTTGGTCGCTTGGCTGATATGTGTTTTAGAGGAGTTGAGCTCTTGGGTGATATCTCCCTTTTGTGTTGACCTCTTGGGAATCATGGCCTTGGTTTACATGATACCCATGATGGGTATGTGCTCCCCTATATGGATTTGGGATGGTTTGAGATCTTGGGCGATAGAGTTTTGTGTCGGGCATTGGGCGTTGCACTTGGTGACACAGTGTTGCTGCTGCTCTGCATGATACATGTAGAGTGTGCTTTCCAACACTCTGTCTTAGAGACGCAGCCTGCTATAATGTGTTGCATGCCATGGTGTTTCCTGATATTAGATGGCTTGAGACGTTGCATTTCCTGATGTGGTGTCGCTCGTTATGGTGTTATGACCTTTATTAGCTTGGGCGATATCTGTTGGCCGAAGGCTTGCCCGATATCATCCTGTTGATGCCTGTTGGGTAGGTGCTTTTTCCGTTATCGGTCTATGCATTAGCTTAGTGTTAGCTTGGTTGGATGTTGACCCATTATGGTGGTTCTTATGGTGTTTCCCGATATCAGTTGATAGGTGTTGCTTGGACGATATCGGTTTGTTGAGTGTTAACCGGTATAGTGAGGAACGTTATGCATTTAGCAAGTATCATTGTAACTTTGGTGAAGGTTATCTCTTACCAGATATGCTTTTAGTAAGGGTTGTACTCTTGGTTCTGCTGGTAACCCTAATATTGTTTGGAATGTTTATATGTGGATGTTATGTATATGCATGCTCATCTAATGTGGTAGCACTATATCTCGATGATCAAGTGTTTATCTACTCTTGAGCATACTAACCATGCAGGTTTCATCAATTGAGATGTGTACTCAGGTATGAGGTATAATGATGTCATTGGTGACATTCTCTTGATATTGAGATAATGAGGAACACTATGTGTTATGAGAACTATGGTGATACACGATGAGTGTTGCCTATGTGTTGGTAACATGTGCTGAATGATGGTATGGAATCCCTATGATGTTGGATCCTTGAGATGGATCAGGATGATTAGTAAGAGGCCAAGTGGCAACATGTGATGTTGGATCCTCGAGATGGATCATGATGATGTTGATGGTATTGAGAATAGCAGTAATAGTGTGACATAAGATAATGGAATCTATGTTGTGACTCTTATTTATGGTTTGCTTAATATAACTTGGTTGACCCTAAAAATCCACTTAAAATGTATTAATTAATTACAGATGAACCTTTCATGTAGTTCGCCCTGTCCATAGATCCATCATCATCAGGAGCTGGTGATGGTGAAACAGGTTATCCTACGGGTCAACCTAGAGCGCATATTGTTGAATATGTGGGGTTTCTCCTAGCCAAAAATAGGAGGATTAGAGTGAAACTTCAGTTGTAGACTCAAGATGTGTATATGAGCATGGTGAACAGACCCATGGCTCAGTGTGATAGAGCATGAATGTGTTCATGGCTCAGGAGTACGGTGAATAGGCCAGTGGATCAAGATATACTAGTGTCGTGACCTATACCAAGGTGGGATAGAGGAAAGGGTAGCCTGTGGAGTTGACCCTATGACTAAGGTCACTTAAGCAAGAGACTGTGGTCCTACTTTGGATATTGTGCACTGACCACGAGGAGGTGAGGTCATGGAGTCTGGCTCTTCCATTGACCTTGTATGGCACCTACTTTGTGTTTCGCAACCAAAGGTTGGACTTGAGCAATATGGCTCACTTCCTCAGGGCATAATAAATGGTAATCCAGCCGTATAGTATATTTGCTTAGGGAAAACACAGAACATTGGTTGAGGCCTTGCATATTATATGATTGTTTCATATACATGCCCTAAGTACTTCTTGCAGCTAGTTATATGCTTCTCAAGTATCATGGTAACCTATTATACATATATAATCTTGTTCTTCATATTTCATATATGATCTGGTTATCTGCTATATAATTCTTTAGCTTTTCTGAGATTTTATAATTCGGCAAGGATTTATGTTTCTCGCTAGGATTATGTGTCTCACCCCGCTGGTTTTAACCTTTTTATGTGATCGAGCTAGACGTGGTGGTGATCATAGTGTTGCGGCTGAGCAACAAGAAGATCAGTAGAAGGCAAGGTTGGATATGCTGATGTGGTTGTTTTGTAGTAGAGTCTTAGAGTCTCCCTATACTTTCAGGTCCTTGGAGGTGTTTTGACGAGGTTTCGTGATGTATGATCTTAGTATGGATTTTTGTAACTTGTTGTTGGCTTGGCTAGGTCTGATATGTATATAAACAGGTGACACATCCTTGATGTATGTGGAACAGATAGATCCTATGTGATGATGGACATATATCATGCTTAGGTAAATATAACATGTTTCCTTATAGGATGTGGATCTGGTTGTAATAGTTCCATTCTTATGATGCTTTCCGTAATCAGTTTTAATTAACCTGTATTTTTTATAATATGTGGTTTATGGTGGTTCTGTGTGTTTTCGCATGGCATTTCGTTGTCTATGTGATGACGGGATGTCACAACAATTTTTTGGTTGATCTTCTCATCCAGATATGTCTTTGGGAAGTATGGACTGACAAACTCCCACCGGAAAACATCCCAACCGATCACCTCACCGGGTCGCTTTTTCTCCTCGATGGCCCACCAATGGCCATCACTATCTTTCAGAAGGTAGACGGTGTGCTTGACTTTGTCTACCTCGGGGATGTCGAGGATCCAGAAGACCTTCTCAAGACCTGTCAGCCATAGATCTGCATCCGCTGGATCAACTATTCCAGCGTTTGTGCCAAGGTCCTCTGAGCATCACCTAGTATAAGAAGCCAAGTTTATGGAGCTACGGAGGTTCTGTCCTCACATGGAAACAACAAATGATAAGAGGAGCATACAGTTTGAGAAAGGTTTGTGTGTCAAGCTGACAAAAACTACTATTGCTTTAGAGAATCGGGAATGGTTTGCCACATTTTTGGAGTCTGTTTGGAGGATAGAATGATCAGTTCGGGAAAAGAGAGAGTCTATGTCCAAGAAAAGACCTCTTCAGTTTCAGAGATAGATGTTTTATGGATCCAAGAAGCCAAGGTTTTCTGCACCTTTTGTGATGCAAAGTTCCAGTGCGCCATCACAATGGTCACCAAGTAAAGGAAGAGGGCGTGGTTTTTTGCCATCTAAAGCCTACAGTAGAACTTCAATAGTAGTGACAGGGCTGTCTAGGCCGCATCTAGGGGACAATTTGTGCTTTCTCTGTGGACAGACAAGACATCTAAAGACAAATTGCCCAAGAAGAGACGTCGAAGTGACACAACAACTGAGGCCGAGTCAGTAAGGATTAGATAGACAACAGTCTAATGGTGCCATAGGGTGAGGATGCAGCCAAGCATTACAAGTGGGATCATGTGCTCAAGGAAGCAAAGGAAATGGACGACATCAAGCAAAGGCATGATTCTATGCTATGAGTCAGCCGGAGGTCATAGTCAACCCGCAAGTGGTGGCAGGTCAGATGGAGTTGTTTCATTCTAATTTGTCTTCTTCTTGCTTTATATCTGTACTGGTTGACTTGGGTGCTACATACTCTTTTATCACACATAGTATGCTTGATAGTTGTCTTTTACCTATTAGTTGTAAGAAAGATAGGTTGTTGTTAAAAACTACTCTTTTTGGTCCTACGTTGCTTTGATAAGTGTGTCCTTCTTATGTTTAATCTTTTCAGGACACAACATACAGGTGGGTCTCATACCACTTGATATGCATGGGTTCGATGTAATTCTTGGGATGGATACCTTGGAAAGATATAAGGTTGTGTTAGAATGTGGTTCCAATCAAGCAGTGTTTGTTGACGAAAGTGAGAAGTGGATCTTCCAAGGAGATAGGAAGATTCTTCCGATGAGTTTGGTGTCAGCAATGGTGGCAAAGAAGTTGTTGTGGCAAGGTTGTAGAGCATTCTTGGATCATGTTGTGGATACCAAGGCAAAAGTTCCTAGCCTTCAGGACGTGCCTACCATCAGAGAGTTCGCAAATGTGTTTCCCGATGAGTTTCCCGATGTTCCCCCACCTCGAGAGATTGATTTTGAAATCAATCTGGTAACAGGGACACAACCTATTGTTCTGACACCATACATGATGGCTCCAACAGAAATGTCAGAGTTTACGAAATAGTTGCAAGAGCTGCTTGATAAAGGTTTCATCAGGCTGAGCACATCGCCCTGGGGTGCTCTGGTTCTATTTGTAAATAAGAAAGATGGATCTATGTGTCTGTGTATAGATTAACAATAGTTGAACAAGATTACGATCAAGAACAAGTATCCTTTGATGAGAATAGACTATCTGTTCGACCAGTTGCGTGGTGCTTCAATATTCTCAAAGTTTGATCTGCGGTATGGATATCATTAGCTTAGGATCAAGGAGAATGACATACCAAAGTCATCTTTCAGGACGAGGTATGGGCATTACGAGTTTGTGGTTATGCCGTTTGGGCTAACCAATGTGCCATAAGCGTTCATGGATCTGATGAACAGAGTGTTTTGTCCGTTCTTAGATCACTTTGTTGTAGTCTTCATAGATGATATCTTGATCTATAGTCGAGATAGTCAACATCACGAGCATCATCTTCAACGAGCGTTGACTCTTCTTCGACAACATCAACTATATGCCAAGTACAGTAAGTGTGAGTTTTGGTTGAAGTGACTTTCATGGGTCATGTGATCTCAGCAGAAGGGATCAGGGTGGATCCCAAGAAGGTGGAGTCAGTAGAAGAGTGGGAGCAACTGAAGATGCCGACTGAAGTCCATAGTTTTCTGGCCTTAGCATGATACTACCAGAGGTTTATAAGAAACTTTAGTGTGATAGTGTTGCCTTTAATGAGGTTGACTAGGAAGGATGTACCTTTTGTTTGGGATAATTAGTGTCATCAATCTTTTCAGAGTTTGAAGAAAAGATGACGAGTGCTCCAGTGTTAGTGTTTCCAGAACAAGGGAAAGGCTATGTTGTTTTCTATGGAGCTTCTAAGAAGGGCTTAGGTTGTGTGCTAATGCAGGAAGATCATGTTGTTTTTTTTGCTTCTCGACAACTTAAGAAACATGAGGAAAGCTATCCGACACATGATTTGGAGTTGGCAGCGATGGTTCATACGTTGAAGATTTAGAGATACTATATTTATGGGGAAGTGTGTCAGATCTTTATAGATCATAAGAACCTGAAGTACATCTTCTCACAGAGTGAGCTGAACATGTGTCAGCGGTGCTGGATGGAGTTCATCAGTGATTATGATAGTACCAATGAACATCACCCAGGTAAGGGGAATGTGGTAGAAGATGCGCTTAGCAGGAAGTCTTCTTCTCTTCCCACAAGGAAGGCACAATTGGGTTCTTTGATATGACATAAGCGGGATATGTTCGTCTCTTTGTGATAGATGAATGTACAGTTAGAAGTCTCTTTGTTGGCAGGACTATTGGCACAGATGCTAGTGAAGCCTATGTTGAGACAACAGATCAAAGAAGCACAACAAGTCGATGCTACAGTGAAGTTGATCAGATCAGAGTTCAGCAGCGAGAAGTGTGATGGTTTCCATGAGTCTGAGGATGTGCTAGTTTGTTATCATAGCAGGATGATGGTTCTCGATGCTGATAATCTAAGGAAGTTAGTGCTCAAAGAAGCACACACGTCTATGCATGCTATGCATCCAGGTGTCACCAAGATGTATCACAATCTGAAAGATCTGTATTAGTGGCCTAGATTGAAGAAAAATGTAGCTGAGTTTGTGGCAAATTGTGCAATATGTCAGCAAGTTAAGGCAGAACATCAGAAGTCAGAAGGTACATTGCAACCCATGCCAATACCGCAGTGGAAGTGGAATCATGTAACCATGGATTTCATAGTTAGTCTCCCAAGGACAACTAAGAATCATGATTCCATCAAGTCCAAGATCGAAGTGATTTCCAAGCTCTCTATCCCTATCAATGTAAAGGAGGTTAGAACATTCCTAGGTCATGCATGATTTTATAGACATCTTATAAAGGACTTCTCAAATATAACCAAGCCTAAAAAAAAAAGAAGATAACCAAGCCTATGACAAACTTGTTACTCAAGTATGATGAATTCAATTTTGACAATGAATGTGTTAATAGAATCAACAAACTAAAGCATGCCCTTACAACCACTCCCATCATCAGAGCTCCCGATTAAGACCACCCTTTTGAAATCATGTGTGATGCAAGCGATTATGTTGTAGGTGCTATCTTGGTTCAATGTATAGAAAAGAAACATTATGTGATCTATTATGCATCAAAGATGCTTGACGAAGCTCAGAGGAATTACAAAACTACTGAGAAAGAACTTCTGGTAGTCGTGTATGCCTTTGACATATTCAGATCCTATCTCATTGGTTGTCATCGTCTATACGGATCATGCTGCTATCTATTACATTTTGACAAAGAAAGATGCAAAACCCAGGCTAATTAGATGGATTCTCCTATTGCAAGAATTTGATTTGGAGATAAGAGATAAAAAGGGTACAGAAAATGTGGTGGCAGATCACCTCAGTCGCATCCACACTCTGGATACTGAGAAGATTCCAATTAATGGTTCCCTTCCAGATGATCAGTTAATGAAGGTCTCAAAAGCCACACCTTGGTACTCAAATTATGTGAATTACCTTGTTGTTGGGGTTATTCATCCCCAATGCACCGGGAATGCGCTGAAGAAATTCATTCATGATGTGAAGAAATATCACTGGGATGATCCATATCTCTTTAAGCCATGTGCTGATGGTCTTTACAGATGATGTATCACTGAGGAAGAATCTCAATCTATTCTAGAGAACTATCACTCTGGCCCAGTTAGAGGCCATATGAGTTCAAAGAAAACTGCTATAAAAGTTTTGCAAAGTCGGTTCTTTTGGCCAACCATATCCAAAGATTCCCATGGCTTTGTCCTATCATGTGATAAATGTCAAAGATCTGGCAATATAACAAAGAGATATGAGATGCCACTGAATATGTGGTAGGAAGTAGAGATATTCGATGTTTGGGGGTGGACTACATGGGTCCATTCCCATCTTCTCATGGATTTTCATACATCCTAGTGGTGGTAGACTACCTCTCAAAATGGGTTGAAGCCATACCAACTGTCACTAGTGATTCCATACTCATCATCAAATTATTCAAAGATATTATTTTCCCTCATTTTGGAGTACCAAACTGTGATATCCGACGAAGGGTCACATTTTCTGGAAAGAAGCTTTGAAGCGTTACGGAGAAAGTATGGTGTAACGCACAAGGTAGCCTCACCCTACCATCCACAAACAAGTGGACAGGTAGAGGTTTCTAACCGTCAACTCAAGGCTATTCTGGAAAAAATATAGGCCGCAATCGGAAGGATTGGTCAGTGAAAATCAATGACGCATTATGGGCCTATTGAACTGCTTATAAAACTCCCCTCGGGAATAAACCTTTTCGATTAATATATGGAAAGGCTTTCCACCTGCTAGTGAAATTGGAACACAAGGCATGGTGGGCAATTAAACAACTGAATTTCAACATGAAGAAAGCGGGCCAAGGTAGGATTCTACAACTCCAAGAGATGGATGAACTCAGGATGATAGCTTATGAAAATGCACGAATCTACAAAGAACACACCAAACTTTGGCACGATGGACATTTGAAAAGAAGAGACATACAAGTGGGAGACCAAGTTCTGCTATTCAACTCAAGGTTGAAGTTATTCCCAGGAAAACTCCGCTCTCGCTAGTCTGGACTGTACATTGTCAAAAGCATCTCCCCACATGGTGCTTTCTCTTTATGGAGCGAAACGTCTGGTGAATTCGTGGAGAATGGTCAACGTTTGAAAAGATATTTCACCACAACCGACATAAGCACCAAAGCAATACTAGATCTCTCCAATCCAAAGGAACCACCATGAAGTTGAAGACATCACGTCGAGCCATCTACGTAAAACAAGGTGATTGTCGGGAGGCAACCCGATAAATAAAATTTGTTTTAATTTTGAATTAGAAATTTTTGTCATTTTTTTAATTTTTAAATAATTTTTCACCAAATAAGAATCACATCGCGAGATGCTATTTTGAGTTCTGATTAATCTTCACTTTTGAGATTTTCCGATGGAGGATGCACGTTGATTGGATGCAACCACATACAGTGGTCCAAATGGCATGAACTTCCTCCTCCATCTCGGATTTAGAGTTTGCTCAGGATAAGAAAATCTCTAAGTTCGGGGTGGAGTGTGGGTGGTATGTATCCTACTTTCCACCTTCACCCATGTAAATCAAACTTAAGATTTCATCATCGCATTTTTGACCTAAATTTTTAAAAAATCACAATTTTAAAAGTTTTCAAAAGATATGTGAACATATACTGGATGAATTTTTGACCTTTTTATTTCTCTTTGCATTTTGAATCATTATACCCTCCTTATCTGAAGCAGATCCTCAACAGGGCCTTATTCTGAAAACTAGCCTTATCTAAGCAGAGTATGATAAAAAGAATGACCTGATGCACATAATTGTAAATCAAGTTGAATTCTTATCTGAACTCTCTTCTACACTTCTTCTACCATCTTCGTACCCCTCCATCCATACAAAAGAAACAAAAATAGCCAAAATAGTGCCAAACCCTAAGTTCGGGGTGGCACGCCACTTCCCTCTATATCCTCTTCTTCCATACCCCTCACAAATTAATAGGGGTATATCACAAAAAAATGCAATCTCGAGTCGAATACAAGAGAGATTTGTAAATAAAAGATGCCAAAGCGAACAAAAAAATGCAATCTCGAGTCAAATATAGGAGAGATTCACACAAAAAATGCAATAAATGAAATTGCAAAGCAAATAAAAAGAAAATCTCGAGTCGAATAGAGGAGAGATTTACTTCTTCCTTCCATACAAGCATTCACTCCATTTTCTACCTAATGGCATAATGCATGCCCCCACTATCCTAAAAAACACCAGTGTCAGATCAGATGCACACTTGTTGTTCTGTGGGTGTCTCTGGACTCTTACAAAATTCCTTGACATACTTGTTGTTGGAAAAAAGTGAGGAGGAAATGATATTGAAAAGTAAACTCGGATACGAAGATATGGTAAGATGTGTTCAGTGATCTCAGGAAGTTGAGATACTGATTCATACTGAGTAGAAAGAAAAAAAATTGTGATGTGAAGATGAGGGAATCACACGAATTGAAAGTATTCATTTGGAGATTGTTTCATATTTTGTGTTACTCGAGGATGAGCAACGTTTAAGTTTGAGGTATTTTGATGAATGCATATTCATCATGGAATTCAACTACCATCTTGGGTCAAATTCGACTCAATGCTTTTAAATTTCACTTACTAAATAACAAAATTTGCAAAATTACTAAATTGGTCCAATTATCATGATTATAATTGAAATTATGCTGATTTGATGCATGTCTTAATAAAGCTGAACAATCAACTGGGCCCACCTTCACTCACCCTTGGTTCTGACCAATCCATATAACCAAGCAATTTCATCCATTCGGTCTCAAGACCATTTGAGCCCATTTGGTCTAAAGACCGTTTGAGCCCTTTTGGTCTCAAGACCGTTTGAGCCCATTCGGTTTCAAGACCGTTTGAGCCCATTCGGTCTCAAGATTGTTTCAGCCCATTCAATCTCAAGACCGTTTGAAGCCATTCGGTCTCAAGACCGTTTGAGCCCATTCGGTCTCAAGACCGATAGACTAGCAAAGACCAATTGGAGGCACACCTCAAAATCATTTGGACGTCACACGGTCTCAGACCGTTTGAACGACCAAATCTAGCAGACCATTTGGCACTTGGTTGAAACCGAATGAGAAGCATATGAAGACCGAATGGGCATGCAATGATAAAACCATTTGACGTGAACAAGTAGCTTGCATACAAAACCGATGAGGATCACATGCATGCAAGACCGAATGAAGGCTTGCATGAAACCGTTTGAATAACATGCATGCGTGAAGACCGTTTGCTGATTGCTGCTATGTGAAGACCGTTAGCAAAAATGATTATCAATACTGAATGAATGCAGCCGTGAAGACCATTTGGATTAGCTGAAGTGAAGACCGTTTGAGTATGTAGGGAGAAAATCGAATGAGCCAAACCGAGCAGCAGATCATATGGCTGCATCTTCCAAGACCGTTTGGTCTCTTGGTTTACATGCAAACTGAATGAAGCAGAGACCGTTTGCCCCCAGACCATATAGAAAAGCCAAAGTGCATTATGAAGACCGTTTAAGAATGCAGACCGTTTGAAGATGTAATGATCAAGACCATTTGCTGCTCAGCTGTCCAAGACCATTTGGTCGATTTGCACCAAACTGTATGACCACCAAACTGTTTGATAAAGTATAGTGTACTAGACAGTTTTCTCACATGCAAAACTATTTGGTCTATACATTCCAAGACCATTTGGTCATGTTTTAGTAAACCGTTTGGGCACATTACTTAGCAAACCGAATGAAGTTAAATACCCAAGACCGTTTGGAGGCCAATATCTCAGGACTGTTTGGTCATATTTTAACAAAACCGTTTGGACTCACACCAAAAGCACGGGGCCCAGATCTGTGCCTATAAATAGGCCCAGTAGGGTCCCCATTTGAGGCATCGGTTTTGGGACACCGACAGGCTGCTTGTACACATGTCCGATTCAGATCCAGCTCCATCCACGCCAGTTTGACTCCACCTACTACCCATGTCGCAATAGAGGAGACCGAGAAGAGAAGGAAGACTGAGTGAGAGAGACTGTCTGGTCTGTCTTGGCATCTCCCATTTCACGTCCAGATCTGCTTCGAAACGATGTAGAAGACCGCATCATCTTCATCGAGCTGCGACAACCTTTGCATCGTGCTCATAGAGGATTTCTCTCTCTTTCTTATTCTTCTTATTTCTCGCATCATAAGTGAGTAGTCCACTTTTGCTGGGGTGCGGGGACTAGCCCCGTTGCCCATGTAATCATGTTCTTTTGTTAAACTTTCCATGATAATGTATATAACTTTTCATTTCATAGTTAATCGTTATGTTCGTAGTTAGATTAGTTGCTTGCTTTCGTCTTTGTTCTTCCTATATTGTGAGAACTTCTATATGAAGGATTGAATGTCATTTAACAGACTCCCAAACAACAAATAGAATGGGATTCCTTGAGGTCGTAACTGTATGATCCGCGAGGGGACGGACCATCTAGCCTTCGGTGACACTTCTGTGCACCTAACGCCTGTATAGGGGGTTCACAACCTTAGTTGGATTTTGTATCTTCTTGTTAATTTTCGATGTTTTCTCGTTTATTAATCACCTACTTGCTTATCGATTAATGTGATTGACTCCAAAACTAGAAATAGAATGGGTTTTCTTGAGGTCGTAAGTGTATGATCCGCGAGGGGACGAGCCATCTAGCCTTTTGTGATGCTTTTGTGTGCCTAACGCCTGTATAGGGGGCCCATAACCTTCGTTGGATTTCTGTATCTTCAGAGCCGTAAGTAAGCGATCCGGATGGTGATGAGACATCTGATGCCTAAGGTGATGCTTACACAAACCTAATTCACATATGGGCGGTTTTGTAGCAGATCTATTTAGATAGTTATATCTTGCTTGGAATGCGTGCTTATTATTCCCAAAGAAGTGTGGAACATAAAATCCAACTCTGTAGGGAATATAACAACATTTGATGTGGAGCCAAGAGAGTATGTATGAAACTCATTGATTTGAGTATTTAAGATTTATATTATTTCTCCCACTTTGTCATTTCAAAAAGATAACCGTTGAAAACATGTTTTAAGACTCCCCCTTATTAGTTCTCCCCTACAATATGATGATTAAAAGAGATAAAAGATGTCCATTTCCGTCAAAATGTAAGTGTCGGGGAAAAAACTGATTTTAAGTAGGAGAAGCACAAATGTCAAAGAAAACATCTTCTAAAGGAGTGATAAGTAATTTATTTCTTATGTAATTAAATTGATCCAGTGGAAGTGGTTTTGTGAAAATATCAACCAATTGATCTTCCATCTCAACATGATGAAGGGATATATGTTTTTTAGAAATATGATCCCTTAGAAAATGATGATGAATTACAATATGTTTGGAACGGTTGTGTAAAATGGGATTGTGTGCCAAGTTTATAGCAGTAGTATTATTACAATAGATAGGCGTAGATGAAAATGTAAAACCATAATCATTTAAAACTTGTTGCATATAAAGAACTTGAGTACAATAAGACCCGACTACCATATATTCATCTTCTGTGGTAGAAAGGGAAATCGTGTTTTGTTTCTTGCTAAACCATGATACTAAGGCTCATCCTAATAAGAAACAACTTCCGCTTGTGCTCTTTCGATCAAGTCGACAACCAGTGTAGTCGACATCCGTATAAGTTGTCAAATCCAAAGATGGTCTTTTAGGATACCATAAACCATAGTTTGTAGTGTCGGCTAAGTATCTTAGAATCCTTTTTACAGCTTGAAAATGAGTTTGCATGGGTTTTGATTGAAATCTAGCACAAAGTCCAACAGAAAACATGATATCCGGTCTAGAAGCAGTTAAGTAAAGAAAAATACCAACCATGGCCCTATACCAAGAATCATCAATGGGTTCCCCATTTTCATCTTTGTCAATTTTAGTAGAAACGGCCATTGGTGTGGTAGCATGTTTGCAATGCTTCATTCCAAAATATTTTCAAAGTTCATTTGTATACTTCTCTTGGCTTATAAAATCCCAACAGGCGTTTGCTTTATTTGAAAACCAAGAAAGAAAGTCAATTCTCCCATGAGACTCATTTCACATTCTTTTTGCATAATATCACTAAATTGTTTACATAAGAATTCATTTGATGCACCAAAGATAATATGATCAACATAAATTTGGACAACTAGAAAGTTGGATTCATATGTTTTGAAAAATATAGTCGAATCTGAATTTCCAATTGAAAAACTATTATCAAAGGGATAATTTTTTAGCCTTTCATACCAATTTCTAGGTGCTTATTTTAACCCATAAAGTGCTTTCTTAAGTTTATATACATGATCATCTTTACCAAGAATTTCAAAACCAGGTGGTTGGGAAACATATATTTCCTCTTGTATTATTCCATTTAGAAATGCACTTTTTACATCCATTTGGAATAGTTTGATGTCTTTGTGGGCATCTATAGCTAGTAGCATTCTAATGGCTTCAATTCTTGATACGGGTGCATAAGTTTCATCAAATTCTATTCCTTCTTGTTGATTGTACCCTTGTGATACCAACCTAACTTTATTTCTCACTACTTTCCCAGTTTCATTCAATTTGTTATGAAAAACCCACTTTGTTCCAATAATAGTTTTATCTTGAGGTTTAGGAACTAAGTCCCATACATCATTCTTAGTAAATTGATATAATTCTTCTTGCATGGCCATTATCCAATAATCATATTTTAGAGCTTCAGTTACCTTTTTGGGTTCAATTATAGATACAAATGCCATATTTGCAACATATCTAAAAGAGTAATGGGGTTTTTACTTTATCATTAGGATTCCTAATGATTAGTTCTTGAGGATGATCTTTAATTAGTCTAGGAATGGGTTGTTGTGTCTCAATTTGTTGATCATTTTTAGCATATTGATCATCTTTAGTTGATATGTTAAGATCTTTAATTTGATAAGTAATATCAACTATGTCATTATCTTCATTATCTTATTTTAGTTCTTCATGAAAAGTAATGTGAATTGATTCTTCAACTTTTCTAGAGATGGTGTTGTATATTCTAAATGCTTTGCTAGAATTTGAATATCCCAAGGAAAAGGCTTTTTGTGATTTAGAGTTGAATTTGTCTCTATCATCCTTTGTGTTTAATATATAGCAAGTTGAGCCAAAAGTATGAAAATAATCAACCCTTGGTTTCTTATTAAAAATGAGTTCATATGGTGTTTTCTTCAAATAAGAGTGTATGGTTACTCTATTTAGCACATAACAAGCTGTGTTTACAGCTTCAGCCCAAAAGGTTTTAGATGTATTATGTTCAAGCATCATAGTCCTAGCCATTTCTTGTAAGGATCTATTCTTTCTTTCAACTATGCGATTGTGTTGTGGAGTGCGTGGAGCTAAAAAATTGTGAGTGTAACCTTGAGATGTGTAGAATTCTTCAAATGTATGATTCTCAAATTCTCCACCATGATCACTCCTAATTGTACATATTTTATTTTGTAGTTGATTTATAATCTTTAAGCAAAATTGTATGAACAGTTGAATAGTATATTCTTTATTTGCAAGAAAATAAACCCATGTATATCTACTAAAGTCATCAACAATAACAAAACAATATCTTTTTCCACCAATAGATTGAGTTTTCATAGGACCAAACAAATCCATGTGAATAAGTTCTAATGATCTAGTAGTTCTAAGCATTGTTTGTTTTGAAAGAAGTTTTTCTTTGCTTTCCTAGAGTACAAGGTTCACAAATTTCCAGTTTCTCAAAAGATATTTTAGGTAAATCACGTACAAGATCATATTTAATCAACTTTTTGATAACATGGAAACTTGTATGACCTAATTTTCTATGCCATAGCTGTTGAGATTCGTCTTTTGCAAGAAGTCATTTTCCAACAATAGCTTGCATAGAATTAGGCCTAAGTATATATAAATTTCCTATTCTTTTTCCTTCATAAACGATTTCATTAGTGTTTTCAATCAATACTTAACAACAATTTTAATTGAATAAGACATCATAGCCACTATCTCATAGTTGACTAACACTAATTAAATTATGATGCATACCATCAATAAGTAAAACATTTTTTATTTGACGGTTTGTACCAATGTTACCTATTCCAAAAATCTTTCCTTTTCCATTGTCTCCAAAAGTAACTGTTCTGCTTTTCTTTTCTTCAAATGTTTGAAAGGCCTTTTTGTTGCCAGTGATATGCTTAGAACATCCACTATCAACCACCCAATCTTGCAAAAGAGATAGATTTTGGTACCCATGTGATGGTCCTCTATGGTTAGAGTCATTTAATAACAAAATTGAATATAATTACATAATTGAACAATTGAATGCTTTAAGCTATTCATAACTTCATTCGGTCGACAAATATATCGACCGAAGAGTGTATCGGTCAAACATTTTAGCGACCGAGAGTGTTACTGTTTTTACAGTAGATTTCACATTTGATATAGGTATTCCCTCGGTCGAATACTTTCTCGACTGAAAAGTGTCTCGGTCGAACTATTTGTCGACTGAAGTTGTTTCTGTTTGTTTTCAGCAATTTGTTTATGTCAGCTTGAGCTTAAATCGTTGTAATATACTAAGGTACCATTCTATTTAGGTGAGATTAAGATATTCAAATGAGGTTTTAGGTCAAATCTCAACTTAATCATATTAATTTTTCTAAGTTTGGGGTCTTGGAACCCATACTAACTCAACATCCTTTTTCTTGTAAGGACATGAGAAGGAATAATGTCTAAGACGTAAGCAATAGTGACAACAAATGGAGTCAATTTCATTTCTCTTTATAGGATTTTGAGTTGTGTTCTTGGGTACAAATATTATCTTGGTCTTGGGTGCTTGAGTTCTCCTAGGTTTAGGTTCATAGATGTTTTCTTTTGAAACATATCCTAAACCTCTTTTTCCACTATAACCCGAAGAATTCTTTAGGATCTTATCAAAAATACCATTATTTCTCAAGATACTAACTTATTTTTGTAACTTAGCAACCTCATCCATTTTCTTTTTGATATCTAACTTTGCTTGATCTAGATCAGATGTTAAAGCATCTCTTTCTTTAACAATAACATCATAGTCTAGATGAGAACATAGGATAGGTTGAGTCTAAAAATTATTTAGTTTTGCAAGCAATTCAACCTTTTTTTGAGAAAGAAGACCATAGTTTGTTTCTAAAGTAAGAAACTTCATATTGCAATCATTTAAATATGATTTCAAGGTAAAGTTTTCAGAAATAATAATGTCCTTTTCAAAAGAAAGATTATTGGAATAGGTAACATTGGTACAAACCTTCAAATAAAAAATGTTTTACTTGTTGATGGCCTGCATCATAATTTAATTAGTGTTAGTCAACTATGTGGTAGTGGCTATGATGTCTTATTCAATAAAAAATGTTGTAAACTATTGATTGAAAACACTAATGAAATAATTTATGAAGGAAAAATGATAGGAAATTTATATATACTTAGGCCTAATTCTATGCAAGCTATTATTGGAAAATGCCTTCTTACAAAAGATGAATCTCTATAGCTATGGCATAGAAAATTAGGTCATACAAGTTCCCATGTAATAAAAAGGTTTAGCATACAAATCCTCATTAGTTTTAGTAACTTTCTTTAGTTTCTTTTTGCAATCAACATATTTGTCTTGTGTATCTTGAAGACTAGTGATTAGTTCTTCTTTTGGAAAATAAAAAAACCTTACCTATTGAGAATCATCACTATCATCTTCTTTGGCCATGAGGCACTCCACATTTTCATCTCCACTCTCACTATCACTTGACTCATCTCATGCAGATGCGTATGCTTTTTCTCCCTTCTTCTTGGATGAGCTTTTATTCCCTTTCTTTGCTTTAAGACATTCATTCTTAAGATGTCCCTTCTTTCCACATTGAAAACACCTAGGAGTGGAAGAAGAGGAACTGATAACTTTGTTAGATTTAAATCTTCTATATTTCTTACCAATTTCAATTAGAGCTTCTTCTCCCTCATCTCCATCACTTGTCTCATCACTTTCTTGAGTGATGACCTTTGTAGCCTTTAGAGATATGTCTTTCTTTCTTCCTTGTTGAAGTTCACACTCTCGTCTTTCTTCCTCCTCCAAGGTTGCTTCATGTGCTTCTAAGTTGCCAATGATTTGCTCCATCCTTAGTCGGGTGAGGTCATTGGCTTCTTCAATTGTAGTCACCTTAGGCTTGTACTTAGGAGGAAGAGACCTAAGAATTTTAGACACTTGATACTCTTTAATAATGGCTTTACGTAATGCATTAAAACCATTAATAATAGAAGAAAACTTTGCATACATTTTACTAATAGTCTCATTAGGTTCCATACGAAACTATTCAAACTTTTGTTTAAGCATATCAATTTTGGAGTTCTTTACTTGAATAGTTCCTTCATAAGTGATAGAAAGTCTATGCCATATTTCGTATGCAGTTTCACAATTTGATATTCTATTGAACTCGCCTATGGAAATTGAATAATAAAGGATACTTACAACTTTTACATTTAATTGGGCTTATTTAACCATGCTAGCATCCCATGTAGCATACTCCATTTGAGGAAGAGTGTAGGCATTTGAAACCATTCTCCAGAGATCCTAGCTGATCCCTTGAAAGTATAATTGCATCCTCCTCTTCCAATAGTTGTAGTTGGTGCCATCAAATGGTGGAGGCTGAGCTACAAGTGTTCCTTCCAAATTGAGGTTGTTTTTACTCCGTCACCCATCTTCTTCAAGACTCGATTAGAGTTCCTTGAAGCATTCTTTGATACCAAATGAAAAACACTAGAGGGGGGTGAATAGGGTTTTATGATTATTTAAACAAAAATCTAAGCAAAACAACCACAAAAAGATTGGAGAAGGAGACACATGCGTTTAGAGTGGTTCCACCCTTGGCAAAAAAATAAGGGAGTCAGTCCACTACCCAATTGTTTCCAATTAAGATTTTGAAAGCACTTGTATTTTATTACCTTTTTGAGGATGTTACATAAAATACAACTACCTTCAAAAACCCTTTAGACAACCTTCACCCCGAAGTCATCTCACCAACTTTGAAGCTGCCTTCACTTGAAGTAACTTCAAGCTCCCCCTTGAAGTAGCCTTCGTCCTTGAAGTAGCTTCCCATTGAGACCTTCTAGAAGTAGTCCAAAGTTTGCCGAGCTACCTTCTCCACCTGAAGAAGCTCCTACAACCTCCTTTTCGCATCCTCCAACCTAGGAGTAGAAAAGGAGAAAACAAGTAATAAAAGGAACAAGAAAGGAAGAAGGAAAAATACACTTTACCACTTTAGCACAAGGCTTGAATCCTATGTCAAGCGTTTTGATCTCCTATCCAATGTGTATGAACGTGAAAGTGTAGTGTGTATGAGATGCTAGCCTATAGGACACAAAATCTCAGCTTATGGAAATGATCTGCAAGCGAAGGATTTCTCAATTACTCACAAGAGTTGACTCTTAATTGCAAGTATGCGTACTCAAGTGAGTTTAGGTGTCCTACGACATGTCCTATTTATAGGAATGGCCTACTAGTGTTTGGGGATGTTCTAGACACTTTATAGGATGCTCTTAGTTCTCAACTAGCCGTTAGGTATCCACTAATTGCGTTTGTAATGACTAGTTGATTAATTCAAAAAAGTGCAGACAGAACCTCTCTCGGTCGAGAAGTTTGTCGATCGAGTGTCTCTTGGTCGAGAACTTCGTCGACCAAGGGAAAGTCTTGGGAAAGTGTATTGCAACGTTCAAATCAACTCCCAACCACTTTTCCCACCAAGTATAACGACTATAAAACCTACTCAAGGAATAGACACTGGTGAGTCTTGGTCAAGAAGATGTTTGACCGAGTCTGTCTCGATCGAGAAGTAGTTCAACTGAGAGAGTCCCTATTTTAGTGTATCTAGACATGTACTAAGTGTATGTGTCAAAGTGTCATTGTGATGCTATCATGGGGCATGACCTATCTAAGTTTTGTGAGTGGATAGGGAAGATCTAAATGCTTGATTTACATGATATCTAAGTACTCATACATTATATATTTGTACAAGTTTACATTTGATTACAATCATAAAATAATTTGAGCATGCAAATCTTCCAATCTTAGTTATCCACCACCTTGAATTCTTGTTCCTGAAATACTCAAGTAGCATGTTAGATCCCCAAGAATGAAATGTTTGTCATTTTCAAAACAAAGGGATTTTAATAATGTCCATTTAGCCAACACTATACACTACGCACGTAAGACCCTTGATGATGCAAAAATCAACTATGCTACTACCGTAAAAGAGATGCTTGTAATTGTTTATGCATTTGATAAATTCAAATAGTATCTAGTGGGTTCTAAGGTCATTGTGTATACAGATCATGTTGCAATAAGGTGTCTTATGAGAAAGAAAGATGCTAAACCCGATCTCATCTGCTGGATATTGTTATATAGGAGTTTGATTTAGAAATCAAAGACAAAAAAGGAATGGAGAATAGTGTAGCTAACCATCTCTCATGTCTCTATACAAACATTGACGAAAAAGTACCCATTGATGACAAGTTGCCACTGAGAAGTTATATGCAGTGAATTCTCCATCCTTGTCGTGGTTTGTTGATTTTGCAAACTACCTTGCCACTGGTTGGCTTCCAACTAATTTCACCTACCAGTAGAAGAAGAATTTTCTTCATGGCATTAAATTCTACTTTTGGGATGACCCTCTATTGTTCAAGCAATGGACAAATGGACTCATTAGGAGATGTATACCAAATGGGGAATTTGCTAATGTGATTTCAGATTGTCATTCCTCTCCCTACGGCAGACATTTTGGAGCAGACAAAACAACAACCAAAATCCTACAATCTAGTTTTTATTGGTCAAATCTATTCGGTGATGTGCACACATTTGTCAAGGCTTGTGACAATTGCCAAAGAGGTGGGGTATTTTCAAGGATGAAATTCCATTGAACTCAATTCTAGAGATAGAAGTTTTTCATGTGTGGGTCATAGATTATATGGGGACATTTCTATCTTCATACAGCTACAAGGTCATCTTGGTGTCCTGTGATTATGTTTCCAAATGGGTGGAGGCAATCCCCACTCAAGCTCCAGATGCAAAGTGAGCCATTAAACTATTTTAGAAGATCATCTTCCCCATATTTGGAGTTCTAAGAGAAATTATTTTAGATGGTTGCATCCATTTTAATGAGAGTCACTTCAACAACCTTCTTAGCAAATATGGGCTGAAGCATAAGGTGTCCACACCTTATCATTCTCAAACACCTACCACGTGGTGATCTCAACTAGGAAATTGAAGGTTATTCTACAAAAGATTGTCTCTAGTTCAAGACAAATTTAAAAAACCCATTGGAACAACTCCTTTTAAACTTGTTTATGGAAAATCATGTCATTAACATGTAGAATTGGAGCGCAAAGCATTATGGGCAATCAAATTCCTAAAGTATGACCTTAAGAAGGTAGGAGAGAAGAGATTGTTACAACTCCAAGAGTTGGAAGAGCTGTGAATGGATGCTTATGAAAATTCCAAAATCTACAAGGAAAAGACAAAGAGATTGCATGATAAGAGAATCAAGATCAAGGACTTCAAAGAAGGAGACCAAGTTCTGCTTTTCAACTTCAAACTCAAATTATTTCTAGGGAAACTGAGATCCAAGTGGTCTGGATTGTTCTTGGTCTTACATGTTTTTCCATATGGGACCATGGAGCTTCAAGGGAAACAATCATCCTCCAAGGTTAGTGGGAAACACTGCAAACTGCACATCACAAGGGACGAAGTTGACAAGGGATCCTCTTGCTCCCTCCAAGATGCTTGACCAACAGATTGAAGAGACCTACTCCAAACTTTAAATGGAGGAACTTGTGGGAGTTGACCCCCCATTAGAGTAGATTTTCTTTTTATAGTTTGAGTCTAGAACAATCTTTAATTTCTTGAAATAAGCTTGTCATGGGTGAATGTAATACTGTAGACACATATACTTGCTTCTCATCACTTCTACATGTGCTGATCATCAGTTGAATTCTACAAAAATTCCAAAAGACACAATGTGTCTTTATTTGACACAACGTGTCGTCACTCACAGATAGAACAACATGAGCAGAAACTCAAAAAGACATGATATGTCCTCACACGACATGCCGTGTTGTTATCAGGTAGGCCATATGAAGTTCTCATATGGAAACACACATGACATGTCCTAATCAAGACACGACGCGTACTTCATACACAAGATTGAGCATGAATTATCAGGAATTAAACACACAATGTCTTTATTTGCACATGGCATGTCATTATCAGTGAGAGGGTTATACATCGACTTCTAGATTCATACATGACGTGTGCCTAAAATCACACGATGTGTCTTACACAACACAACTTTGCTCATAAGATAGCAGAGAGCCTTTGGAATAGGAAATGGTGTGTCCTCCAAACCACACGTTGTGTTCTTTGACAGGAAGGGGGTTTTAACCCTAAATTCCAATTTGCCTCCCTCACTCACTCGCCACGTTCAAAGCCATGTGAAGCATCATGTGAAGATCCATGTGCAAGCTGCCACAACCAGCTGCCTCCAATCAACCGTGTGCAAGCCGCCACTGCCATGTGCCTCCATCTCAAAGCCACCGCCATATTTGCCTATGACTTTGTGAGGCCGTGAAGATACCCTCTCCGCCACCCCGATCTTTCTCTCTTTCTCTCTCACTCTGCTAGAGGTAAAAGCTCGAAGTTTTCCACCGCCTTGCACCATCCTGACATGAGGCTCTCACCAAGTTTCTCACATCCCACCACCATCTCTGCCAACCTCTTTCTCTATCCCCCCTCAGATATATGGTGTGAGTTCCTTGCAATCAGCCGTGTCCTGCCATCCAGCCGTGACTCAGTCCCAGGTACACGACATATCTCAAAAAAGACATGCCATGTCTTCCCCGTGTTTGACCAGTCTTGCTGTAAAAGCACACGTCGTGTCCCAACAACAACACACTGTGTTGAAGTACATTTAGTAGATACTCAGCAACAATGGAACCCGTAAAGCAAACCTCAAACCGCAAGCATGGAGCAAACCCCTCCTTAGCCCCAGCTTATGTCTCCATGACCCATCTTAGAGTCACACTAGAGGAAGACCCCACCTACCAATTCCTCATCTCAAGGAGGGTGCTCCCTACTCATTTTGTTGGTGAGAAAACACTCACTACTCTGGGATTCAAAGATTAAGTCCTCTCCCTCCTGAAAGATCTTGGTCTGCATTATGTCTGTTGCCTGATAAAAAAACACTTATCCCCACCTCGTATACTAGTTTTTGATGACTCTTACCATCAAGAATGACCCCCAGAAGAAATTAGAACCAAACACTATTATTGTTACAACCCCAACTTTTGGGCTCATTCAGTGAGAAATGTGATTTCTCATATTAAAAATATCTGAACAAATAAAGATATAATTTGTTTTGAATAAATGGATTTCATTTAAAATAACCTTGATGATTGTTTTGTGGGCTTTATTGGCTATTGGGCCCAATAACAAAGAAAAGACAAAAGGAACTCCATTATTAATAAGAAATGGAGAAAAGAAAAATGTAGAAACCTCTAGAAGGCAAAAGAATATAATCCAAAGGTGGATTTCGTGCCTCTTGGGTTCCTTGGGTCCCAAGGTGTCCAAAGTTGCAAAGATAATACACCAAGAAAAGAAAGACCAATTCATTATTTCTTTATTAAGAAAGAAATTGAAAATAATGATAAAATGTGGAAAATAAGTGAAAAGAGGTATAATTGAGTTATCCTTAGTGGATTTTCGTATATAAAGGATTCCTAATGTTAAATGGAATGCCAATGATGAAAATAAAAAGAAAGATAGAAATCCTCAAAAAGAGATATTTTAATAAGAAATAAACAAATAACGAGAAATAATGAGAATACATGCATCTAGAAGGCTAATAAGTATCCTTAAAAAGGAATTTCGAAATCTTGGAGTTTCTTGGGGTCTAAGGAGTCCCAATGGGGAAGAAAGAAAGAGAAAATACCAATAATGCAAAATAAGAGGATAATGTGTACATTATTAATGAATTTTGTGATATGGTTAAAGAGGTGGTATTTTCTACTAAAAGAAAACATAATTCGTGCCATTAGAATAAAGGGCAAGTACTAAGAGAATAAAAGAAGTGATTTTCGAAATCTTAATATATAAATAATAAATGATATCAAATAATTTTGTTTAGAGAGAGAAGATTGCTTTTTCATGAAGGAATATATTTTTCCTAGTAGGAAAGGGACTTGGCAACTCACAGATAGCCATCCTAAGGCTTCATTACCCTCCTCTATAAAAGGAAAGAGAGAGCCCATGGCTAAATCCCATGGGGAGTTCCACGTATCTTTCTCTCATCTTCTTCTTCCTTCTCGTTCAACCTTAACCGAAGGGCCTGGTGTGATCCCTGAAGCAGTGAGGTTAGTGCCATGAGATCACGACGCTCTTACGTCGATGAAGAGGGACTTGGATTGTCTTCTTGGCTCCTCACACCTACGCAATGCCCACATGTTGGCTATGGTTGCAGATCAGCTGGGTTCAATCCCGGCCGTCCTGGTCACATATCCAAGGCGCCTGGGTGGAGCACAATGGAGGCAGGCGAGGTGCCATGGTGGTCGTCGAAGGCTGGGGAGGGGCGGCAGGGTCGCATCCTAGCCTTGCTGCGGAGGCAGCTAGGTCACGACAGGAGGAAGACCACCAGAAGTGGAGTTGGACGTATTTGCCCTTTGAAGGATGAAGAGCCAGCCAACTTAACCAAGTATAAAACCATCTTTTCGAAATGTTTCCAATTGAACTACGTTGCATTGAAAGAGACAACGTGTCAGCTTTGGATTAGTCAAAAAAGGTAACTTTTGCAAAATTGATAACTAATTAACAATAGCTCGGATGGATACACATTATATATGAATTTTTATTATGATAACTCAAGGAATGCAATAAAAATATATTTGAAGCCTAATTCTGATTTAAATTTGAAAATTAGTGTAATTTATCAACTTTAATGAATTAAAGATTAAGAAACCATATTTAAAGATGATTAATGCATTTAGTAAGGTTTAAAGGATGATTATAGTGGATATTAACTTGTTAATTGTAAAAAGGGATATTGAGAACCAAAAGGATGAACTTTGCACGTAATTGGTTTAATTTAGAGTTTCCTATGCATAAATATGCTTTAATGGGCCTTGAAACCCTAATATTAGTAAATGTGACTCATAATGGTTTTAATTATCCAAAATTGTGAATAAAGTTGAGATATGATAATTCCAAGCTATTTCACGTATAAAAGTTCCTAATTTTGGATAAATACCCTTAATGTAGTAATAAGGGTTTTCTAATGGATAAAGGTAGAATTGATGACAAAAAGACTTCATATGTGATTTAGACCATAATGAACTATGAATTGATGATAAATGAGCATAATGATCTTGTCATGGATTAAAAGGATAAAAATGGTAGCTTTAATGTGAAAGGAGCTTAATGGACTTAATTAATGGTTAGTTATGCTTTTTATGATATCAGGGTTATATGTTGTTAAAAGATAACCTTATTATCTTTCATGAAGAATAGATGAGATAATTAGGGTTTGTGAGTAATTGTTTAAAATAGTAACAAATGAAGGGAAACCCTAATTGCAATGAAAACCCTAAAGTGGACTAGAAACCCTAGGAAGCGAGCTAGGTTTAATAGATCTTGATGGCATGATTTATAATTGGAAATTGTATGTATATTTTAGGATCTCATTATGTGCTTGCTTATTTGGATTTCTTGATTGGATTATTCTATCTCAAATCAACCTGACATGTATGTGGTTACGCTTATGAATAATCTCTTTAGTTTCACGACGATTCCCGGTTGTTTTATCGGTTGCATGAAAATAACTATGTGGATGACTTTTATTTCATGTAACTATAAAGTGACTATGACTATCACCATAAGTATGTGTACATGACTGGCATAGACCATGGTCCTCCTCTGTGGCTTTACTAATGATGAAAAGGGCAACCTGGTAAAGGGTCTACTTGTTGAGTGGGACCATCAGGTTATTAAGAGTTAGGGATTGCGCTACCTATGGGTAGTGCCATGCGACTCTTTAGCACACCATGAGTTAGGGATTGGGATACCTATGGGTAGTGCTGTGCGACTCAACCCTAGATATTGATATACCTGTTAGGTAGGATCTTGTGGGGTTTAATGGGGATCTACCATGAGGAAGGTAGCATCTAGGTCCACTGCAAGGACAACGCAGAGGTTAGGTTATGTAAGGATGGAGCAGTTATGTTGAAAACATAAAGTTGTTTGTTAAATCATATTTGACTGCAATATGTTGTTACAAGTTAATTGCACGTTTATTGTTTCCCCCACATACCAGCTTTATGTTGATCGACATTTTGTTTG
This sequence comes from Alisma plantago-aquatica, assembly GCA_963693085.1. Classification (NCBI taxonomy): domain Eukaryota; kingdom Viridiplantae; phylum Streptophyta; class Magnoliopsida; order Alismatales; family Alismataceae; genus Alisma; species Alisma plantago-aquatica. The sequence continues at coordinate 370,470,824 of OY856413.1, read as the reverse complement.
TCGGTGTTTAGGTACAAGTGAAAAGAACAAATAGTAAAGTGTCATATGTGGATTTAAATGAGGATTAAAGTAGAAAGGAGGATTAGTTAGATTAGGCTCCAGTTATGGATAGAAGTAGTTACCCCTAGTTTGAAAAAAAAGGTATGAAAAGTTTTACTTTATTACATCATTTCAGTTTAGTTGGTAGAATTTGATAATTATTATTGATTATTTGTCAAACCTTGGATCCAGAAATGGGGATAACAACTCTGACCTCTTAGTCTCCCTTAATTAGGGGTTACTGGGAGGCGGGGTCGTTACATTTGGTATCAGAGCATAGGTTCCGCATTTACTCTTTAATAACTATTAAATTTTACAAACTTCGTAGAACCCAAAGGAGTTATTAGAGGATTTTATGAAAGACATAGGTGTCTAGAAAAGGATCACGTCTAGGGGCTGGTAAGATTTTCCTCCGAACTGCTAGTCGGAATACGAGGACTCCCAACTTAGTGTGACTGCCTGGCCAATGTCTCAGGATTTGACTCGAAAAAAGATACCTTTTGGACTCTCTCATCTTGTTCATCCTTTCTCAACTCAAATGTTGTTAAGGACCTTAAGGATTAGGGCTTTCTCTCTTTTCCTCACCCTCTTGAGGTATGGGTAAGGTTGATAAGGTTTAAGAAATCCTCCATCAAATTAATGAAAAACATGTAAATAAGATGCTATGGACATAAGCTTAATAGATTAAGCGTAAACTAAAGAATAGACACATGCTTAGGTTGTATGACATGAGTTGTCTTTGTCCTCAGGAGAGACCTGAGGCTGGACCTCCTTGTCAAGAGGATGAGTAAAGAGAGTTGGTCTTGGAGGTAGAGATCTCCATTAAAAATAGAGACCTAGCACATCCTCTGAGGATGATGTTAACCCTAACCCTAAGTAATGGTTAGAGAGAGAGATGGCATGGTGAGTTAGATGTCCTGGTAAACCAGGTGTTTGGATGGACATGACTTGGATGCCATATGAGCCATGAGAGGTTGGATGACCGAGTACCTTTGCGACCCAACCTTGGGAAGGGTTGTGCATGTTAGAATGAAGGATAGCACCTTCTTTGATGAGTTTAGAGAAGAACCTATAGAAACCCCATGAACTTATATGAGCATGACACAATAGGCACCCAGAATACATCATTAGTGCGAGCAGCAAGTTGAAACCTTAGCCAAGGGAGATTGTTGGATAGCTGACGAGATAAGCATAAAGGGCTAGGAATAACCTTGAGCAAACATAAGTTTGAACACAGACTTCACCATGTAGAGGTATGCTTGTGAGCTTGATCCATCTTCATGGAGAGAGGACCTTTAGTATAAGGCTGGTTGTGGAGTTATCTCTAGAGACAGAAAGCAGGACCCAAGCAAGAAGGTTGGAAGCCTAGACTTTGGGAAAAGTGGGGAGTTGAGGATGATGTGACCTAAGTGGATGATAGTGGTTGCCCCATGCTTGATCCCCGGAGGTTGTTGATATCTCAGTTGCCATTAGAGGAACCAAACCCTAGAGAGAGGATGAGGCTTCTAGTACCTATGTGCCTATGGTGTAGTTGTTTACCTTCTGAGATAGGAAGAAGAGTTCCTTAGACCTGGGGAGGTTTACTAACAGGTTGTGATGCCTTGTACCTTGTTCATTGACCTTGAGGAGGACTCAACTCTAGGTTGTTTCTCGAATAGAAGGATCATGGGAAGTGCATGTCATACCCTATACAGGCTTGGCTCGTGGTTAAAAGTTGAGCAGGCAGTTGGACATCAGAAAAGTGAACCTAGGTATAAGAGGGGAAGTGGTGTACCTGATGCTCATGACGAGATTTGAGTTTATATAGATTCAAGCATGGTACTCCTCATGGTTAGAGGAGAGGGAAACCTTCTTAAGTTTAAAGGTATGTTTGATGAACCCCTCACAGCTAAGTAGATGACATGGGAAGGTATGATCATGATCCAGTGTTGAGGAAAGAGAACAAGTATGACCTAACATGGTTTAGTAGGTGGTCCTCTTGTGCCTTAGTAGTTTGCTAGGGTTAAGCATGGTAGACCTAAGGACGTTTGTGACCTTTGTTATCGAGGTGTAATTTCCTCCCATCCTGGGAGAGGGACCCTTTTGTAAGGTGTACACCAATTTTTGTGGGTTTGAGGAAACCTAAAGAGGTCTCATAGGATCTTGAAAGCTAAGTGAAAAGTAAATGGTATGAGAATGAACCTGTAGACCCATAGATGACCATCTCTAAGTGGATGTGGATGTGTTACCATGGAGGTAACTGGTATGAGGCCTGACCAAGGTAGGAAGGTTGCCATGACCCCTATGAAAGGATGAAAGACAACCCATGAATGTAGAGAGATGTAGGCTTGGGTAAGGTTCTATGTTGGACATGTACTATAATAGAATCCTAAGTCTATCCTAGGGTCAGGTAGGGATAAGACCGATGGAAGTAGGAGTTACCTAATTCCCTAGTTTCACATGACCATAGGGTCGGGAGGTAACAACTATCATTATTTGAGTGACATGGGTTAGGAGATTGATCAGCTTCATGAACTCATGGGACCCAAAGGGTGGATGAGTAGAGCACTCTCTAGATGCATAAGGGAAGAGGGATGACCCCAAAAGTGTCGACACCCTATAGACCTAGAGGAGATGACCATGGAATATGTGTGGACACAAGTAAGTTTGAGACCAGTTTTCCATGGAAGCAACTTTGATATCAAGATTATTGTTATGTAGAGACATATGTGGCACGTTTCAACTTAGATTTAAAGGTGTACTAGCAAGGTGGGATGTACCATCTCTACTCTTGGAACAGGAAGAACTCTGTTTTTGGACTGCAGCCAAATGCTTATTTCCTCTTGTTATGGGAGTGAGAGATAGGACAATACGCATGCCATACACCAAGGATAAAAGGTGATGTGAGTTGGAACGTTGCTAGGAGGTATGAGGACAGAGATGATAACATACGCTGGTGGAGTGCATGATACATGGATGGTTTACAAACATTAAGAGAAACAAGGTAGTCATCTTATGAGGATATTTTATCATGAACTATGAGTTATACAAGTTTAAGTTTGAAAAAAAAACTAAGAGAATAAGCTTAGAGTTTTCTTGATGAAGATAGGTTTAGAGCTGAGATGAGGTAATGAGTGGAATACATGGAGGTGTATGTCTTCAACTTTACCTAACACCTAAGGATGGGAAGTGGTAATAGATGCTCTGGATGAGATACAACTGCCTAGAGTAGATGGAGGCTAGAAGAGGTTGTTAGGTTAACCCTCAGTTGGAAAAAGAGATAAGTTTGGCCAATACTAAAATGTAACAATACCGGTTGATCAAGTTGATGGTTGTTTGGTTAGCCAGCTTAGGCCTTGATGCAATAAAAGGATGGTTGTAGAACCTCAGATGCACATCTTTGGAAAAGAAGGTGATGAAACCCCGATTAGAGTGGTTTAGGGTTTCTAAGGAATCAATCTTGAGGAATCATGACATACGGGAGATCATGATCACCATATACCATGGTACTACCAAGATAATAAGTGACAATAGTACTTTGGATGCCTAAGATGAAGTCGCATGGGGTACGTTACCATGCAAGCCAGGAGGTGAAGGATGAACATCAGTAACCCAGTGTATTGATATAAAGGATAAAAAAGTCCATGAGAGGGAATGGGAGTTCATCACTATGGATGTTGTGGTAAGTCTCCCCTAGACCAAGGAAGGTCAAGATGCAACATGGGTTATGGTAGATCGCCTTACCTAGATGACATAAGAAAGAAATAGTACTCTCAAGGGATAGATCCGATTGAACTACATATGAGAAGAGATGGTTCAACTACACCATGATGCGAATTCGAAAGTTCTTGAGTATAACCTAAAGATACGCTTCCATAAGGTGGAAGTAGATACATGAAGAACTCAATGTTAGTACAATTTATCACCCCTAACTAATGGTTAGTACGATCTAGACTAGAGGGTCTAATGAGAGCATGTATGCTCGTTCAGGGTGATATAGAGAGACAATTTTTGTCCTTTGTAAGATGTGATGATAACCACCATAGCCAGTATCGGGATGTAGAGGAGCTCTTCTAAGGAGGTGGTGTTGGTCACCACTTCATTAAGATGATGTTGGTGAAGGGACCTCGCAAAGGTCAAGAAAGGACCATAGTGTGTGCAGATGAAGTTGCTTTGATCGTGCAATGGCTGAAAGGAGCCCAGAGACGACATGAGTTGTAAGCTGATGCAAAGTAGACTGACATGCAATTCACTGTGGGGGAATATGTGATATGAAAATCCGACCCCTCTAAGATATAGCTAAGAGAGCAGAGTCCCCGATGCATGGGTTCTTTTGACATGGTTTGGTGGAGAAGGTTAAGTTGCCTTTACCCCTCACGATAATGTGATGTGTGATGAGTTCCATGTGTCCAATTTAGAGCACTATGTGAGGTACCTAGACCATGTGCGGATCAATGAACTTAGTGAGCCCCAAGGGAGGCTGAAATGACCTGAGTCACCTATGAGGTTTATAGATGCAAAGGTGAAAGAACTCAGAGAAAAGAATATGTGATGATAAAGGTTCTTTGGAAGCGCCATGGATAAGGTAAAGCCACATAGGGGCCAATGATGGACATGGAAAAGTCTTATCCTGAATTGTTTGCTTTGCTTTGATGGAATTTTGAGGACAAAATTCCTATAAGAGGGGAAGGATGTTACAACCCCAACTTTTGGGTTCAATCAGTGAGAAATGTGATTTCTAATATTGAAGATATTTGAACAAATAAAGATATAATTTGTTTTGAATAAATTTATTTCATTTACAATATCCTTGATGATTGTTTTGTGGGCTTTATTGGCTATTGGGCCCAATAACAAAGAAAAGACAAAAAGAACTCCGTTATTAATAAGAAATGGAGAAAAGAAAAATGTAGAAACCTCTAGAAGGCAAAAGAATATAATCCAAAGGTGGATTTCGTGCCTCTTGGGTTCCTTGGGTCCCAAGGAGTCCAAATTTGCAAAGATAATACACCAAGAAAAGAAAAAACCAATTAAGTATTTTTGTATTAAGAAAGAAATTGAAAACAATGATAAAATGTGGAAAATAAGTGAAAAGAGGTATAATTGAGTTATCCTTGGTGGATTTTCGTATCCAAAGGATTCTTAATGTTAAATGGAATGCCAATGAGGAAAATAAAAAGAAAGATAACATATAAATCCTCAAAAAGAGATATTTTATAAGAAATAAACAAGATAATGAGAAATAATGAGGATAAATGCATCTAGAAGGATAATAAGTATCCTTAAAAAGGAATTTCAAAATCTTGGAGTTTCTTGGGGTCTAAAGAGCCCCAATGGAGAAGAAAGAAAGAGAAAATACTAATAATGAAAAATAAGAGGATAATGTGATACATTAGTAATGAATTTTGTGATATGGTTAAAGAGGTGGTATTTTCTACTAAAAGAAAACAAAATTTTGTGCCATTAGAATAAAGGGCAAGTACTAAGAGAATAAAAGAAGTGATTTTCGAAATCTTAATATCTAAAGAATAAAGGATATCAAAGAATTTTGTTTATAGAGAGAATATTGCTTTTTCATGAAGGAATATATTTTTCCTAGTAGGAAAGGGACTTGGCAACTCACGGATAGCCATCCCAAGGCTTCGTTACCCTCCTCTATAAAAGGAGAAAGAGAGAGAGCCCATGGCTAAAGAACAAGGGGAGTTCTAGGTATCTTTCTCTCATCTTCTTATTCCTTCTCATTCAACCCTAACCAGAGGGTGTGGTGTGATCCCTGAAGTAGTGAGGTTAGTGCAATGAGATCATAAAACTCTTACGTTGATGGAGAGGGACTTGGATCGTCTTCTTGGCTCCTCACACCTACGCAATGCCCGCAGGTTGGCTGTAGGTTAGTGGCAGGTTGGATATGGCTGCAGATCAGCTGGGTTCAATCCCGACCATCTTGGCCGCATATCCAAGGCTCCCTCACCTGTGCGGGGCACGACATAGGCAGGGGAGGCACCATGGTGGTCGTTGAAGATTGGGGAGGGGTGTCAGGGTCGCATCCAAGCCTTGCTATGACACCAGCTAGGTCACGACAGGAGGAAGACAACCAGAAGTAGAGTTGGACGGATTTGACCTTTGTAGGCTGAAGAGTTGGCCAACTTAACCTAGGATAAAACTGTCTTTTCAAAATGTTTCCAATTGAACTACGTTGCATGGAAAGAGACTACATGTCAGCTTCTGATTGGTCCAAAAAGGTAACTTTTGCAAAATTCATAACTAATTAACAGTAGCTCAGATGGATGCACATTATGTATGAGTTTTGATCAGGAGAACTCAAGAAATGCAATAAAAATCAATTTGAAGCCTAGTTTTGATTGCAATTCGAAAAGTAGTGTAATTTATCAACTTTAATGAATTAAAGATTAAGAAACCATATTTAGAAATGATTAATGCATTTAGTAGGGTTTAATGGATGATTATAGTGGATATTAACCTGTTAATTGTAAAAAGGTATATTGAGAACCAAAAGGATGAACTTTGCATGTAATTTGTTTAATTTAGAGTTTCCTATGCATAAATATGCTTTAATGGTCCTTGAAACCCAAATATTAGTAAATGTGACTCATAATGGTTTTAATTATCCAAAATCTTGAATAAAGTTGAATAAAGTTTTAATTCCAAGCTATTTCAAGTATAAAAGTTCCTAATTGTGGATAAATACCCTTAATGTATTAATAAGGGTTTTCTAATGGATAAATGTAGAATTAATGATAAATAGAGTTCATATGTGAATTAGACCATAATGAATTATGAATTGATGATAAATGAGCATAATGATCTTGTCATGGATTAAAAGGATAAAAATGGTAGCTTGAATGTGAAAGGAGATTAATGGACTTAATTGATGGTTAATTATGCTTTTTCTGATATCAAGGTTATATGTTGTTAAAAGATAACCTTAATATCTTTCATGAAGAATAGATGAGATAATTAGGGTTTGTGAGTAATTGTTTAAAATAGTAAGAAATGAAGGGAAACCCTAATTGCAATGAAAACCCTAAAAGTGGACTAGAAACCCTAATTAGTAGATCTTGATGGCATGATTAATAATAGGAAATTGTATGCATATTTCATGATCTCATTATGTGCTTGGTTATTTGGATTTCTTGATTGGATTATTCTATCTTAAATCAGCCTGGCAGGTATGTGGTTACGCTTACGAATAATCTCTTTAGTTTTATGGCGATTCCCGGTTGTTTTATCGGTTGCCTGAAAATAACTGCTTGGATGACTTTTATTTCTTGCAACTATAAAGTGACTATGACTATCACCATAAGTATGTGTACATGATGGCTTAAATCTTGGTCCTCCTCTATGGCTTTGCTAATGATGAAAAGGGTAACCTGGTAAAGGGTCTGCATGTTGAGTGGGACCATCAGGTTATTAAGAGTTAGGGATTGGGCTACCTATGGGTAGTGCCATGCGACTCAACCCTAGATATTGATCTACCTGTTAGGTAGGATCATGCAGGGTTTAATGGGGATCTACCATGAGGAAGGTAGCATCCAGGTCCACTGTAGGGATAGAGCAGAGGTTAGGGTATGTAAGGATTGAGAAGTTATGTTGGAAACATAAAGTTGTAGTTATATTTGACTGCAATATGTTGTTACAAGTTAATTGCATATTTATTGTTTCCCCACTTACCAACTTTATGTTGATCGACATTTTGTTTGTCTGTGTTTTAGGTACAAGTGAAAAGAACAAACAGTAAAGTGGCATATGTGGATTTAAATGAGGATTGACGTACAAAGGAGGATTAATTAGAATAGACTCTAGTTATGGATAGAAGTAGATACCCTCAGTTTTAAAAAAAAAGGTATGCAAAGTTTTACTTTATATAATGTTTTAGTTTAGTTGGTAGAATTTGATAATTATTATTGATTATTTGTCGAACCTTGGATCCGGATATGGGGATAATGACTCTGACCTCTTGGTCTCCCTTAATTGGGGGTTACTGGGAGGCGGGGTCGTTACAATTATCCATTTCTATCTTCTGGGCCTAAGTTTCAAGCTCACTTTCAGACGTTTTTGTGAAGTTTTAGACTACTAGTACGAAGGGGCACTAAGTTTCTCATCAGCTTTTAATAGTGATGAATTCTAGTCTGGGATCTCTAACGAAGACCTTCATGACACCAAGAAGGCTAGAGTGTCTGTTTCTCACAACCTCGTTTTCTGATATGTGCACCACCTTATTAGTACATGGGTTTTTGCAAAGAAGGAAAACCAAGGTGTCTACGGTAAATAAGATTTGTTTTTTTTTGGGCATGGTGTATGAGCATAAAATCAATGCAGGCTATTATATTCTTTCCAGGTTCTTAGACATTAAAAAATGAAGAAGAGAGAATCTAGGGACATAATGTATGCGGGTTTAATTACTCTTATTGCCAACAAGATGGAGGTCGACCTGACAGGTCTAGAAGTTGCACTAGGAAGAAACCTGGTGGACATTCAATATCTTCTTTCTATAGGCTTGATCTCAAGGGTTGCCAACATTAACACCAAGTTTTGGCAACTCTTTGATAAAGATTAGTACATTATCATTACTGACTTGGAACACATCACCTTGACAAATAAAGACAATTGGAAGGTCATGCTGAATACCCCAAAAGAAGTAGAAGCTTCTCTAGGTCTAGATGCTTCTCAGTCACCCCCTACTGCTCCACTACCTCCCTCCACATGCACACCAACATGGTACACCTAGGCCATGCCTGATGTCAGGCACCTTTACGGCTATGTGCAACAACAGTTTGACCATATGGAAGGTCGCCTTGACCTGATGCATGACGTGGTTCAATGAATGGATACTTGGCACATCTCTTAGGGCCACTATTCCATGCCATAGCAGCACCAACCTACACCTCCTCTATAGCCCCAGTTTGTTCCACAACCCACGAGGGTTGATGTTCCAGATGACGATGATCTCGTCAGCCAATTCTTCCCTTCTAATCATATGGGTGTTGGCCCCTCCCACTAATGCATACCATGACAGGTACTTGGTTGCTTTTTCCATAGGTTTGATTGATGGAGTGAGGACACTGAAGATTTCAATCTTACGGGGATGCAACCGGACAATAATGTAGTTTTTGTTGTTTTTCATGTTATTTGTCATGTTTTTTCCTTAGTTTCATCTTGTTTAAGTTCTGCCTTTTCTTTCTGTGGCAAGTCTAATATGATGTGAGGCTCTCTTGATGTAATGGACTATTTTTCCTTGCAAGTTTGAACCATCTTGTCCTCTTGCACCTTAATTTGTCATTTGAAGGAATTGTTAAAGAGCATGCCTGGATCAATTGAAACCATTTGGCCTCCAACATGCACTTAATTCTGGTTTATATTTGTAGCTTGAACATTCACCTTTCACATCTCTAATTGCTTAAAACATGTAATGGTCTAAATTTTTGTGGATGAATCAACTTTACAACACTAAGTAGCATACGGGATGCCCTTGCCAAACTCTTAGTGCATATACAATCGCTCTTTTAGTGAAAAAAATTTCAAAACAAATGAACAAAATCTAGCTAATTTAACAATTTAGTTGATTCTCCTACATTTTAGAAAACTCTCGAAATTTCAATTGCCTTATTTCACCATCATATCCTGTTAAAGATGGATAACATCCCACATATCATTCTAGCCTAGTGTGAGACCAATCGGACAATTATAGTTAGGTGGTATGTATCAAAAGACAATAAAAACACCCCAACCGGCACTCCACGTGTGCATAAGCCTACATTAGTAGTCAAGTGTTGGAGCCCAAAATCCATTGTCAAATCATCTTTTGGGAAAAGAGAAGATCACAACTAATATTGTTAATATTAACTAAGATTTCATCATTTGTATCCTTAATAACTGAGAAATCGTGTTGAGCATCCACTGGTTGTTTGGCTTGGCTATCCAAATTTTGTTTAGTATTGGTCAGTTGATGGATTCACTATATTGTGACCGCTCATGCTGAATTAAAAATCTCTTCCATGGATGTTTAAGTTGAATTGATGGCTATGAGTATAAACATGTTGATCATGGTTGTTTGGGTCTTATGCACATATTTCATTTCATTTAATCTATGCATGAGCTTGAAAATCCCTTCTTTATGTTTCTATGTTCTTTTTGCTTGAGGACAAGAAACATTTCAAGCTTAGGCAGATTTGTTGTGCGTATTTCATATCGACTTCTTGCACTTTCTCACACACAAATTCAATTCATTTTATCTCCATTTAGCCTCTATTCATATTCATCTTGTCACATTTTTTTGTTATTTTTCTTATCACATGATGTTGATTGCAGACATGTATTGAAAATGTCAAATTGGAGATAGCCCAACTCAAATCTGACCCCAATGAGACTTCTCCATATTTTATAGCTGATTTAGAGCCATTTCCTAAAGAAACAGTATCAGACACGATGTGTTCCCTAAGATACATGACGTGTCCCTTCATATAAAACCTCATGAGACGAACAACACATCGTGTGTTATAACACACACGACATGCATGTTTCCAGCATCCGCTAACCCAAAATGAAGAAGTTGCGACACAACGTGTTCTCCTGAGAACACGACGTGTTCCTGGGACATGAAGGTCGGCTACATCTTTCTACCCACGCACGCGACATGTATTTATTCAAATATGTCATGTTCCTTTTACTTGAATCAACTTCATAAGGTCGTCACATGGCTTGTCTTTATTCGACACATCATGTTGTTCACTGAAGTAGTATTATCTAGTGGGATTAAATGACGGGATACGACGTGTCATCCAAAAGACACATTGTGTCGTTATCAGTTTCGGAAAACTGAAAACGACCGCCCCTCATTTCAAAAGAAAAATGCAACCCAATAGGCAGTTATCACTCATCATTTTGATAAGTATCTTTCATCCAAGAGAAGTTCCATAGCCTAGGAGGGCGATTTTGGGTGGAAGAAGGTGGTTTCTTGCCAGAGAAACTCCATTCTACCTCTTTTCTTCACCATTCTCTTCTCCTAAGGTGAAGCAGAGCTAGTTCTCTCAACCAAGATTTTTGGGAGGGAAGATTGTTTGAGTTGGAGTAGCTTTAAGGGTGGAATTTCATCCTCTAGTCAGAGTTCTACTCCCCTTTGGCTACATCTTTGGTTCCTCTAGCTTTTTCTTCTCTTAAGCATGCAAAACTCTGAAATTTCTGCATTGTATCTGCATATCTTCATTATGGATGAGTAGAACTATTTTCTTAGACATGGGAGAGTAACTCCCATGCCATTGTTTATACGAACTTGAAATTAATGCTTATTTCTGGTTAACTTGCCTTTTCCAAGGATGCCTATGGTGTTTCTTACTTTTATGGTTGGCTTGGCACCTCTTGTACATTTTTTATGCTTGCCTTGTGCTTCAGGAAGAATGCATGAGGGAGTAAGGAGTAGGATCTATAGAAATAATCTCTTGACTATGGGAGTGGCTAGTGATTATTGAGGTTTTAGGTTGTGTTTCATACTAAGCATAGATGCGAGAGAATTATGCGATGTTGAGAACCATCTCATGACATTGGGAAATGCATGACAATGGCAACCTCCTTGCTTGTTAACAATGATCTTTATTTCATTTGTTCATATGATATGATAGTATGCTGGTGAAATCTAATTCCCCATCTCCTAATCACTTAATCAAAACCTTTTACTTTAAACCTTTGCTATTTCTTTCCTCTTAATTGTGTAATCAATCCAACTTTTATGACCAGATTTAGATCAATAAAAGTTAACAAATTTACACCTAACTAGCCTAGCTCCTTGTGTTCAACAATCGACTACATTGACCCCTTACACTTGCGGGAGATTAGTGAGTTGAGACTTCTCTTTCTAAAACTCCAAAAAATGCTATTAGTTAGATTTTTTTAGTAGAAGTCCTATGTGCCCTGTACTCTCAAGTCTTTGGGGAGATTTTGTATTTTATAGATTGACGCGTAGATTTTATCTTTGTGTCGTGTTTGTATAGAAATGGCATGTATTATTGTACATGTTGTAATATGTATAACAATCGTGGTTTGATAGTCTTGAACATGACATGTATTATCTTTTAGTGTATATATTGAATATAGTCAGTGTGAGTTGAAGACTTATTTATGAAATAATTCTACTTGAGATATTTATTTGCAAATGGTTTTAATCTAAACCCTACATTGTGGTAATATTGTGATTAGTAATTATTTTGTACTTAGCTTTGAGTAATCCTTTTTTATGTGGTGAAGGGCATCACATTAACAATGTAGTAGTTTAAATGGTATTTCATTGTTTGTTGTACAACTTATTATATTCTAGGTTGATGGCATTGTTTCTTGTACATATGGTGGGACAATGCTTCTATTATTTGTTTCCCATCTAATAAATTAATGCTTATATTGTTTGTTTTCCATCTCATAATTTCAAATTATGTTCTCATGTGTGGCTAGTTCAATTCAGTCATAATTCTTATAACAAACACATACACTAATAACATCGATATTTTTTCAAACTATGCAACTGCTTCTTGACAAAATGAATTGGTTTCACTGGGATGACAAGTTAGATGCAACACTTGGCACAGTCTTAGGACGTCAGTACTATTTAGACCGAATGAGTCAAACTTTTTTACTTCAACCTTGGTGTGATGTCTTTTGTGAATTTCACACATTACAAGGAGTGACATCAACATTAACATGTTTAAGACAAGGTAGAGGGTGTTGAAAATTTTAGATGTCATTCCAAGAACCTTCTGGACCAGTCCTCACACATACCCACTAGGTCTACAATAAGAACCAGACCAAGCACAAAGCTCTCAACCACATCTGGTAGTTGTTGACTATGGAGTTAATGCACCAAGTATTGGTGTTGATGACAGAGTTACTACACCGAATGATGTTCTTGAAGGCATTTGTGGTGAAGACAATGATTTAAAGCCAATTGAATGACTATCTAAAGTGGTGTAATGAACCTTATGCACCTCGATTTCATAGTTTGAAATATGTAATGTTAGATCTAAAGTGATGTAATGATTAAAGTCAATTTAATGACCACCTAAAGTGATGTAATTATCCTTATGTAAATTAATTTGGTAGTTGGCAATATGTAATATTACATACTGATATTATAGTAGTATTTCATATCACATGTTTAATTTCACTTATAAACAAACATGACATTAGCTTACATTGTTTGATTATTATACACATTTTTGTACAACAACACATGGTTCGTTGTACCCATACATTTGTTATTTTTTTTAAAAGATATATATAGTTAAATATTGATTGAATAACAAAGATCTCATATTTTGTGTCTAAATGTGGGTAAAATGTATAGGCCAGTTACAATAATCGTACTAAAAAATTCCATTAGTCATAGTTATTTTATTTATTTATTGTATATGTGTTTTTTCTAATTTGCTGAATTAGAATGTCAATCACATCAGATCATATAATATACTACCCATATTTGTGTTGATTTTAAGCGTATCAGAACCAGATCTGATCCTGTTTAGGTTGTCAAAAGAAATCAGACTAAAGATCTTAACTGGACTGTCAAATAGAATCATACCGAATCATGACCAGATGACCAAAATCAGACTGAGTTGCAAAACAAAATCAGAGTGGATCCAGACCAGAGTAATCATGATCTCCTGACTAACCTCAAATAACCCAGTCCTGACAACAGAATCTAGTCCCGAACCAAACATGGGATGTCTTTTCCAACATGTGGCATGACCTCATTACATAAGGATAAAGCTAAAAGTTCAAGGACCTTTGATTTTCACATAGAAGTGGATTTGTTGTTGTCAAATGATTGGTCTCCTTAGAGTCTTTGTTGGAGGCCTGAGGATGGTCTCCAGACCTTTTTGAGGATCATCTTGTTGCCGTTGTTGTTTTTATTTCTGTTATAACTATTTTTCCACATGGGATACATTAGAGGTCCCATTGCATTTGGTAGTATTGACCTTGGGCCTCTTTTTTCATAATGTACCTAGTCTATTTTTCAATGTCTCAAGCTCCTTCGAAACACCACATTAGTGATGCATCTGTGCCAGTTTAATATGTGTCAAATATAATTGTTATAATAATTACCTTACATATTTTGTGATTTGGAATCTCAAGTAATCTTCTAGTACAAAATGTTAGATTAAATGATGATTCACATTTACCAGTACTCTGATTTGTTTGTGTGTAAAACTAGTCTTTTGAATGATTGTGCCAAGTGGCACTATTTGCCTACGAATTCAACTCATGTGTCATTTTAACGAAATGTAACTTTTTGGCTAAGGAAGAGTGGTTCAAGTAGTTCGTCACGATGTCCTTTACTAAAGAGATTCAGGCTCAAAACTCAGTGGCTGCCTCCGAAATAATATTTTTCGTACACACCGGCCAATTGTGCACTTTAACCGATTCCCATATGGCCAATTATATACTTTAACTAGTTCTCAATGAGCGGGACACCTGAAGAGGTCGCAAGTACCCCGTCTATGGAGGCAGTTCCTTCAATAATTATAAAATAAAATGCAGTCGTTTGGGGGCTTCAAAGTCATGGCTTACTGTCATCTAATTCTACTAAAGTCTTTGGGCCAGACTTCTAACAATTGACTGTTGGGTTCAAATCATCTTCCCGTGTTCAGTGGCCTCGTAATTTGTTATGTTGTTCCGGCTGTACCCAAAAATCTTTGCTAATAAATACATGAATTCACTCCCAAAAATAATTTATGTGATGCGTCTACTACAAAAACTTAATACGCCATGTTTGGGACAGCGAAGTCCAGAACAACAGATTTGAACATAATTTAGGAGAAATTATTCACAGCACACATGCTCCACCAATAACCACATCCCAGTCTTGGGAATGCACGTTCTAACCATTTTTAGCATTGTGTGACACGGAGCACTAGAACATGAAAAGATAATGGGGTTGTTGTTCATACATCATAATTGCATATCTCGTTGACCAATACCTTTGTATGTTCTCTATAAAGCACTTTGCATGCATGCATGGCAACCACACTCTAATAAATTCAATTAAACATCGTGCATGCATTCAACTGTTGTAATAAAGTACCCACACTCCAAATATACTACATACACTTTTATAGACATTTCACGGCTAAGTCCAGAATCTGTACTTGAATAAATTCAACGTAGTGCTAAAAGTTGTTAACAAATATACTAGATATAAACTAACACAGTGCATACAGTCAGAGGCTTGTTCGACTAGTAAAATAAAATACAAAATTTCTTATTTGTATATTTATGTATTTTTTTATTCATTGCACATATATGAAAATCATCATTTAATTTTATAATACAAGCCACAATAGCCACTTACCATTTTTAAAAAAATTACATTATGATGTCTGACTCAACCAAAATCATGTTTATATATATTTTTTAAAAATTCACAAATCAATACTTAAATGTATCAACTACAATGCTAATTATATAAATACATTACACAAAAATATATATACCACAATGCAACACAGACTTCAAATCTAAATACAATACCGATCAGTGATCATTGCACTACCAAAATGTATTATCAACGGGACTAAATATAATTCAGGATAATGCTTACAATTAGGAATTTTTTTTTCAAATATCATACAAGACATAGTAGCCACTTATTATTTTTAAAAAATACATTATGATGTTTGACTCAACTAAAATCACACACACACACACAGATATATATATATATATATATATATATATATATATATATATATATATATATATATATATTCTAAAAATTCACAAATCAGTACTTAAATGTATCAACTATAGTGCTAATTATATAAACACATTACACCAAAAAATATATAGCACACAATGCGACACAGAGTTCAAGGTGAGAAATCTACTACAACGGCTGCATGGTTGCATGCATGCAATCATGCAATAAATACCCACCACCAACCATCAACCACCAACCACCAACCACCAACCAATCAATTTGATTTAATTTTCTGATACAATTTTCAAATTCAAAATTTGAAATTTGAATTTCTTTTCTACTGTTAACGTCATATTTTTGTTCATTTTGCGTCTTACTGTCAAAATTCATACTGAAATATATTCAACACAGTACCAAAAGCTATTAACAACCAGACTAAAATAAATTAGTAGAGTATGTCTTCATATACATTTTTGATATATTTTTTAATTTTGCATAAGAAAATATTATACATGATAAGTGATCATATTTGGTCAAAATATGTGTTCCACATTTGTTGATATGTTAATGGTAATTTTACACATGATACTAATTAATATTCATGGTATAACCAAAAACTGTCAAGAACTGTATTTATTATAAAATAAAACAGTGTGTACAATCAGGAAAATTCTATAATTAGATAAACATACCACAAGTCATAATGAATATTCATAATTTTCGATAACATTTATAATAACCCATATAGGCTTGCATTCTTTAGCAAGAAATGAAAACAAAATGCATACAAGTTCACATTCTAGAATTTGTTATACACAATACTGATTTTTATACATCACTGTGAGAAAATATATGTATCAGGGCACTTGGAGGCAGATCCGACCGACGATTGCTTTTCACGGCATGGGCGCAACGGCAGATGAGGAGTCCTCGACGTGGCAGCAGACACGACGCTTCATGATGGTCTGGAAAGGGAGTGGTATAGGTACGAGCGACGGGCTGGAGGTGACATTTTCTTGATCACAACGGCAGGTTGGGCACGGTGGCGGGGCTAGACGAATCGGTTCTGGGGGGGGACGAAGGTGAGCGAGACGATGGGTGGCACGACAACGTACAAGACGACGACGTTATCTGGGCAAGACGGCGGCGGGTTGGACGCGACACGAAGATGAGGAGGTAACCAACGGGGCACGACGACATGCAAGACGACGACGTCGTCTAGACGGGACGGGGCGGAACTGGACGCGACAAGGCAGAGAGGAGGCAGCCAGCGGGCAGCGTTTGGTCGGGCAGAAGCGAGATGAAGTTCAGAGGAAGAGAGGTGGGGGTATGGGGGATTTTATAGCCTCAGCCTCAACCTGCCCGTTCAACTTCTGGTATGGCTCAATTATAAAATTGGCACAGTGCCGACAGAGCATCGGGAACACGCAAAAATCAAAAGCTACATGCTTACATAATGACCATTGTAGAGTCCCGAGGCTGGGGTGTAGATGGTGGTGTAAGTAATGTGCTCTATATCAGTACTCATAATTTAGTGCCCCAATATCGGCTTGTCCCATTTAGGTCTAAATCTTATGTACCCATTGTTGGTCATAACTTTTGTCCCACAACATCCGGTCCCTTGACTTGTGGGCTCCACTACAAAGTGTACGACTGTGATGTGTTGGACACATTATCCCGGATATAGAGGATGTGAGCCCTTCCCATTCATCTATAATATTAATGTGCCCTATTAATATTTTTAGTGAGGGACTTGGAGTGGATGATTGGATGGGATCAAAGTTGACATTGTCCTGGCTAGGAGAAGATTTGGAGCCTTAGGCTGTTGTGCTAACTGCATACTTCCTTTGATGGCTACGTGAACACTGTCACACTGTAATGTGGACCAGCAGGGATCATATAACGCCTAAGACTCGTCAGTTTAAATAATTGGTTGAAGCGGATAATATGTGGATGGAGCCTTGGCTGTTGTCTTAATTAACTACATATACTCCCTTTGATGGTTACGTGAACACTGTCATTGTCATGCCGTGAATGTGGACCGGCAGGATCATATAACTCCGAAGAATCTTCAAACTAATTAATTGGGGTGGATTATAACTGGATGGACCAAATAAACAGATGCGTATTTCTGGCTAGAGTTGATCTTCAAATCAATTATCCAGCAGCAAGTCCTGTCTAGCTCGATCGAATGCAGAAGCAAATGAGAAAAACGCTTGGGATTGACTTGGGTTGGTCTTTGCATCCAGGATACATAATCTAATCGGATACGCGTGCGGCCGACTGAGCTTCGTCTTTCCACTCTGTGTTATTGGGCCAACGGCTGTATCACTGAGCCACAGTTGCTACAACCGTGCGGAACATGGAAGCCAACAAGGAAGTAGCGAAGAAGACGAACTGCCGCGACTATGGGGGCGTCAACGGGGACGACTTTGGCCACTATACGCCGCTAGTGGGCAAGTATGTCGCGCTTGCTTCGCTAGCTTGTGCCATCTGCATCGCCCTCGACCTGTTTCGGAGCATCCGATGGAGGAAGCCATGGATAGCCGCCAAGTTCTTCCCTCTCAACGCGGCAACTCTGACGATCCTAGCGGTAGCGATCAAGATCCCCACGGACACCAGCGAAGTGATGCCAGGGCTCTTCGACCAATTGGCCAAGCTCAGCGGTGTTGTCCTGGTATGTATATCAATGAATCACATGATGCCATCGCTAGGTGTCATGAGCGACATAACTATCTTCTCCAATATGATCGCACTTGGCATCCTTGTCGTTACCCTCTTTATTAACATACTATTCCAGTGTGCTACTGGCCTCATCACCCAATTCCGTGGAACCACCTTAATGGTTTCGGCATTCATGCTGTTTGTTTTTTCCATTTTTTCCTCCCACGCCTTGACGGTGACAACCGTTAAGAAGCTTCTTGCCAAACAGTACAATTCAAAGCATCAGGACATTCAAAGTGAGATCCAAACGCAAGGGTACCTCACAAACAAAGTTTTTCCAGTTGATAGTCTAAAGGACTATGTTAACAAGTATTGGTTGTTGGCTCGTACTTCCAGTCCAGACTACACCTTGCGTGGTTCGGGAATAGCCTATGTCTCTGCTCTTGTTGCATATGGTTTGGTGGGTGTCGGATTCATTACTCACATCATTTCCCGACTATTCTCTCAGTGGCGTGAGAAGACCAAAGGTTGTTATGTTAGATCAGGCTATAAGAGGTCTGCTGGTTATATATTTTGGATTCAAGCAGTCGCTATTCTCTTAGGGGCCATCGCCTCTTTGCTCCGTACAATCAGCTCTGAACCCACTCCCGAATTCGTATCAGTGGGATCTATGCTCCAAATAGAAGTGTATAGGATTCAAAAGCTGCGCGATTGGAGAGAAGCACCGGTTCCTTTCCATGTGAAAAGCAGAATTCGCAAGAAACTAACGTACAAGATAATGAATCTGATCCTACTCTGTCTTATAGGGTTGCAAAGACTGATCATTGTATTGGCCAAGGTCGTTCTTTTGCTTAACGCCCTTGTGGGCTACTTGATATGTTTTCCTCTCTACTGTTGTTGCATTTGCATAAAAGAAAAAGAAACCACAAATGAAGAAAGTCATACAACTGTGGTTGTCACAGAAGAACTAGATCTTAAATCCTTAATACCTTATGTACTGCATGTGGAAGGGGTCCCACTATCAAACCAGAAAACTCTGAAATTGTGGATAGATCAAACACAAACTTGGATTAAAACAGGTCAATCGAGCCAGCCTACCACAATGATAGAGTTCCTCGATCAGTTCTCCACACCATCACAAAGCTTTCCCGCAATAGCTGATATTTACACAAAAAAGGTGGAGGGTGAAACTGATGATCAGAAGCTCCCTAATTGCTGGTCGTTGACTATAGTTACCCTCGCAACGGTGATCTGTGTTTCATTTAGAAACATTAGGCAAGACGAATTGACGAGGATAATGAAGGCAGCAGATGAGGGATTCAGATATGCCAGGTTTGTGGATAAGAATTTCCCAGTCGAAGGATCAAGAAGGATGATCAATGCAGCCAAGATGGTGTGGGACACGGTTGATCTATTCAATAACTGGATGAATGAGGACCTTCAGGCGGTGCTAGACAAAGGAGACTCGC
Source organism: Alisma plantago-aquatica (assembly GCA_963693085.1). NCBI lineage: Eukaryota > Viridiplantae > Streptophyta > Magnoliopsida > Alismatales > Alismataceae > Alisma > Alisma plantago-aquatica. The sequence continues at coordinate 370,450,976 of OY856413.1, read as the reverse complement.
TTGCCATAATCAGGGAGCTACAGCGCATAGCAAGTGACTATCTTGACAAAGCTGGAGATGACACTAAAAGCTGGCCCATAAAGGCCACAGCAGCAAATTGTTTGTACAAGGTCACATGCACCATTTCCAAAACACGTGGCCCACTAAGTAGTGCATCTTTTTCTTCCAATATCAACACTTCCCTCTTTTTGTTGTTACAGAAAGCCTTGGCAGATGCCATGGGAGCTTGCCTTATCAGTTTGCCTCGCGCTATTCTATCTCATTGTTCCAGTGGCACGTTTGGTGCAAGGGAGGAGAGAGTAAGAAAAGCAGCCGTTATTTTGGGAGAAACAGAAGCCATTCTCAAGTGGCTAGCAGATCCAGAACGTATGTGCCAATACCCTACCAGTGGCGCCCAATATATTGATAATTGGTATTCCTAATATGTATATTTAAAACTATATGCTTCACCAAAAGCACTGTTTGTGGTATTTTACTTGATTACAAACCTAGCTTGATGAAAAAATTCCGTGCTTATGATGAAAGTTATGTTTGTGTATCTTGTAATATATTTTTCGGGTGATATGGGTGATATATTCGGTTGACCTAGACAATTACATTACATGTAAGAAATATATGCCTGTGAGATGATAAAACATGTAACTGTTATTTTCTTGGCAAAAATACCTAAATGGCACATTTGCCAATTTTAATTACCTAAATGGCATGTTCTTGAACTTATTGCCCAAAATGGCACATTTTGGAACAATACGTCCCCTGGTGGGACGCATTGCTCTCCCGCGAGCCAATGCGTCCCGGCGGGAGACGCATTGGTCCCACAGGAGGGCAATGCGTCCCGAGCTGAGACGCATTGCTCTGTTGTGGGACCAATGCGTCTCCCGCCGGGACGCATTGCCACGCGGGAGAGCAATGCGTCCCAGCATGGGACGCATTGACCCCACAGGAGTGCAATGCGTCACGCATGGGGACGCATTGCCCTTGTGTGGGACCAATGCGTCTCCGGCTGGGACGCATTGGAGCAATGAGTCTCCATGCAGGACGCATTGGAGCAATGCGTCCCCATGCAAGACACATTGCTTTTTTTAATCATATTTTTGCAGTTACTGATATTGTTTCATGGTTATTGATATGTAAATTAACAATATTGATTATATTTATACATTTATAATTCGTTCACTTGTATTTGGATGTCTATAATATACTCAATTATAATAAATTTGTCAATTTCAATAGGTCGTAACATGCATATGGAATATTTGAGGTGGTTGCAACCAACATTGGTTGGTTCCTAATTGATTATATAATACGAACTTAATCCAAATAAATGAGATAGCGATTGAAAACAAGGTGAAAACATGAACCAAAATGACGAGAAAATAATTCACAACAGAACAATATGATAGATCCACAACAACATGATCCAAAATGAACCAATGTGATATCATAATATGATAGATCCACATACAATAGATGTCCTCACAAAGGCATACATACAAAACTGTACAATATATAAAAAACTAAGTACGTCGTCCTCGCCCACGTCCCTCTACATCAGGATCCTCTGTACCGATGTCATCTGGAGACTGCTGAACCGGGGACAACTGTGTAGGAGGCTGCTAACGAGCATCAGGGAAGAAATGAAAAGGTGGAGGTGGGGTGAGGGGTCTAGGAAAACCAGGATAGGATGCATCAGGTGGGGTGCATCCTGAGAAATCAAACGGAGTAGGTGAATATGTGACATAAGATGGTGGTCGGCTCTCGGGAATAATTGCTGGTGGGAATGGAGTGTATGGAGCAGAAGAAGAACTTGCTCCATGGTATGATGGTGGTTGAGGTGGGGTGATGAATGAGGAATATGAAGCAGCTCCTGAAAAATATGGCCCTGTCGGTCCCCATGTCATGAACTGAGAAGTGGGAGTGGGAGTGGGCTCAACTGTAGGAGTAGGAGTAGGAGTAGGAGTAGGAGTAGGAGTGGGCTCAGGGGCTGTGGTATGAGTGGGTATGGGATCCCACGGCCGAGCATAGTCGGGAAGACTATCAAAGTATCTCCGCTGGATGGTATAGATGATGTCTCGGATCTGTGCAGGGGCTTGCTGTACTGCCGCTCGGATCGCCACATGTGTTTCTACCTGTAAAATAAAGTATGTACACATAATAAAGACCAATTACATATATTACAAATAACAAAGATAAATAATAACAATTTGTAAAAGAAAATAATAAAGATACTCACAAATTGTTGCTGACGATAACTTTGCGGGTAGTATATGCTTGGAGGCATAGCTCGAGGGGGCACAATGTATTGTGGATGATACCATGCATAGTGAACCTGAGGATTGTAGACTGTATCAGCTGGTGGAGCGGGAACTAAGCTCTCACGTCTGTTGTTCCACATCTGCACCTCCTGCCTATAATGAAGCATCCAATCCTCAGCCGCATGACCCCTCCCATCTATCCGGCTAAGCTTCGGCAGCTCAAGAGTAGGTTGTACTTGAATAAAGCCGAACTGTCCAAGTACTCTGTCGGGAAAGTGCCACTCCACTATTGTGTAGCACAACAGAGGCACTCGTGCCAACCAAATATCACTACCATCTCTACAAATGGCAGGCAGTCTCTCGAGAACCTCAGCAGTGTAAGGAGTCAACTCTATCTGTTATTCATATAAACAACGTGTATCATATAAAACTGAGTAAATTGTAAAGAAATAAAACATATCAAACAATAGAGGTAAGTAAGTTATACCTGTGAGGGCAAAATCTGGTCAAATGCTGAATCGTAAAATTGAACTGTTCCCCTGATAGTTTGACTCCTTTGGACAAAGGTAGGCCACCTATTAAATTGAGAAACTAAATTTAGATAAACACTACATAATATTTAGACAAATAAAAAAGTTAATTGTGTTGATCTTTAACCTGTAACCCAAGGGAACATCTTCTGGCCAATCATTCCAGCGCATTGCAATTGTACCTGGGCGTCCAATTCCCAACCTCTCCCAACACCACAACTGTAATAGGCACACACAACTTGATAGATGGGTTGTTCTCCTAGACCGGGTGGTTGCCTTATACAACTCCCTATATAAGAAAGCTAGAGTTGCAGCACCCCAAGATAGAGTGCCACAACGTGCAAAATCGGACACAAGAGGGAGGTACCTAACATGAACTCTATCCCCTGTACTATCTGGGATAAGGTAACTACCTAAGAAATATAAGAGATATGCCCTAGTATACCTTGTCCTCATTTCTACTTGTTGTTCTTCATCACCCGCGGTCAGATCCATATCCTTGAAGGTGTCACGCAACCAAATCAAGGAGATATGCCCCTTAGACATCCCATCTGGTGCATCTCCTAAGAAATTCTGACAAAGGTGAGTCCATGAAGAAAATTGCCCCTCATTTACACCTAAAGGATATGAAGCTATAACCGGTGGGCCATCAATCCTCAGGCCTAAAAGAAGTGCAACATCCTGAAGAGTGACACTCATCTCAAAAGGGGGAAGCCTAAAAGTATTGCTAGAGTTGTCCCACATGTTAACTAATGCAGTGATTAAACTAGGGTCAAGGTGGATACATGGTAGCCTATGAACAAGCCCAAAACCAGCTATGAAAATATTGTCTAAAACATCATGGTCAGTAATAGGCCATTGTGCCAACATAATGTGGTGCTGGGAGAGTCGGTAGGTTTCTTGTCTAGGAGCCATATCTATGAAAAGTGAAAATATTTTATTAAATGAAAAGTGCAACAATTACATTACATGAAAAGTGCAACATTTAAGATTGTCAATATTCTTCATTAGATAAGATGAAATTACAACATCAACAACATGAATTACATGAACAAACAATATAAAAATACAACATCAACTACATGCCTACATGAAATTACTGCATTTGATTCAGTATCTCATCTAAAGGTTCATAAAAGGGCCACATTTGATGTACAACTCGATGTATCTCTGGATGTGATACAGCTAACTGGTTTTTTACTTGTTCGTTGATTGGCATTGCTTTCTGTTTTGTGTGATCTCAATACCAACCAGGTAGCTCAAGAAGTTCTTCATACATGTGAAACATTTGCTTTAAAAATTGCCAATGAAATTTTGCTTGTTCTTTTGTCACTACAAATCCTAACTTGTTGTGCAACAAATCTGGTACATCATTCCAGTCATCATCCAATAGAGTTTGATGAGCCATTTTTCCCTGTAGGCACTTCGTAGCTATTATTTGGATTAACTCTACGGACATGTGAAATGTCCATGTCCTTCGATGAGCCATCTATAGAAATTGAAATTACAAACATTACATGACTTTAGTGAAATTACAAACATTACATGACTTTAGTGAAATTGAAACTGCAAATATTACATGACTTGAGTAAATTGAAATTGCAAACATTACATTAGATAAGCCATCATATGACATTAGGACAAGTGCGTCTATTATGGCCCTTTCTGCCACACTTATGACAGTGATATGTATACTGATTTGGATCAACATCCATAGTTGAATGCCTTCTCTTTTTCTTTGGTCTTCCAGCTTGCCTTCGTTTCCTAGGGGGTAATAAGGGATAAATACCTCTACTTTCATCACAGGCCAATACCTCTTGTCGGGAATGCCACGAAATTCAGTTCTGTATGCATTTAGATAAGCCTCATTTGTATAATATGCACTCACGAGTGCATCAAGATCCCAATTGACAGATTCTGCAGCTACCCAAACATGAGAGCATGGAAAATGCCATTGTTGTGGAAAACCACAACTGCATTCACTGCCACCATTTGGACGCACTATTACTTGAAATTTATATCCATCCATGTCACCAACAAGCCATTCATCATTGTTCACACGGATGTGTATTGTCAATTTTTTTGCATCCTCTCGAACATTATAAAGCTTATCATGAACCTTAAAGGGCCAATGAAATCCATCTTGTGCACGTTTATGTGCGAGATTACGCCTGCACAGCCACATGGTCACAGAGCGATAGTATGTGGCAACAATTAACGCTTGTATTGGAAAACCTCTAACACCTTTTAAGACTCCATTACAGCCTTCAACATGATTGGTAGTCAATGACACATACCTGCAACCTCTGTCATATGCGAGAGCCCAATGTACTGGATTTTGGCCCAATAAATACGACTTCGCTGCTGGTTCTATGGTTTCTATAACAGTCATATGACGATCAAATTCATGTGTATCAGTTGTGGATCCCACCTTCCACATAAGGTCCCTCAACTCCTTGGACTTGAACTGCTTATGGAAGTTCTCCCGAAGATGTCGAAGACAATAACGATGTTGAGCCCAATGAAATTTTGATTGAAGGGTTGGAAAAATCCCACTCATTTGATCAGAAATAATACACAAGTCTGTTTGTCGTGGAATGATTGGAATACAAGTTTGTAGAGAACCAAAGAACCACTCCCAGGAGTCCTTATTTTCTTTCTCGACAACAACAAAAGCAAGTGGAAATAGACCATTATCAGCATCTATGCCACATGCAAGGAGAAGTATGCCAGTATATTTTCCTGTTAAAAATGTGCCATCAATAGTAAGAACAGGCCTACAATAGGCCCAACCCCTCACAGCTGGACCAAATGCCCAAAACACCCGCTTGAATCTACGAGTGCCTTCAGTTTGAAGGGTATAATCATCAATAAGGTGGGCATATATATTTCTTGGAATATATTGTGTCAGAGAAATTAGGAACGACAACAAACTATGATATGATGATTCCCAGTCTCCAAATATTTTACAAACAGCCTTCCTCCTCGCTAGATATGCCTTCTTGTAAGATATATTGAGCCTTAGTTCAGCATTCACCTTGTCACGAATTTCTCGTGTCGACATATCCAGTCGTGATACTAGGATTGGCATTATCATTCGAGAAATATAAGATGTTGTGACTTGGTGATGATCATGATTCATTACAGTTAATTCACAATTGTGGCCTTCTTTACAACGTTTTATCTTCCACATGCCACCTACTTTTTTGGACTGGCAAGCGGTCAATCTCCAAGGACATCGTTCATCATGGATACAAGCAAGTTTAAGATGACGATTATTTGAGCGTAATGTACGGTATTGAACATTCTTTTGTACCGACCATTTTTGGAGTGTCTCAACCAGTACAACTTTAGATGCAAATAAAGCACCCTCATATATAACAGCACTGGAAGGATTGTAATCGAGACGAAATTTATGACAAAAATCTTCCACCCAGTCATCATCTTGAAAAGCTTCATAGTTGGAATCAATGTGTTCATGTTGGGGCCATTGATTGTCAAATATGGATGGAATATGACTCAATGCTGCAATAGAGTCAGGGAATGGATATGTGTGCTCATCATCGGTTTCAGTCAATGACTCATCCTCAGGTGGTTCACTGTTATTACCACCTTCATGATCACTATCATTATGACCTTCATGATCACAATCATTATCTCCCTCCTCAACCTCAACATCAATATTCTCAGTAGTTAGATTTTGAGAAAATTGAGGAGGTTCACTCCACTCAGCTGTTAAATTGCTAAGACTGAATTGAGGTGTAAGACTGAATTGAGGTGGTTGACTCCATTCAGTAGTTAAATGACTTTGAGAAGATTGAGGTGGTTGACTCCGAGAGAATTGAGATTGAAATTGATTCAATAGACTCATTAAATAAGGTTGTTGGTGGATAGATGTTTTTTCAAGAAACACATCAATATAGGCATCAGCTGAAAGTGATAACAAGGTTCTGTATGCATCATCATCATCAACTTGTATGAGCATATGATTTTCTCCAGGGAAAAGATAGGATATTTTGATAGAGAAGTGGTTGGGATTGATGTCAAGTGTTGTATAGATATATGATTTTAGTTCAGATAGGGTATTAATAAGTGAAATGTTTATGGGTCTAACAGATCGACTAGAATAAGACCCATCAGAGAGAAATTGTCCATCATATCACATCTTCACAATTTGTGAATTTGAACTAGATGCCATGTTCCTATATTTTAGAATATTATATTAACATCAGAAAGAAATTCATATTTTATGACATTATATCAACATGAATTAATATTTTAGAGCAGTGACATCAATTTGGAATTAAATTTATTGGACTACTTTTTCTATAACATTAACAGTGAACAACAATTAAGAATAACAATTTTGCTATTTTTTCTGTAAAATTAACTAATTCTTAACAACAATTTTACTATTTTTTCTGTAAAATTAACTAATTCTTAACAGCAATTTTGCTATTTTTTCTGTAAAATTAACTAATTCTTAACATCAATTTTGCTATTTTTTCTGTAAAATTAACTAATTCTTAACAACAATTTTGCTATTTTTTCTGTAAAATTAACTAATTCTTAACAACAATTTTGCTAATTTTTCTATAAAATTAACTAATTCTTAACAACAATTTTGCTAATTTTTTAGTAACACTAACATTTCAAAATAACAATTTTGCAATTTTGAACAATAAATTTTCAGGTATTAAGTAGCCTTCAATTGTCATTTTCTACATCATTATTTCAGTAATGTACAATTAAAGACTAACAATACATTTAAAGTAATGTGCAATTTTGAACAATACATTTTCTACATCATTATTTCAGTAATATTTCGTACTAAAGTTAAGTTCATATTTTGAAAATTAAAAATTTGATAGAATAAATACCTGAAATGGAGAGTTCTCTGTTGACAATCGAATAATAGAAGAAGAGAAAGAAGAAGCTCCAAAAGTCTCCGAACAGTAGCAGATATCAGCTCCAAGATCGCCCGAAATAAGCTAAAACCACCCACAGCAATAGAAATCCGAGCAGAACTTCTCCAGAGCAATGGAAATATAGAGCTAGATGAAGGAAATGAAGAATGGTGTGAGTATAAGGGGCTATTTTCGCCCAATATATATAGGGGAGCAATGCGTCCCGGTTGGAGACGCATTGCTGCCACGTGGCAACGCCGCGCGGCGGGCAACGGTAAAATAGCTGTTGCCCTGGGAGCAATGCGTCCCCGCTCCGGACGCATTGCCTGCGTGGCAATTTCTAGCCATTGAGCGCGTCGCGAGGCGCGACGCATTGGTCCCACAAAGAGCAATGCGTCCCCGTCCGGGACGCATTGCCTGCGTGGCAATTTCTAGCCGTTGGGCGCGTCGCGGTGCGCGACGCATTGGTCCCACAGCAGGGAAATGTGTCCCGAGCTGGGACGCATTGCACTCCTGTGGGGCCAATGCGTCCCCTGCCGGGACGCATTGCTCTCGCGCGAGGCAATGCGTCCCGGCTGGGGACGCATTGGTCCCACACGAGGGCAATGCGTCCCAGCTCGGGACGCATTGCTCTCCTGTGGGCCAATGCGTCCCCCGCCGGGACGAACTGCCTCGCGCGAGAGCAATGCGTCCCGGCAGGGGACGCATTGCTCCAGAAATGTGCCATTTTGGGCAATAAGTTCAAAAACGTGCCATTTAGGTAATTAAAATTGGCAAATGTGCCATTTAGGTATTTTTGCCTATTTTCTTCATTCAAGCTTACACCGGTTAAATTAATGCGGGAATGGCCCAAAACATGCCGTTATGAATAGTCTAAGAAAATAGTTTGGAATTGGCAAAAGATGTAATTTTCATTCGAATAATCTACAGTGTGAGGTAATTGAGATCACTATGGGCTATGGTGTCTTTCATTGTGCATATAACATCAGGGACTAAATCTGTTGTAACACGCGTTGTTCTGATTGCTGTTCCGAGTACATCCTAACCATGCCATCCAACAACCATGCATGACTTCCCTCATCTATAATGAGTGCATGGCCTAGATGTGGCCTCTACAGCAAGCGGAACAACGCCCATCACACCAAATGTGATCCCATAACAACATAACTTTGGAGAATGGTAAGGGGAGCGGGAAGAACATTCTTGCAAATAATCTATAGAATATGTGCATTGCATCTTTAACGGTCTTCGAGTCGAGGAGGTGGAGCCTACCTTGTCGTCCTTGTTCAAATTGAGGTGGAGATAAGAGGTTGTCCCCATATAGAACCAAAATAGATGGAAACATAATGGCGTGTAACTAGAATGTTTTGCAACCATGAAACTACACTCTTATGTAATTTTAGGTTTTATAGAAGGTGAACATCTATGTTGTATGGTATTGTGCGTTGGGATATCGTGTAATTAATTATTTACAAAAATTGTTGAGAAAATGAGAATATTAGGATGTGTTAGTCCAAAAGAGAGGAAAAATGGATACATTCAAAGTGAGAATGTTAAAATAGATTTATTAATAATCTGGAAAAAAAAATTCCATAGCCATTATTAACAATTTCCTTGCCAGAGAGAGGAAAAGTAAACTAGAAACTTTTTCCCAAAGTAAGTACCAAACTAGCAATCATGCTAAATCAACTCTCAAACTAGCATCTTGTTTGGACGAGAGCACCATCCACTTTGTCTCATTCACTATTCAAGGTGAATGAGCTGTATGCGCCAAATTGAATTGTGCATTCAAGATATGGAAACACACATGCCAGAATTGTCGGAACAGTCATCTGTTAAAAGGCTTTGTGCCAAATTTGTTCCTATTCATAGTGAATTTTCCATATTATTTGAAACTTTCATTATGAACCTACCAAGTAATCCAACACATTCTGGATGCACTATTTTTTCCACATTCGTTGCTATTATTATTTGTTTTAACAAATTGTTTATCTTATGAATTATTTGATTTGTATTTGATTCAATTATTTTGTCACAATATATTCTATGAATTACTGAGTTGTTAGTTGAATCTCAATTTTTTTACATTGTTTATTTATTATAATATTTATGAGTAACTCAAATTCAACAACCTTAACATGATTAATTTAACTAAATTTCAGCCATGACATGTTTAATTTCATCAAACTATAGTACAACACTTATAAAGATAATAAAATGTTACTTATGATGTCTCGTGTTTAAGGTCTGTAAGTGACATATCAAGAAATACAAAGATGTCGCAACACATAAATCATAGAAATCTCCGACTAAAAAAGTGAGACACCATATGCTCGTTGAGCTAATTAAAATATAGTTGTCATTTTGAAACACTTTTAGTTCCATTAACATTTGAATGAATTGAGCTAAAGGTGGTTCCGTAAGTCAATTATGCTCATCTGACTTCCACAAACAGTGCATCACACTTGACATGAAACGATTGGTAACTATTTTCTGCATCATTCTTAACTTCAGACTATCCTCAAAATTCATTGATGGGGCCCAAACTTACTTGCATTACTTACTGAGTAACTTAAATTCATCCTACTGGGACTCTCAAGTAGGAGAGTCAGTGAAAAAACAAGCATCACAGTTCTAAAAATAATTTTTTATCAGTTCATCTGACAATTGTAATATTGAATGTGAAATCAGTACTAAGAACTTGTTTTGATGAACAAATATAATGAATTTCTTCTGGCCATTTTCTTAATAGACCAAAGAGTATATATGCAGTTGCATTCTCCATATCCACTTTTATTACTACTGATTTCCCAAACATGTAATGACAACCAAGGAATGATCCCATTGATATTAGTTATAGACTAAAGATTGTAGATCAAAAGTGTTTTGAGTCTTGCAAGGGGAAAAAAGTTTCTTTTTTTGGATAAGATAAAATATTACTCAAAGAAAGTATGTGGGAGGAAACCCAAAAACCATGTATACATTTTACTGAAGGGTATAAACTATCAAATGCCCCAATGTTTCAACACCATCTGGTCCATGCCACCACATAGATAAGGTATGCCCTTACCCACATCCAGATCATATTTACAATTTAATCAAAAATATCCAAAGAGTCCCTCTCTTTGGATGCATGAAGTCTAATATTTCTCTCCCTCTACACATGGAAAGTAATTTCTTTGAGGTAAATCCTAGTAAAGAACCTCATATGGTGGTCTTACCAGTCTTCCAGGATCTAGTAGATGCTCTCACCAAGATTACAATGAGGTTCATTATAAGGCCCCTAAACTTGCTTAATGAGTTGAATAAGCTTAATTATCATAATTGAATTACTATAACCCTAATATAACATTGTGATATGCTATGAAATCATAAGACTAGCTCAAGTTTTAAATTTGATCCAATATAAAAACTGTTTGAGCAAGTTATGCAATTTTATGCACATTTTGGACTTTTATGCAATTTACCCAATTGAGAGGTTTTCTTTGTAATTTATCACTTGTATTATGTTTTTTGAATATTCTATTATCATTATTGAGATTTTTGAGCCATGGGGCACCTATTTAAACCTTGGTTTGAAGGTGTTTTCTCCAAGGGTATATTTTAGGGTTTACCCCTTCACGGATGAGCTACCTTTAGTAGCTATCAACTAATGAATTATGTGATTGGCTAGGAAATTCGGCAGAATGAAATCTAAGCAGGTCTATATGGACAGTGGGGGAGTTTCTTGTGTGTGTGCTTGTATATTATTAATAGTTTAAGGCCATAGAAACATGGGGAAGCTACTTTTACACCTCATGCTTGCTTCCATCCTTATCCATGGGCTATATTTACCTCTTCCTTGACCAAGTACGAAACTATGGTTTCTTTCTCTTTCCTTTAACTTGGATCAATGACTCCCCTCTATTTTTCTGTGGAACCAAGTGCTCTAAGGTAGAAGACAACCTCTTTTTGGAGAAGAAGGTCTCCTAGAGCTCCATTTAGCCCGACCAAGGGTTTCCTAGGTCATCTTCTAGGGGTTCCGACCAAGGAGAGTTTTTTTCTTCTTTCCTTCTCCATTTATCTTGCTCTTCGCCTTCCTTAGATCATCCTCTAGGTTGGAACCTTGTTGTTCCATGGTAGAAATTACTCTAAAGCTCAAAAACCCTACCTTTCTTGCTCATTATGCTTAGGGTTTGCTCATTTGATGAAGAAAGGTGCTAGATGGATGAATTCATAGCTTATTTTTGGATTTTCTACCCTACATGCTTGAGATTTATTCTGTGTGGGTTTCATCTTCTCATTAGAGGCAAGTTTTATAACTTACTCCACGTATATTGCTTACCATAAGCTTTGTAGATCATGTTCTTGCTTGAAAATGATGATCTATGCACTAAAAAGTTATGCTTCTTGACTTGGATTTTGATTTTTATAATGTTCCTTGTTCTGATTTCAGCTATAGATAAACATGTGATGATGTGTATATAATATGACTTGGATCAGCTTGGTTTGACAACCTATGGTGCTAAGCACCTATCAACCAATGGTCAATTTTAGGGTTTTAAGTTGATTTCTTCTATAAACCCATGACCCGATGATGGTACCATTGGAACAACCCTATGGTGTTGTCTTCATGACAATGGATGGGGTAACCAAGGGTGTCAACTGACGTTCACCCCCTTAGGTCTTATTTTGGCCTAATTAGAAGCCTAGTGATTAACAACTAAGTACGCTAATGATGCTATCAATCAATGGTGATATTAGTTTGATATTTGATGCTGATTAACAAATATAGTGTTGATCTAACAACCTATGCTGACTTAGTGGTCACTAATGATGGTGGATCAGGTCTCCAAAACCTATGGTGAGTTAATTATATAGTTGTATCATCATTAAGCCTTAGACCAATGGTTTCTTGGGTAACTTGATGCAATGGTCTGACCTATACTGTAATTGATAGTTTTAATATATGAACTTGACCCAATGGTCAAGATATAATGTTTATTCCTCCAATAAAGTGGAATGATGGCTAATGTAATATCTTGGTCCTAATAATGTGATTTAGATGGTTTCCTTTATATGATCAACTTAAGGAGCTTACTTGTTGACAATGGATGGCTTGTTTTAAATGAACAGTCGATTGTGGGTTTTACCTTACTCTCAATGGAACTTTTTGTGTTGTTAAAGAAGGGATGTCTAGGGTTAGATGGTGACTCTTTCTAGAGAACAAATCAAGGACTTCATAGGTGTTTTATCCAAGGTGTTTACTTATGTAAACAACCAATGGTCTTACCTTTTAAACATCCAATCCTTCTAGGTGACATTGTGGTATGGTGATATGGGTTGAATGATGATGGAACAAATGGAGGGTTACCCTTAATAAGGTAGTCTTACCTATTCACTCATATGAATAGAAGGGATGATAATCATATTGTGTTGATATGTAACCATGTAACCCTAATGAGGTATAGCTTGTTATACCTAGCTTTAATATAACGAAATGATGTAATTGGGTATGAATAGTCCTTGAATGACTAATACAATCATGAAGTACTATGTTAATGTTGTTGAAACCCTAGTATGCTATAACCCAATGGCTACACCTTGATTTATGTGTGGGTTCATACTTGAGAATAGTATGGAATGTGATGGTGATGCTTCATCTTATGCATCCATGATCCAATAGGGATGTTGTGAGTTAGGGTTTGGGTATATGTGTTGATTAGTAACATTAATATAATTTATCTTGTTGGACCTAACTCTAATGAAAATAGATAAAGATGAGTATTCATGTTTAACATTCTTATATGATGGTATGATGGTGAAATAGCCTCCTTAACATGATCATAACCTTAATGTGTTAATTGGTGGTTGTCATAGCCACATTGTTGATACTTGGGTGTGAGAAACATGTGCATTATGAATATGATGAGGGTTAATCATATCTAGATTCCTTGCATGTTGATGTAACAAAGGAATGTTCTGAATGTTAATATAACCCTACTATGATTGTTTATGAAATCTCCTAGCTCAGTAATACAATACTTGTTGATATGGTGTATTATATGTAAGTGATGTTGTTGAGCCTTGTTACAAGGCATGCAAAGATAATGATGATCTTACGGGGAATAGTATGATGGTCTTAATGACCTTTGGGCATGATTGATCCCTAAATGAGGTGCAATCCTCTTGTATTGATAAGGGTTGATTCCCTATGATATTGTGAAAAGGATTTATTTCCTATGATAATATGATGGTCTTAATGACCTTTGGGCATGGTTGAGTCTTGAATGAGGTGTAATCCTCTTGTGTTGATAAGGGTTGATACCCTGTGATATTAGAAAATGATTTATATCTTGTGATATTATGATGACTAGTGTGGTCTCATGAATGGCAAGTGAATAGTACCATGTGATGATGAGATGAGAAATTATGTTTCACATGTTTTATATCTTTTGAAGTTGCGATATTTACATGCTTGCTAGAAGTGAATTAGGGTTTGTATGTCCACTTGTTTGATGCAACCTTAATTCACCCAATTGGAATAACTAATCAAGTACAACTCTAATCATGTAGTGCCCTGTGCCATAGATCCATCTGAGTGTCAGAACTTTCCAGATGGTGAAATGAGTATTCCTAAGGGAAACTCAGCACATACAATTGAGTATGTGCAGGTGGCATGTTGACAATATATCCTTGTCATACAGAATGCAGGTTGGAGAGGTTGGCTATGGTCATGCCTCATACATCTGATGTGATTAAGAATGGTTGCGGTCGTGTCTCGGTGATTATATATGTGACAAGATTGGAGGACAACTATGGTTGTACCTCGGATGGTAGGGTATGCATACCCACCTCCTTTCACTAGTTCTATGACCTGTACCAAGGATGGACTAGGTTGTTAGCAGCTTGACCTTATGTGTCGCTGTGGCGGACCCGTACTGTCCGGGGGCAAAGAAGATCTTAGGAGTCTAGCTCTTCCTAGGTCTTGTATGGAACTAATTTCAACTTAGCATTGGCCAGTTGGATTTTGAGTGGTATCCTCAATTTCCTTAGGGAATAATAAAAGATGTAAGATATCCGTATAGCATATTTGTTTAGGGTTATACACAACATTTCACATTGGATGATAACCCTTGTTTGTTATCTTTACATAAAGATGATTCTTAGTGAAACTAAGAGATTGTAGATATACTTATGTTGTGGATATGCTTAATATTATGGATGCATACATATAGTAGCCATGCTTATGTTGATAACTATTATGCTACTACTGATTATAATCATGATGCTAGTTATCTCATGTTGTTAGTTATGTTTAGCATGCTAGCCATGCCTTTGTAACTAGAGATGCATATACTACTAATCATGCTTATCTAGGAAGTTGTGCTTATGTTGTTAGCTCTTCTTATGATGTTGATATGTTAAACCAATTAGACATGCTCATTTTGTTAGCTATGTTATGTTACTAGACCTGCTCATGATGCTAGAACTGCATATGTTACTGAATGCTTATATTGTCAACAAGATGAAGGATGATAGTCTGGCTAATGGTGATAGTTATTATCAACTCCTTTATGTATTTTGTTAATCATCAATATTGCTATTCTTATTTGTTATCTCTGATTAAACTGCGTAACTATTTAATTACTTAAAAATGTTGTAATCAATAAACGATGTTGGAAGTTATATCTCTTACTGGGACATGGGTCTCACCCTTGTGGTTCGCCACATTTTTTTAGGTAATCGACATTGATGGCAATAGAATCGTGGAAGTAATAAGGAGATATAGTAATGATGTCAAATTCGATGGTGAAGACCTCCAATTTATAGCAGAATAGTCGGTACTAGCCGTCTGATATACTTCAATTGTCGAGTCTGGTCCGTCCGCTGTAGGTCTGTCAATGTTGGTACCACCTTCGACGGGTTTAGCATATTGGACAGTAGTAACCAACAAATCTAAGCTCCGTCCATGCAAATTAATTATAAAAAACTAAAAGCAAAATCAATGGTTCGAGCCGTCCATTGTGTTCAGAATTATATATTTAGCAAATCACATTTTCATTCATTGTTATTATTAATCATTTTAGTAAAAGAAATGATCTAGTTTGTACCAATGCACAAAACAAATTTATATTTATTAATTTCATGCTCATTTGTATCAAATATAGAAATACTTTAAACGTCTAGAGATAACATAGTTTTGGAAAGACATATAATGAAAAATAGAGTATCACAATTTTATCACATTCAATAAGAAATCATATTCCATAAAATCCAAAAAATGTTACATCTTATCTCATATAAATGATTGGAATTGATTCTCTCAAATTACATCAAAATTTGAATTGTTGTCAAATCACTATGAAGAGAATGTCGTCTATATAAGTCTTGTTGGTGTTCTCTCCATCTATCTACTCCCTACAAGGGTAGGTCAACGTATAGAATCTGCCAAAACATATGAATATTCTTGTTTCAAAAAGATGACAAAATCTGGAAGCTTGATTATCTACAAAGAATGTAAAATTACATCAAATAGTGCTTCAATATTAGTAGTAAGGTAACTTAGATTTATTAGTATTAAACTTACATTTTCTAAATGTAGTGGTTTTTTTACCACAACGACTATGAGAGTTCACTGGTGAATATTGATGCTGCAATTTCAAGAGAATCAAGCATGTAGTGAGACGACATGGTCATAAAATTAGATATGTAAAATAAAATCTTTACACTTGAATATTATAGTGACTACTTGATGTGTGTGGTTCACGAGATTTAGATGTTCCCTTTTTATTTTCCTATAAAATATGACTCATATATTACAATGAAACTTGAGGATATTAATGTACTTAACTTATAGTTACATGTCTAACTTTCTCTTTGAGGCGTAAAACTTCTTCTTCCAACTCTCTAATTTGAGATTGTTGTCTAACATAAGGTCTTGTTTGTATATTTTGTAAGTGAGTTTCATTCCACCTTTGTCTTGAAACACCAACACCATATCCCCTCTCATAACCACCATGATGTTCTCCATACACTTCATCAAGCACACGACTAAAGGCACGGTGATTTTGTGGACCTTTGAAGTTGTCGTTGTTCACATATTGAGGCAATTTCTTCCAGTAATTGTTGTTCAAATACATATAATTACACAACAGTTTGATATAAAGGATGTATGAAGTATGATTAGTGATAAACTTACACATTTTTTCTTGGTATAGTCATCCAAATATTCCCCATTTGTATCTTGATAATATTTAACATACTCCTTCCCTTCAGATTCTACAATCCCTTTTTCAGTCTACTGTCATATAAACAAAATTAATATATATTTCCCAAGATTATACCTATAAGAGAACATTAAATTATGAATGCAACTATCAATATTTACCCATTCATGATAACAACGAGAATATGATTTTGCTCCTGTTCTATGTGTGGGACGGGGACCTTTACGATTTATCTTGTATCGATTGCATTTTTTCTACAAGCAATTAAAAGAAACAAAATTTAAATATTCATTTTCAAAATATAAACATTACAAACAATACTCAATATTTTGATTATATCACCTATTTCTATGGAGTTCTTCAATACTCTTGTAGTTACTTCCATTCCCAGTTAGTAACTCTTGGATCTGGTGTTTCTTGAGGATCTTCATCTGGATTCTCCTTAGAAGACTTTTTATTTTTTAATATACTATGCCAAGATCTCACATTTTTTTGTATGTTACTGTAACACCAATACATGACAGCTTGCATATTTGCAACTGTTTCTCCATCTATCATGAAAAATTCATACAACTCCTGAAGTAATGCAAGTGTTAAAACATTCATATGGAAAAAGTGAAGTAAATGCATAATTTTCATTGACATAGCATGACATCGTCCATAGTGGATTCAAAGCCCTTAATATGATATGCAGCCAATTCTTTGTGTAGAGGAAAATGCATTCCCTTCTTTGCACAAATTCCAAGATAATTAGTCAGATTTCTAGGTAATTCACCAATTGGAGTTCCTCGATCATTTTTGGTAACTCAGGAGACTCATAAGGCTTGCGCCGAGTCCAACCTGGGGAGCTCAACCCCGTCCCGTAAGGAGCATAGCCCATTAAGTCATGCAGAGGCCGGATGCGCTACGGGAGAAACAATTCCGAACAGCACTAGTTGGGGGATTCGAACCCGAGACCCTTCATGAGGGACCCCGTGCTGCGACCATCTGAGCTACTGCTCGCCGACGAGTTCCTCGATCATTAAACAAACACTTGTATACTTTTCCTTGTGGTGGTAGTAAAGAATCTAACTTTGTTGCTCATCTATATCACTTCTTTTCTATAGATGGTACATTACGAGCTACAAAATTACATAAGACAATTTAATATTATGCTTAATTCCAATATAAAATAAACATATAATTAATAGGATGTTTTTACCGATAGAGTGTGTCATCATTCTTGTATTTTGACCCATATAATTATTCCTTGAAGTTCCTATAGAGGAGGAACGTCAAAATGATGTACTATAACACAAATCCAGAAAAAAAAATATACACAACCGTATGAAAAGAAAGATAAAAATATTACCACCTTGAGATCCCTCATTTGGGCACCTTGTAGAATCCAGTGATGAGTTAAGGCCATAGTGATTCTCTCTAGGTTCTATAAAGTCACCTACAAAACAAAAAATGACTCATTAGAAAAAAGATATGGTCTGAATTTGATAAAAAAATTACATATAAGTTTACAGAAATCAATTACAAACCATGCCCATCTTCAAATGCATCATTTGATATCCTTGTAGAATTATTTGGAATGTTTATCATAGATGTATCCCTTTTAGAATGCATGGGCATGCCTATAAGTGTTGATTTCAATAAGAAAAATTTATCAATACAACTAAACCATGCATATGTAATCATGAATATATATTAACTATCAAACTAATATAAATAATATACACATCATTAAAAAAAGATAAAAATAATTTACCACCATGAGATCCTTCATTTGGGCACCTTGTAGAATCCAGTGATGAGTTAAGGACATAGTGATTCTCTCTAAGTTCTACAAAGTCACCTACCAAATGGAAATGGCTCATTAGAAAAAAGATACTGTCTGAATTTGATAAAAATTATATATAAGTTTCCGGAAACCGATTGCAAATCATGTCCATCTTCAAATGCTTCATTTGATATCCTTGTAAAATTATTTGGAATGTTTATGATAGATGTATCCCTTATAGAATGCATGGGTACGCCTATAAGTGTTGATTTCAATAAGAAAAAATTATCAATACAACTAAACCATGCATATGTAATCATGAATATATGTTAAATATCAAACTTATATAAATAATATACACATCATTAATAAAAAAGATAAAAAAAAATTAGCACCTTGAGATCCTTCATTTGGGTACCTTGTAGAATCCAGTGATGAGTTAAGGCCATATCAATTCTCTCTAGGTTCCACAAACTCACCTACCAACAAAAATTGCTCATTCGAAAAAATATAGGTCTTAATTTGATACAAAATTACATATAAGTTTACAAAAATTGGTTACAAACCATGTCCATCTTCAAATGCTTCATTTGATATCCTTGTAGAATTATTTGGAATGTTTATGAGAGATGTATCCCTTTCTAAAATGCATGGGCACGCCTATAAGTGTTGATTTCAATAAGAAAAACTTATTAATACAACTAAACAATGCATATGTAATCATGAATATATGTTAAATATCAAACTTATATAAATAATATACACATCATTAAAAAACGGTAAAAATAATTTACCACCTTGAGATCCTTCATTTGGGCGCCTTGTAAAATCTAGTGATGAATTAAGGCCATATCGATTCTCTCTAGGTTCCACAAAGTCACCTACCAAACAAAAATGGCTCATTAGAAAAAAAGATAGGTCTTAAATTGACAAAAAATTACATATAAGTTTACAAAAACCAATTACAAACCATGTCCATCTTCAAATGATTCATTTGATATCCTTGTAGAATTATTTGAAATGTTTATAACAGATGTATCCCTTCTCGAATGCATGTGCATGCCTATAAGTGTTGATTTCAATAAGAAAAAATTATCAATACAACTAAACCATGCATATGTAATCATGAATATATGTTAAATATCAAACTTATATAAATAATATACACATCATTAATACAAAAGATAAAAAAATAGGACCTTGAGATCCTTCATTTGGGTGTCGTGTAGAATCCAGTGACGAGTGAAGGCCGTATCGATTCTGTCTAGGTTCTACAAAGTCACCTACCATACAAAAACGACTCATTAGAATAAAGATATGGTCTTAATTTGATAAAAAAAATTACATATAAGTTTACAAAAATCAATTGCAAACTGTGTCCATCTTCAAATGCTTCATTTGATATCCTTGTATAATTATTTGGAATGTTTATAACAGATGCATCCCTTCTATAATGCATGGGCACGCCTATAAGTGTTGATTTCAATTAGACAAATTTATCAATACAACTAAACCATGAATATGTAATCATGAATATATGTTAAATATCAAACTTATATAAATAATATACACATCATTAATAAAAAAAGATAAAAAAAAATTAGCACCTTGAGATCCTTCATCTGGGTGTCTTGTAGAATCTAGTGATGAGTTAAGGCCATTGCGATTCTCTCTAAGTTCTACAAAGTTACCTACCAGACGAAAATGGCTCATTAGAAAAAAGATATGGTCTAAATTTGATAAAAAAAAATTAATTCCTTCTTTAATTATCCGAAATAGAGTCCTTAATCAAAAGGTGGATAAATCTTTACCTGATTATACAAGCCGCATTTTAACTTGGAACATTCTAGAAATTATCCCATTGTCTTATATTCTGATTATCCATGAACCATAATTATCTTGGATATCTATTATGATCACGACTTTCTATAATATCCAAAAAATATCTCAGGGACCCATATGTAAACTTTGATCAATCAATTGGGCTAAAAAGTATCCCTAAGGCCCATGAACCACATCTTGGGCCTTCCAAAGGTTCCATGAGTATAAACACATTCCCAATTACAAACTTAAGGCTTTTATAATCATTGCATCTTATATTAGCCCCATATGAAAACATATGCTCAAAAGCATACTATTTCCTTAAATTAATCATGTATTATGAGTCTAGGGTTTGGGATTACCAACCAAGACCCCTAATTCACTTCATTGTCATTTATGACATAGATTCATTTAGGCTTGAAATCTTTGAATTTCAAGGATGTAACAGTTTGCAACATGTAGTTCAACGTCACCCTTTCTTAAAGGCTTACTACTTTTCGGATTTTGCATATTTGAACACATGTGAGACCCATATCTGGTATAAAGTACCCAAGATGAAGAAGTAGACATAATTATCTCAATAATGTAAATAACTAAAGTGGTCATCCTTATCCCTTACTTCTTCTTCCTTGGTTCCTCCAGGTAACGAGAGAAATTTCTTTTCCAGTGTCCAGGTTGGTGACAGTAGTGACAATTACCTACCTTAGTCACCCCTCCTTTGCTCTGAGTGCATAAGACTTGGGTTTCTAGCTAGCTTTAAAACTCCTATTAGCTTTTCCTTTTCCCTATCACGAATTCGGGTTTCTCCTTTTTCACTTGTGCTTTAGCACTTCTCAACATGCCAAGTAATTTTGACAACTATTTGTCAAAATTGTTCATGTCGTAGGTCATGAAAAATTAGTTGTATGATTCTTGAAGTGACTGCAGAATCACATTTGTGGCCAACTCTTGACCTAAGCAAAATCCCAGTTTTGCAAGGTTCTCCACATACCCAATCAACTTGATCACATGGGGACTACTAGATCTCCTTTGCCATATTGCACCAAAAAATGCCTTAGAGACATCATATATCTCTTGTCTTGTCTGATCTTGGCACATGTTCTTAAGATTCGTTACCATATCAATAACATTCATGTTCTCATGTTGTCTCTACAACTCATAGTTCAGTGATCATAGCATCAAGCACTTGACATATATGACATCTTCATAGTGCTTCTTGTAAGCATCCCTGATAGACTTATGCATGGTAGGAGAGGGTTCATCTGGCTCTGGTGTCTCCATGACATAGAGCTTGCTCTCTTGTGTGAGAATGATTTTTGAAATATCCTGAACTAGTCATGGAAATTATTCATGTTCAACTTGTCCTTCTCAAGGACTGATCACAAGGAAAACATGTTGTTAGTAGCCATTTATTTCTACAAAAGAAAATTGCAATTTGTTAAAAACCCTTTTGATTTGATTTGATTTCATTAATAGATGATATTAATTAGGCCTTCATTAATTATCTCTCCCAATATTTTGTTCAAATTGATAGCCTCACATATCAATTCAGACAATTGCAATGTACAACCATCTAGTGAGCCATGATCTAAATAATTAAGTTATTACCCAACCAGTATTAGTGTACATAACCAACTATTAAGGTTTCCAATTGCATGTTATAAAATTCTTGGATAGATGGTATGTATTACTCCTTTCCATAATCCAAATGTATGCTTTGAGGAACTTAATTTCATTAAGTTCGCTTAGTTAAGACTGACCCAACATACAACACGATAGCAATGCACCATGCTTGGCAGGGCCACATAAATACCATCACACTTCAGAATATATATGGTGCACCACACTTGGCATTCCCAAGCTTAGTCTATCAATCTTTTCGTGTGTGTTTCTTATGGAAAGCATTTAAGACTTAATATTTGATTGAGGAATTTTCTTTATGTACAAATACATATAATATCAAATCATCACATAATTATAATATGTATCATATACATACTATATCCACAAAAAACATACAATCATAAATACAAGCAATGACTATGTCCACACTAATGTAATTCATTGGAGCCATAAAGAATTGCTACCACCTAAGCTCCACATCATATGTAACAACCTGTTCTTATAGAAATTTGTGTTGGAAACAGTTTGGTCGATTGACTCAACCCTTGAGTTGATCGGTTGGCCTCCTGGTCGGTTGATTGGTTTCTTGGATTGGTTGACTGGCCTCCAATTCAAGTGATTTTTGGGCTCCTCCATTCGGTCAGTGGGGCCTCCAGTCAATTGATTGACTCCTCATGTTGTCTGGCCTCCTTAGTCCTCCAGTTGATCGGTTTGACTTCTGAGTTGGACAACTTGTCTGATGCAGAGAACCATCTTTTTCCAAAATAGAAAATAAAACTATCCTATTCCTATTACATTGTAAAAGTGAAACCTCAAGTTACATTCTAGGGTAGTATAGGAAGGAAAGCATTAATTCATATATGAATAAAGAGAGAGAGGCTTGGTATGCAAACTAAATTTAAAATGCTGGAATAAAACCATTCAACCATGCTCACATATCCAAGGGGTATTGGACATAACCATGCTTACATACACCATCAAAACAATTTTAGAGTGACACCTATAGATTGCATATATATATAAATATATATATATATATATATATATATATATATTGGTTTTTGTGTGGCATTTATTGGGATATTCATATTGATCATATTAAATATATGCATCATATGAAATAAAATAAATAATGAAAAATATGGCCATATCGACTAAATCTTAGCATATAGTAAATTGACTTGGCTTTGATACCACTACAGGGAAATATGACGAAAGAGATGAAACAAGAAAAGAAAATCTTGCCATATCCCCTTTTAACCAGTGGATCGTGTCAATAACTATGGATTGGGAAGGAAGGTTGTGAGGCATATACCTGGACCGAGAGTAAATCCAGTGATTATCCTTGCAGCAACATGCTTCTTTCAAAAGTAGTACATGGGAAACTATTGGAGAGGACTCCTGGTGCAGCACCACAGATGGTGGTGATTGTTGTCCTCCTAGCGTGGTGGCAACGACTTCCACACCTCTACATAGTCCACATGGACCACCGGGAACTCCTCGTCATGCTTGCTAGAGCCAATAGTAAGGAGTTGTTCCTTCGAACATCAACTTGCTAGCATTCACACTTTATCCCTTGTTGTCTCTCCCTTTCTATGTCTTCCTTTTTGGGTAAGACTTGCTCGGGCTCGCACATTACCATAATTTTAAGAGGACAACAATTTGAAACCCTTGATAGTCGCCTATGAAGAAGTAAAAATTAGCATAACATTAAATTAATTACTCTTTTGCCCTCTATATGTTCACTCATGAACTCAAATTATTTTTGTTGGCCCCCAAATCAATATTAATACTTAAATCTGAAATATGGCGATCAATGTGAATTTTATACGCATTATGACAACAAAAATTAGATTCATTCATCACTTTTCCCATGAAGTAAATTTGTCCATCAAATCCATCTTTTGGTTCTAAAAGTTTTCTTAAAGATTCTCCACTTTATTTTGAACCTATAATCCAAATTTCATCACAATCGGACATTCCTACAATTTTCTATGAATTCTTGAAGTTATTGTGTTGAAAAACCATTTTATTTGCCTTTTAATAGACAAATACCATGTTAGTGATACACTTGCAAAGGTAGGGGACGAACCCCAACCCTTGGATCTGCCTCTCATGGATCCAGGACCAATGCAACAGCCACAGACTCATCTTCTACCTCCTACAATTATCAAGGAAGAGTAAATGAGGACCGAAGAGTGAAATCTATCGCTTACGACCCAAGTTTGAAATTTTGAGTGAATAGAAATGATCGTCTTACCATTTCAAACTGAACTAACCCTACTTTGACCACCATTAATGCTCTTTCCATACATCAATATGTTTCCCTCACTCACCCCTCCCACTCTGGTGGCCATGGCTAAAAGCAAGGATCTAGATCTAGCCTAAACCTAGCCCCTGGCGCTATAAAAGCACCCCCCCAAGGACGACCATCACACCGCATTGCTAGAGATCTTGTCCTTTCTCTCTCTCATGGACTCGAGCACCCCAACATTTTGCCTCATTTCCTCCTATTTGTGCAGTGTGGCCGCCTGAGGCAAATTGGTCATCTTGTCCTCGAGTCTCCAGCACGCAAACTGAAGCCTCCATCACCGTCGTGGGGTCACGACAGAATCGAGCGGCAACCTCACCATGTCCATTCGAATCTATTCCTACTAAATCCTCTCTATACTAGAGGGGCTCATCCATTGTGCTTCTAGGATCATTAGGGCATTGTGCAAGGAAGGGAAAAGAATCCTAGACCACTAGTCCAAGCAGAACCGGTCGGCCCAACAAACTAGTGATTGAATCGGTAAATCAAAGGTTTAAACCTACGAACCAAGAATTGAACTAGATTTCTAATATAGAAAGCCACATTTCATATGTGGTGCAATCTAGACTTCTCATTTTGAATTGAACGGCCATCCATTTCCTCTATTAAAGGTAATTTTCCTCTCTCTCTGGCTAATAATCGATAAAATAGTCAGATCTTGCAAAATCCATATCTCTTGATTCCTAACTCCAAAAATTATGTATAAATAGTCGTTTTAAATCAGAAATATCCAATGGATCATTTTAAAATAATTTTGAGACCTGATGAAAAATCAATCTCACTGATACACTACTTGATCTCTTTCATATTTAATTTGTCTAATGATTCAACAATGATGTTTAATCTTTGGAAACCCTAGATTTGGACTCTGATGTTTATCTTGAAATGCTAACCTAGATCTAAACTAGTTGACTCATATACTCTTGAAAATGAATCATATACCTTAAAATGATTTCTATGAATAAAGACCAATCTTGATGAGGATATTTTTGTGATTGACCTAAATCTTGTAAGATATCTTGATCCATTGACCTAATACTTGATCTCTGATTTTATTCATTATATCAATCAAAACTTGATCTAGCATTGAACATCAATGATGCTAATACATCATGATGACCTAAAGACTCGAAAGTGACTTGGATAACGATCATCATAATTAGGGATAGCACATATGTTCCTAGGATACCTAGGTAGGTCATTCACACTTTAAATATTCTTGACACTTGAATAAGTATTAAACATATTGGAATTGTTGATTATAAGTGGATGAACTAAACCTCTGGTTAAAATAGGAAATTTTAACCCTAATCTCAAATATTGAAACAAGATCGTTTAAATATCATGATCTTGACCCTTCATCCAAATATTGTTGATTTAGGATCTCACTCGAAGAGTTGACCAATTACTTGTTGATTTTTACTCTAAATCTTTAGTGAAAGGTACGCTATTATATATCCTCCTTGATTGTATTGAAGATACTTTTTATGTATCTCTTAATTGTATACTTGTCTATATACTTGGTTGAGCTATTGTTCCCAATTGATTTGTCTTCCATTTTTCCTATATTATATTTTGAGACAAATTTGAAAACATAAATGACATTACCCATAATGAATGCATGTATATTGATGATGATAATGTTGATAATGATGATATTGAGTGCAAGTGACCTCCTCATTCGGAGGGTGGAACTTGTACATTGACCTCCTACCTTATATGGAGAGAAGGAGCCCGGTGACCTCCCCCATCTTGTTGGGGCAATGGATCCACACAAAATATATAAGTGTGCTTCTCGAATCAACATAATGGGAACTCGTAATAAAAATAGAATTGTTTGAAATAAATATTTTGTCGAATAAATATTGGTTTTGGAAAATCACTTGATAATTCATGCCAAGTGTACTATTTTAATATAAACTATTTACTTGTTTTTGACAGTGTACTGTGCAATTGCATTGAATGTGCCTTGATTTTCTTGATTTTAGGAAAAACAAATAGAACATTGACTAGATCACTTCCACACTTTATATACTCTGATGACAAGGATAATTGGAAAAATCTCCTATTTTGGTTAGTTTGTTCTTTAAAACTCTTATGTTATGAGTTATTATTTCTTATTGTATAGGCTGATGTGTGAGGTCTTTTTGGACCACTCAAAGACGGCTGCTTCAATCCTTTTACCATTGTCTAGGCAGTAGGATTGAGATTGGGGTAAGAATGGTTTTGTGACACCCCCTTTATATGTGATGGCCAGGTTCATGGTTTCTATATCATCTAGGAGTCTAAGAGATAAAGTTTCATTAATTTTCTGGAAGTTGTGAACCATTAAACGGTCGATTCATCAGTAAGCCAACCAATTCACGTGTGGAATGGTCGGTTCTACACTTTATCGTTTGGTTCACTATGTTTCCTATTCACAAACATATTGGCTTCAATGTGACGATTGATGCACAACATGACGTCAACATCATTCCTTCGTCTAGCGTTACTGATCACTCAATCGGTCGATTCACAGTCTGAATCGGTCAGTTTACATTTTTGAACTTGTCTGTTCATTACTGTACCAGTTGATTCACATCCTAGTTCAAGAAATGTTCAGACAATGTAGTTTAAATTGAACACTTAAACACTTTTGTAATCATCTTAAACCTCATTCATGTTTAAAATACTATTCTAGGTGTATCCTATGAGTGTGAGTCTATAGGTACCAAATTATGTCGGCAGTGAACGTCTGTAACTAATTCATGACATCACTGGTAATGAGCGTTATCTAACAACACATCATTGATACCCAGATAATTGGAAAGTTATAGAACAACTTCAACCTACAATCTATGATTAGTTTTATAGTGATCGTAGAGTTCCTATATGTCCTAAATTTTGGTGAAATTGAATTATATAATATAAGTCATGAATTAATAATTAATTTCTAATAGTTTTATTCATGGAATAATTATGTTCTCCACTTTGGGGCAAGGTGCAGCCCATGGCCTAAGTGATTGAGGCCCATGAGACTATTTTCATTTCAAATAGGTCCTTGGGGCACAAGGAAAAGAAATAAGAGACTCTGTGCATAAAGAAATAGCAATGCATTTATGAATTACTAAAAACTTAAAATATGAAGTAATAAGAAAGTTTCCAATAGAAAATAAGATTTATGATATTTTAGATATGGAGTAATTGTCTCATCTAGTTTGGAAACATAAGTTATGAGGCATCCAATCATATTATTTCAATATGACTTTTTAGAGTACTTAAAGAGAATAACAAAAAGGAACATAATTCTAGAAATTGAGAAGAAAAGGACATTTTTTAAGGTAATGGTAATTGTTTTCAAGAAATCTTTATAAGAGCAAGTTTTATTTATAAGAGACATCTCAACAAACTATATATAAATTCGGAAGGATATTAGTGAGTTTCATTAAAATGAGGATAATTTATTTGAGGAATGTATCAAAGAGAGAGGTATAAGAAAAATCTATAATTCAATCACAAAGTGGTTCTTAAATATATTTAATGACCAATTATTTAATGAGCACCCTATAACTAGAAATATTCCTTAATTGCTTTTAGTTTCCAAATCAAAGTCTTAATAAGAATATCGTAGTACGTCCATGTGACCTTTGGATTTATGGGAATAAAATCCAAGAGTTTATGTGAAAGAGTGTAGGAGGAATATAGCCTTTCCTAGTATCACAGTTTGCTTCCTCATAATATTAGTTGGTGTTAATTATTCATTGTAAGAGATATATTTGGAAAGGAGGTAGATATATGTTTAAAGAAATTCAAGGAGAAATAGAGAGGATAAATGAGAAAGGGGAAACTACAAGAAAGTAACTATATATATGCATCATCCGCATGATACTCAATGGATACACAATCAAACACCCTATCCTTCTCTCTCATCTATCCCTCTTGTTGTCGAACCCATCCCAAAACCTCTCCCTGGGTCTATTGTCAGATCACACAACAATGTAGGGACATTATGGTCATCTACTTGATCGATGTTTCCTACAATAGTTACCAGGATTTGGAAGAGTGTTGTCGATTCCAAGGTGGTCATGTAGGAGGCCTATGTAGGACCCTAATAGTTTTAGTTCCACAGGGGATCACATGAGTTTGTAGTATCAACAACTTGACAATAGCATCAACCCTTCGGTGTGGATCTTGCCTACACCACCGATACGACATACCTGAACAAGGGATGCCCCATTGCTTGATCAGGGAGAATGGATGAGGTCCAAGGATCCTAGGGGATTCGCCCCTAAGACCAGCACACCAATAGACTCCTAGGTAACATCCTCCACTTCAACGTTAGGCTTCAGCAGTTTCTTCTTCTTACAATACCCAGAATCCTAGGATCCACCCTCCTCTTCTTTGATCACCATGGCACTACTGGAACTAGGTCATGTCTGGCTAGGGCCGTGGAGGTAGTTGGTTTTGTTGGTATGTATGCCCAGATAACCAATGATATGATGATTGAGTGTGGCATTAAATACCTAATTTGATAATAATAAAGGTAATTCCATCTATTATGTTTGTCTCCGTCATGAGATGATGACACAAATGTAAGTATATGTCTAAAGAATGATTTTACTTGATAACATATGCCTTCAAGTACGTGACTTAAAAAATGAGATCATACGAATGGTAAGAGTACATACATTCTTATTATGTCCATAGTCAGATAATATTGTGGAAGCAAAGTGAATAATAGTAAAACATAAGACTAGAGTGTGTGTTGACTGATGGCAGTGTCTCATTAGTCATGATATATGATATCAAGTCACTCACATAGATACAAGTTAGAGAATAGTGTATCATATAGACCCATGATGATAGTGATACATGGAAACCATGGAATGGTAGTCAGAAATATCTCTCATAGTGATATTGGTCATGTGGTTATCAGACCAAAAGTCACGACACTCATCATATGTCATTGTGTATACTTTGACATCATCAAACGTAATCCTAAAATATAGGTTGTCATAAAGGTGATGATTGGGTAGCTTTGACACATGGGGACTTACCGTGAGTGATGTAGATGGGATTTATCCCTCCTAAAGGAGTTTGATATCTAGGGCCTCTTGATAAGTGAGACTGAGAAATGTACGACCATATTTATGTGGTTTAATATGTGATATGTGAACTCATATGCATGTCATACAGTCTACTTTAGTTCAAGGAACATGGATTGAACGTTGAGAGGATGATGATTTCA
Source organism: Alisma plantago-aquatica (assembly GCA_963693085.1). Classification (NCBI taxonomy): domain Eukaryota; kingdom Viridiplantae; phylum Streptophyta; class Magnoliopsida; order Alismatales; family Alismataceae; genus Alisma; species Alisma plantago-aquatica. Next base: position 370,421,325 of record OY856413.1, on the reverse strand, counting down.
TATTTTGATTTCAATCCAGTTATTAGAGACAAACAAACTATACGATCACTTTATTACTCATCATGGATTGTAGGTTGAAGTTGTTCTCCAACTTTCTGAATTACTTGGGTGGAAATGATGTATGACTAGGCACCGCTCTTTGTTTGTGATGTCATAATATGTTATGGACACTCACTACCAATGAAATTCTGGACCTATAGGGTCACACAAATAGGATACACTTGGGTTAAAGGAGTATATTCATGAATGATGTTTAATTTGATTACTAAATGGGTTTAGGTATTCAATTAAACAACATATCAGTTGACTGGACTTGGAATCATCAAGTTCAAGTGTTGGACTAACTATTTGGAGTGTCGTGTTGATTAGAAACTGAATTGGCTGAGTTCTGCCAAAATTTGGGCACGAGACAAATGACTCATGTGAGCGAGATGACTAGTTCATGGTCGTGATATGATCATCTTGCGTGACCGAGATGACCGGTTAATGATTATGAGACAATCGTCTTGTGTGAGCGAGATGCCCGGTTCATGGGAAAATTTGATTGCACAAGGATTCGTGTTGACATCATGTTGTGAATTAATTGCATTTAGATTACAATTTGATTCAGAACAAGAAACTACACAAGACGACCATCTTGCAGTTAGCATGTTCTAGAAAATTCATGATTTAGGACCCTTCTACTCCCACACCGATTGGGAACCCTAACCCTAGCCTATACTATAAATAGAGGGTTACTGGGGATTCCCAAGACATACTATTGAGAGTCAGTTGCTCTGACAATTGTTGTCCTCTCTGGTTGTAGTAACCAATAGAGAGCCCAAGCAAGTTCTACATGTCATAGGGAGGGATATAGAGGGAGAGAACAACTGACAATCAGTTGTGGGAGAGCATGTCGGTGACTAGTATGTCGATAGAAGGGTACAAGTCCTTCATGTTGGCTCTAGTAGTGTAACATGGAGTTTCTAGTGATCCGTGTGGAATATTATAAAGGTGGGAGATCATTTTCTGCTGCTTGGAGGACAAAATCATCCTGCAACATGTGGGTAGGATATAGGAGTCATTGCAGACATTGTTCTAGTCTGTTGTCCATGGTGAAGACCAGGATCTGCACTAATACCATCCAAGAGAAACTAGACGATAGTTGCACATCTACAACAACAAGGAATATGCCACTGGACATTCTCTAGGACCATGTATATCCTTGAAACCATCATGTTCATTATATAGTTTTGACGCGATCCACTATTTTATGGGCAATATGACAATATAATTTTTGTTTTTGTTGCCTATTCTATTTCTCTATTTCCCTACAGTGGTGTTAGAGACACGTCAATCTACTATATTTTGGGATAATCGATAAGATTAGATTTTGGTTTCATTGTTTAATTATTGCATGCGATATGAATAATTTCTTGTCCAATTAATAACATGATTATCCCAAACATATATATATATATGATATATATGTGCAATTTACGCACATCGCCCTAAAAGAGAGTTTTGATGGTGGATGTGTAGCATTGTTATAGCCAATAAACCTCATTAACTATGCATGGTTGTGTGGTTGGTTAAGCCTATTTTATCTCAGTCTGCATACTGAGCCTCTATATTATCTTCCCAATGTAAAGTTAATTCTTTTACCCTTGCTCCCCTCGAATGTAACTCAAGGTTTCTCTATAATCATGTAGTAATAGGATAGATTACTTTCCTATTGGATAAAGAAGAAAGATGTTCTGAAGATGCCAACTGACTGTCTCGAAGATGAGCTGACCGGTTGTAGGACCAAGGAGGACCTAAAGGATGACCTGAATCAACCACCTGGTGGACCCAACTGATCGGTTAGAGGATCCACCAGATGGTGGATGGAAGAACCAAACCAATAGTAAGATGATCAAATGATTGGTCAAGAGATGAACCAATCAGTTCAAACGTTGAACCAAACAACCTGGATTGGAAAAGCATGGATCCTCATAAATAATAGGTTTCTACATGTGATTGATGATAGAGTCTAATTAGTCATTATATATGATATCAAGTCACTCACACATATACATTTTATAAAACAATGTATTAGATAGACCCACCATGAGAGTGATACATGAAGACCATGGAATGCTAGTCACAATCATCTCTCATAGTGATAGTGGTTATGTGGTTCTTAGACCTGAAGTCACTATACTCATCACATGTCATTGGGTAGGATAATTTACTTTGACATCATCAAATTTAATCCTAAAATACAGGTGGCCATAGAGGTGATGACTGGGTAGCTTTGACACATTGGCACTGACTGTGAGTGATGTAGATGGGATATTTCCCTCCTAAAGGAGTTTGATATCTAGGGCCTCTTGATAAGCGATATTAAGAAATGTAAAACCATATGTATATGTTACAATATGTGATATGTGAACACGATGCATATAGTCTTCTCTAGTTCAAGGAACATGGATTGACCATTGAGGGGATGACAATTCCATGCCTCAAGTTCAATCTGGATATTAGAGGAAAAAGAACTATACAATCACTATAACACTAATCACAGATTGTAGGTTTAATTTTTTCTCCAATTTCTAAATTACTTTGGTAGCAATGATATTTGACTAGGCACTGCTCTTTGCTTGTGATGTCATAATTTGTTATGGGCATTCACTACCAACATAATTCTAGACCTATAGGGTCACACTTGGATTAAAGGAGTATATTCATGAATGATGTTTAATTTGATTACTAAACATGTTTATGTATTCAATTAAACAACAGATCAATTGATTGGATTCAGAATTATCAAGTTCAAGTGTTGGACTGTCTGTTTGGATTGTCATGTTGATTAGAAACTGAATTGGCCAAGCTCTACCAGAACTGGGGAACGAGACAACTTGTATGTGTGATAGAGACGATCGGTTTGTGGTCATGATATGAATGACTCATGTAAGCAAGGTGATCGTCTTGTGTAAGCGAGATGCCCAGTTTGTGGGGAAATTTGGTTGCATCAAAGATTAGTGTTGACATCATGTTGTGCATTAATTGGATTCAAATTGCTAATTTGATTCAGAACATGAAACTAAGTGAGATAATTGTCTCTCTCATGAGACGACTATTTCTCTATGCAAGACGACCATCTCATAGTTTGCATGTTCTAGAATATTCTTGCTTTTGGACCCTTCTACGCCACACCGATCAGGAACCCTAACCCTAGACTCTACTATATATAGAGGGGTTCTAGAGCTTACCAAGATGCACAATTGACAATCGATTTCTCTGACAATTGTTGTCCTCTCTGGTTGTGGTAACCAATAGAGAGCCCAAGCAAGTCCTACCCATCAAAGGGAGGGATAGAGAGGGAGAGAACAACCGAGGATCAGTTGTGGGAGAGCATGTCAGTGACTAGTACATAGACAGAAGGGGAAAAATCCTTCCCATTGGCTCTAGTAGTGCAATGTGGAGTTCACGGTGGTCCGCGTGGACTACTCTAGAGGAGGGAGGTCGTTGTCTACCGCTTGGAGGATAACGTCAGCCTACAATCCATGGTGAGACTGTAGGAGTCGTTGCAGACGTTGCCCCAGTCTGGTATCCATGCTAAAGACTAGGAGTTACACAAACACCATCCAAGAACAACTAGAATATAGTTGTGCATCTACAACGATGAGGAATATGTCACTGGACTTGCTCCAGGACTGGGTATATCATCGACACCATCCTTTCTAATATATATTTTTGTTGCAATCTGCTAGCTTATGGGAAATGTGGCAATAAAAATTTTATTTCCGCTGCATATTCTTTCACCCTATTTCCCTACAGGGTCCTTCGTGGAATTCGAATACCACAATAGAAGGGAGAGGGATAATACCAATAGCCACGTACATTCGGGAGTTGGGCTTCTCTGTGACGTGAGGTAGGGTAAGGACTTAGGGTCAAATGATCCAAATGCACTAGGTCTCCTACCTAGAGCACAACGACATGGGAATAATTCTTCTCTAATTCTTAGTTGAGCCGAATATAATTTAATGGGGATTTTGTGGATTACATGGTACTCTACCATTGGTTAGATTAATTATAATCTTGGAAATAATGTGCAAAATAGATCCTTTCTCAGATAATATTAAAATTATATATCAAATTGATGGGAGAATGATTAGAATCTGAATAAAATGTGTCTATACCATATATCTAAGCCTAATTTCAAAAGTAGTGTTATTATGTATTAAAGTGGTGATAAGTAAATGGAAACTCTAGAATTGATGGTGTAAGTGTTAAATACATTAATTTCTTTTATTCGTGTTGTAATATGATATTGCTGAATAAGATAGTAATTCAAGATGATCATGATCATTATCATAATGATGGTAATTAGGGAATATAAAGTGAATCATCATGCAATGAAGAATTAGGATCTAAAAATTTTAAATTTCTATGTTTTTAGGGAACTTAATCAGATCTAGGTGTTCATAATGAAAGAATATGATGGATATAACAAAAAGGATTTCACCTAATGTGAAATATTTGATGGAATTTAAGGTTTGTACCCTTGTTCATTATCCAAAACCAAACATGACAGTAAACCCAAGATTAGGACTTGAATAGGGTTTAATCTAAATAATGTGATGATGACACTTTAGGATTTACATACGTGTAGATTAAATCTTGATTACTTGGATCTATTGATTGGATTGACTTAATATATTTGAAGTATATATTGCATGATATAGGCATGGTTCACCATTGAGGTACATGGTTATGATTATGACTATAGAAAATAGTTTATCGTTGTTTGTCTAGGATTTATCAAGGATTGACTAAATGAAGTTTTGAGTGCTAATTTACATTATACTCAATTTTAATGCCACTATGAGTATCACATAAACAAATATTATGTGAATAAAATCCCAACTTATTTTCAAGTAACTAATTTAATATAGGTTATTATATACTTACTTTTTCATGCACCCGACATACAAAATGCAGTAATATAATGAGTCATTCTTTTATTTCACAACATTTTAGGTACATGCTAAATATCAAGATATCCAGATATGATGATCTAGATGAAGCTACCTGATGGCACTAAAGATAAGTGTAAAGGAGGATTAAATAGATACTTGTTCTCATATGTACGATTTTGATGATAGAAATTCATGTAACTTCCTATAGGAGCATTTTGTAAATTATATTTGAATTAATGGAAATTATTTACTATTAATTCTTATTTGGTAAAATATGGATCCCTGGGAATTTTATGTAATGGCTCACAACTTATATTGTTCTTCCTTAATCGAGGGATGATGGTAAGTGAGGTCGTTAAATTTGGTATTAGAGCCAAGTTTTTCAAATAATATTTAATAGTTTATAATTGCAAGTGATATGCAGACATATAAGGAAACTTATTAAGGCATGACCAGATGGTAATGATATCTAGAATGGATCATGGTTGTTGGAGATGGCAACAATTTTCTCTACCCAGTTAGGTTGATATATGAGGATTCCCTTAGTCAATGTGATACCAGCATGGCCAGAACCTAGGGTTTTCTAGAAGTAATCTTTACTGTAAGTCTTCTCATCTCTAAATTTCATCCATTTGTCGTCCTCTTTCTCATAAAACCTTAAAGATACATCCCTCCTCATCTCATCTTAGGGTTTTTGAGAAGAAGTAGGATTTAGGCATCCTCTTCCAATTAATGTACATGTAATGTGGAGATAATGATAAAGTGAAGAAAAATGTTTTTACATGAAACTAGGTTTGGTTTAGGAAAACTGTAGCGGGTCAAGGGAATATGAAAACTCTAAGGCATGAGGGTAGCTCCTAACCGGAACCCAAAACCCTAATCTTGGGAAATGTGACTAGTGTGGGTGAAATACAAACCCTACCCATATGAACCCTAATTAGGGTAAGAGGAAAGAGAAAAATGCAAACAAGTTTAGGTGACCTGGTCTCCCATGCATGCATGTGGAGCAAGGATTTCATATAAAGGGTTTAAGAAACATAAGCAACCAATGGTTACATAAAGATGAAAGTATGAAACTATTACTTTGACTTTTAGGGTTGGTGTCCTGACCTAGGGTGGGTCAACCCAAGATTGGGAAAAGGAGCTACGGGGGAGGCAAAACCCTAAACCCATGGGGTCAGGTTGTTTCTAGACTGCTTAACCTCCTATTGTGAGTCAAGAAGGCATCCTAGGTTTGGACCTTACCTAGAAGGGAATTGACCAATCTGTTCAAAATGAGGTAACCTTGAATGTCACCTAAAGTGTGAAAGGTTAAGTATACAAAATATGAAAGCACATACATTCTTTGAACCCATATATTCCATCTCTATGGGACACAAGGAAAGTCACTAAGGAAGTGGCTAAAAGTATGTGACCAAGCTCGAAAAGGAAGGTCACCCATAGGACAAGCCTAGATAGGAAGACTGATATAAAAGGGAACCATTTCTATGATAGGTGATCAAGTCCGGAAACGAAGGTCACTAGTAGGCCAAGCCTAGAAAAAAAAGGCCAAAGTGAAAGGAAATCATTACAATGATGGGTGATCAAGCCCAGAAAAGAAGGTCAACAATAGGACATTCCTGGAAAGGAAGGCTGATGTAAAAGGAAATCACTACAATGATGAGTGGTCAAGATCTGAAAGGAAGGTCAAGAATAGGCCAAGACTGGAAAGGAAGCCCGATGTAAAAGTAAAACATTGCAATGACTAGTGATCAATCCCAACAAAGAATGTCATTAAAAAGACAAGCTCTAAAAGGAAGGCCACCATGAAGACTAATCCTGGAAGTGAAGGTCTCTATGAGCCCAATGTAGGGACATAAAGTGAAAAATGTGCACCCTAAGAGATGGTGGAAGTACAGGTTAAGGAATTACATAAGAAAATAATGTGCTCCAAATTGCATAAAATTGTAATATCTCAATAAAACGAAGGCATGGCAGAGTCCTAAGTCAATATTAAGGTCAAGTAGGGATGATTAAAGGTACACATGATTGATGAGATTAGGAGGTGATCTTGGCCTAAATGCATTGAACCATGGGGTCAGGAGAAATCCATCCATCTTTTCTAAGGCCCATGGGTCAGGAGATTGGCCACCTTCATGAGTTCATGAGACCCAATGGGTAAATATGAGAGGCATTCCATAAGTGCACAAGGCCTATGAGGCATGTATGATATCACTCCAAGGTACTTGTACCCTAGAGACATTCTGAGAATGACTAAGGCTAATGAGATATGAGGTGTAAATATAAAAGATACCAAAAGTCTTGTAATTATGAAATCTTAAGAGAATTGTGCACAAACTCAAGAGTGAGAAGGTCTCTTGACTTCATGAAATATAAGAAAATTGTGGGATTAGAGGTAATTGTGGTTCAACCTAAAATTGAATTTTAAGATAATGTGTGAGTATGCCATATCTACCCTCAAAATGGGATGAACTTTGTTTTGGGATGTAGCCAAATTCTTATTTCCTCTTATTATGAGTGAGAGATATTAAGTAAGATACATTTTAGGATTGAAGTTGACCTATGAAAATTAATATCCTAAGTTGAATGACATGAGCTAGCATTTAAGGTGTTACCTCACCCTTATGTGGAAATAAATGTATACTAGGTTGGAAACCTAGGTGAGAAGATATTCACTAAGTGAAATTGCAATCACAAGTTAAAATGTAATAACCTAGAGATGATATCAGTAAGGAGGTGAATATATCTTGAATTGAAATTCAAGTATCAAACTTAGTAATAACTTGAGAAATTTGCATATCAATAAAAGATGTTAAAGATAAGTAAGTAGGGATTTAACTGTAAGGTTTGAAAAACTGATGAATTGTCATTCACCTTAACCTTACTCATGTTGAATTTTGGGGACAAAATTCCTTTTAAGGAGGGGTGAATGTAATTTACTCAATTTTTGTGAAATTGAATTATATAAAATAAGGCATGAATTAATAAGTAAATTTCCAATGGTTTTATTGATGGAATAATAATGTTATCCACTTTAGGGCATGGGTGCAACCCATCACCCAAGTGAGGTCCATGAGAATATTTGTGATGAAAATAGTCATTGGGACACAACGCAAAAAATAAGAGATTTTGCACACAAATAAATAGCAATGGTTTAATGAATTGTTAAAAATAGAAATATGAAATAATAAGCAAGTCTCCAATAGAAAATAAGACTTGTGGTATTTTATATATGGAGCAATTGTCTCATCCAGTTGGGCAACATAAGCTGTGAGGAATCTAGTGGTATTATTTCAATATGACTTATCGGAATACTTAAAGATAATAACAAAAAGGAAGAGAATTCTAGAAATTGGGAAGAAAAGGACGTTTAATGAGATAATGGTAATTGTTTTAAAGAAATCCTTAAAAGAGAAAGTTTTATATATAAAATACATCTCAATCAAAATGATATAATTGGGAAGGATATTAGTGAATTTCCTTGAAATAAGGATAATTGATATGAGGAATGCATCAAAGAGAGAGGTAAAAGAAAAATATAGAATTCATTGATAAAGTGGTTTCTAAATAGATTAAATGACCAATTATCCAGTGTGCACCATTTAGTTATGAATATTTCTTAATGGCTTTTAGTTTCCAAGTCAAAGTCTTAATGAGAATATGGTAGTGCCTTCTTGTTACCTTTGGATTTGTAGGAATAAAAGCCAAGAGTTTTATGTGAAGGACTAAAGGAGGAATATAAACTTTCCTAGTATCATGCTTTGCTTCCTCATAATATCAGTTGGTGTTGATTATTGAATGTAAGAAATATCTATAGAAAGGAGATAGATACATGTTTATAGAAGGTCATATTATCAATGAGATAGAGAGAGGAGAAATTAGCAAGGGGAAAGTGTAAGAAAGTATTTATATATATGGGACCATATTCAATACCTGTGTGGGTAGCTACCTACCCCCTCTTTAGGTTACTTATTTTGGATTTTCTTACTTTACACATGTAGAGGGTTACTTTATCTTGCAAACAATTACTTTTCATGCATAAATAATTACATTTGTAACAGTTATAAGAAATATACAATTACATATATATATTATGTGTATTATCTCCAGTTTTACTTTTTTAGTCATATAGTTACTATTCTGACCATATACTTACTTTTTGGGATGAAAGAGTAGCAAAAATATAGGCTACCCGTTGGGAAACAAATGAATAGTCATATATATATATATATATATATTTATTTATTTATATATATATAAAGAGAGAGAGTCAAGCTAGAATATACTCGAGTGTATTTAGAGCAGAATACACAAGTAGTTTTTCATGATGCAATATTTTTTTCAAAAATCTAATCCATTGATCTTCTTAAACATCTTGTGAATAGCTTATATAAAAAATTTGAGCACATTTAGACATTTATAGGTCATGTTATAATGACCGCAAAAATTATGCATTTCAAAGTAGTTTCACGCGTCAATTTTGTTGCCCTTGGATGAGTGACTTACACTCTTCCAAATGGGCTCAAAATTTGTATGTAGCCTTATTTTAGTATGAAAGTAAAGATTAATGGCTTACATTTTGCAAAAAATAGTCCTGCTATGCAAACACACTTGAGTGTATTCGTGCGATCTATACACTTGAGTGTATTCTAGTCTCTCTCTCTCTCTCTCTCTCTCTCTCTATATATATATATATATATATATATAGAGAGAGAGAGAGAGAGAGAGAGAGAGACAGATAGAGTAAGGCTAGAATACACTTGAGTTATAGATCACATCAAACATCACAATGGTGTTTTCCTATTTAGACCATGTTCATGAAAAATATAATCCATTAATCTTCATGGTTACAATAATAATAGGCCAGATACAAAATTTGAGCCCATTTGGATGAGAGTAAGTCACTCATCTAAGGACAAAAAAATTGATGCACATAACTAACTTGAATGCATGATTTTTGCCTCCTTTAGATGCATGACCGAAAAGTGTCCAAATCAGTGGATATTTAATACATAGAATGTTATTAAGATAGTTAAGAAGATCAACAGTGCATATTTCCAAAATAAATAATTCATTATGGAAAGTGATTGAGGTGTATAACGTCTCCAGTGCACTCAAGTGTATTCCAACTTCACTCTCTCTCTCTCTCTCTATATATATATATATATATATATATATATTCACTCGCTGCCCACACGGGTAGAGAAGTGAAGGTATCCGGCTCCCGGATTAACAACGTGAACTGTTGATATAGAATCGGTGGCACTCTTTGTAATTATGTATATAGCTATCCGCTTTACATGCATGGAGTAGCGGTGGCACTATTAGTAACTATATTAAATAATTGAACATGCATGGAGTAGCAATGCAAGCCTTATCCAAGAGTACAAATAGACCTCATTAGTGCTGGATATGTACTATCCAACATGCACATTGGACAAAAATAGGTGCCTTTTAATATCTTTAAATAATAATAAAACTGATGATAGTTTATTCTATTTGTGCATGTGCGTAGTGTACTAATACAAAATATAGATGCAGCGTGTATGTGCACAATATGTGTATATGTTTTATGGTTTTTCAGATTTAATCAATTGTTATTTATATTTAAAACTCGTGTCTACGTATTTTGTGTTCAAGATACTACTCTATAAGGAGAGATGATGCGTTGCAAATAGAAAAGAGAAATTGTAACATGTACGAAAAAACATAATAAAAGAGTGCACATCGGAACTATAAGTGGCATTTTGTAATCAAAACAAAATAAGAAATAGCAGCAACTAAACAACTGATATTCTGGCATCGTACAAGAGTTGTAATAACAAGTAAAGAAGGATATCATTATGTAATAGAAAGGAATTGCTTGTAATCAGAATAGAGAATTCGTAATGGAAAGGAAAAATTGTAACCAAGGATAAATTTTTGTATACAATCTCGATGTATCAAATTCTAACATCCAGGAGAATGAACCTCATTATATCAAAATTTGTAATACTTAGGAATATTTTGTCATGAGAATAGATATTTCATAATGAAAATGAGAAAGTTGTAACTAGTGATGGCATTCTGTAATACAACTTGGGTATATGAAATTTTATTATCTATGAAAACAAACTTCAGTACATAAAAATTCCAGTAAGAAAGAGCATTCTATAATAAGAACTAAGAATTCATAATGAGAGTGAGAAAGTTGTAATTAAATATGACATTCGGTATTGCAACCCATATCAATCAAATTCTCTATCTAAGAGAATGAACTTTAGTACAAAATAAGTTGTAACTTGTAATAGGAAGGAACATTATGTAATTTGAATAAAACAATTGTAATGAGAATGAGAAAAATGTAACAACAGATGACGTCTTATAATACAACATGGTTGTATCACATGTTATATTCATATTATGTACGTTTTGATCTACAAGTGTAATCAATTAAATAATAACACTTGGTATATATAGAAGCAACATGTTATCGGGACTTTATTTTCACTAGATGCCATCACTCATTGGGAAGTTAATTGGCACATTTATAATTACCACATAGGCCACCATCCTTTTCAATGCTAGCTGCTATTGGTATTTACATGGGTATCAGATTCTAATTACATGCACGTGTATTGAAGACAAACTCTCTCTATCTGTCTCTCTTTATGTATGTATATATATATATATATATATATATATATATGTGTGTGTGTGTGTGTGTGTGTAATGTGTGTGTATGATCAACACGATACTCAATGGATACATAACCAAGCAACCTAGACTTTTCCCTCATCTCTCCCTTTCGTTGTCCAACCCATCCTAGAACCTATCTCTGGGGCCTTTGTGGGATCACACGACCACAGAGGGATGATGTGGTTGTGGACTTGACCGGCGATGACTACAACACTTAATATGATTTGGAAGATTGTTGTTTATGCCAAGGTGGTCCACCTGAAGGCCTACGCCAGACCCTAATAGCTCTAGAGACATAGGAAATCATGAGTTTCTGAGATCAAGAACTCGACGATAGCAACAACCCTTGGTCAAGAATCTCTCCTACACCACTGATGATGTAGAGGTGAATGAAGGATGACCGCTTGCTTGATCATGGAGCATGGATGAGGTCCAATGATCCTAGGGGATGCTCCCTTGGGATCAACACATCCACTGACTCCTAGGTAACATCCTCCACTTCAACCTCAGGCTTCAATAGTTTCTACTTCTTATAGTACCTAGAACCCTAGGATCCACCCTCCTCTTCTTTAGTCACCATGACACTACTTGCGCTAGGTCATGTTCGGTCGGGGACATGGAGGTAGTTGGGCCCTTTGTGGTGATCGGAGCCCATAAATGAAGGGAGAGGGATAGTTTAGTAGCCATGTTTGGGTGGGATTCAGGCTCCTCCTAGATCGTGAGGTAGGGGAAGGACTTAGCATCAAATGATGCAGATGCCTTGGGTTGCCTGCCTAGAGCACAAGGGTGTGGGAGTATCTTCTCTCTATTTCTTAGCTGAACCAGATATAATTAAAAGGGGATTCTTTGTCTAACATGGCACTCTGTCAATGGTCAGATTCATGATAATCTTGCAAATAATGCAGAAAATAGATCCTTGCTTGGATAATATTAAAGTTATACATCAAATTGATCGAGAGAACAAGTAAGAACTGAATAAAATGTTTTCCTACCATAGATGGTGAGCCTAAATTTATGTATTAAAATGGTGATTAGTAAATGGAAAATCTAGAATTGATTATTTAAGTGATAAATATAGTAATTGCTTTTATTGATATTGTAATCTAATATGGTTGAATAATATAATAATTCAAGATGATCATGATCATAATGATGATAATGAGGGTATCTACAGTGAATAATCATGCAAATAAAAATTAGGATTTCAAGATTCTAACTTGCTATGTTGTTAATGAGCCTAATCTGATCTAAATGCTCATAATGAAAGAATATCATGTATATAAAAAATAGGATCTCACAAATGTGAAATATGCGATGGAATGTAGGGTTAGTACCCTTATTCCTTATCCAAACATGAGCATGACCCTAAAGCCTAGATTAGAACCCGATACAGTTCAACCTAAATAATTTGATGGTGACTCTTTAGGATTTACATAAATTCAGATTAAATGTGCATTGCTTGGATCTATTGATTTGATTAATTGAATATACTTGAAGTATATACTGCATGATATCTACATGGTTCACCATTGAGGTATGTGGTTACCATTATGATTACCAACAATAGTTTACCAATGTCTATTGAGGATTGACTAAATGAACTATTAAGTTTTTATTTGCATTCTCTTCAGTTATAATACCACTATGAGAATCACATAAAGAATGATTATGTAAAGCAAATGTTCATTCTTATTTGCATGTAATTGATTGAGTATATGTTGTTATATACTTGCACATTTTTGTATGCACCGCAATGACAAATATAGTAATATATTGAGTTGTGCTTTTGTTTCATGACATTTTAGGTACATGTTGAATATCAAGATATTCCTATATGATGAACCAGATGAAACTACTAAAGGCATTAAAGATAAGTGTAAAGGAGGACTATAGAGATACTTCTTCTCATATGTACAATTATTATGATAGAAATTCGTGTAACTACTTAGAGGAGAATTTTGTAAATGATATTTTAATTAATGGAAATTATTTACTATTATTTCTTATTTGGTAAAATATGGATCGTTGGGAATTTTAGGTAATATCTCTCAACTTTTTGGGTCCTTACTTAATTGTGGGATGTTGAAAAGTGAGGTTGTTATAGTTCCTTCATCTCTGATATCACGATTGAAATTGATGCATGGAATCATCATTCTCTTTAACTTTCAATCCATGTTCCTTGAACTACAATAGACTGTCTCCAATGCATGTGATTTCACATATCATATATTTATTTACATGAGTATCACCATACATTTCTAAGTCTCACTTATTAAGTGGTCGGATATCAACTCTATCAAGAGGGACAAATCCCATCTACATCACCCATAATCAATCCCTATGTGTCACAACATATCTGAGCAACATCTTTATGGTAACCCTTATTCAAGGTCACGTTGTATGATGTCAAATTACATTTAACAACATGAGAGACCCATGACCTTACTAAAAGTGTTTCACATACTTAATTATCATAATTGAATTCTTATAAATATAATATATCCTTGTGATATGAATTGGAATCATAAGACAAGATTAAGTTTCAAGTTTGGTCCAAATTCAACATTGTTTGTGCAAGTTATGCAATTTTATGTGCATTTTAGATTTTTGTACAATTTACACAAACAAGGAGGTTTTTCTTGCAATTTATCAGTTCCATTATGTTCCTTTTATGTTCTCTCATCACTCTTGAGATTGTTGATCCATTAAGCTCTTAGCTGAACCTTAGTTTGGAGGTGTTTTCCTCAAGGGTATTTTAGGGTTTACCCCTTTATGGATGAGCTACCTTTAGGAGCTATCAAGTAAAAGGTTTATTTGCTTTTCTTGCAAATTAAAGAATCAAGGGATAAGCAGGTCTCCATGGATGGTGGGGCAGCTGCTTGAGTGGCTTAATGTATATCCTTAGTAGTTTAAGCCCATAGATGCATGGAGAGCTTTTAGATACCTCATGCTTTTTCTCTTTCCTTATACTTCAAGCTTTATATATCTACTTTTAAGCTCCCAAACGAAAGTTTTGCTCTCTACCACTTCCCTCCAGCTAAGAACCTTGTTCCCTCTCTATTTATATGTGGATGATCTATCCAAGGTAGAATAAGAAGGTAAGTTTCTTGGTGGAAGCATGTAGGGTTTTGTTTTGCTTCCTTTAGAATTTCTAAAGTTCCTTCTTGGTAATCTTGACCTAACTTAGTAAGTTTCACCTTCTATTTCCCATTTCTTTTGCTATTCGTCTTCCCCCTATCTTTCTCCAGGTTGGAACCTTGTTGTTCCATGGTAGAAGTTGCTCTAAAGCTCTAAAACCCTACATTTCTTGCTCATTATGCTTAGGGTTTGCTACTTTGATGGAGAAAGGTGTTAAATGGACGAGTTCAGGGCTTATGCTTGGATTTTCTAACCTACCTTCTCGAGTTTTCTTCTATTTGGGATTTTATCTTCTCATTAGAGGCAAGTTTTATAACTTTCTCCACATTTATTGCTTACCATAACCTTGCTAACTTATGTTCTTGCTTTAAAATGATGATCCATGCACTAAAAAGCTATGCTTGCCTTGGATTTCGATTTTTATGATGTTCCCAGTTCTGATTTCAGTTCTTGATGAACTTTTAATCATGTGTAAGTTCCTCCTAATATAAAATATGACTTGGATTAGGTTGGTTTGTGTAATGTCCCCGGATTCTTCCGTCTCAAGACTTAGGAGGCTCGAGAGGACAAATAGGAAAACGTTAGGCAATTGTATCAAAGTGCATCGTGGACGCAATTTGTGCATAGATGAACATACAACTATAGACATAGACCATAACATCTCTCGACATTCAACATATAAATTATTACAAGATGACTTAATGCAACATGAATTACAATTACATACTGAAAGAAGATTTACATGTCTATGAACACGTATGCTAACTAGGATCTATACAATAGGTACAACCTGTACAACTTGGTCACATCTGGTCCTTTGTCCCATGCTAGCTCTGAACCGAAAACATACATGAAAAAATGAATCAACACAATGTGTTGTGTACATGGGTAGAAAGATACATATATTTATGGTTTTCATAGTTTTGAAAAGATATGCAGAAAGAAAGAAAATCATAGAAAACATTTCTTTAACAAGTGAAATACGCCAATTTTTAATCATTTTTCTAGATGAATTGCATTATCAAGGTGGACTAGTACCAAAACATACATATTGGGCCCAACACTGTGTACCAAATACTTTAGGGAAACTCCACGTGCACTGTGTGCTCTAGGGAGGTGTACTAGTCAGCATTAATCCATTCCCTCGTAAGGGGGATAATTAACACCTTAAATAACTACAAAACATATACTCATCATTTATGTTTTCAAGTGATAAAACATCGAGTACTATATAGTGCTACTACATCCAATATTTGCAAATAGAAGAGAGCATACATACATATCATGATTGCAACCAAGAAAACCATAGTCATATACTTAAATAAAACCCACGTATCTGAGTTCAGAGATTCCTAATAATCCTTGATCATCTAGATATCTGGTCATCACCTGATTAATAAAAATTAATGATCATTAATAGAAGAGTCACCATAATTAATGGTATTTTAGGTCCAAATTAGGGTCTTGCCAAATCTAGGTCCAAACAACCTGGAACTTGTGGTTGATATTTTTATTCTGATCCATACATCATTGTTAAGCTCTTGTATGAATTTCATAATTTTCTGATAATTTCCCTATTTTCTAAAATTAATATGAGGATTAAACATGTAATTAGTAAATAATGAGAAAAGGCCTAAAATTGCTCAATAATATCAAGATAGGAGTCCACATTTAGTTTATAGATGATATCAAGGTTCAAACTTACTTTTAACAAGTTTAATCTCAAACGTTTTCTAATTATACCATTTAAATGAAGCATTTCTATCTAAATCAAATATCATTTATATAAGTATATTAAAAGTATGATATAGGAGTTTCATAATAAAGTTGCCATTTTTCTCAATACAATGATATTTTTGGTGAATTTATTGTCCAAGGGAGCTAGGTATAGGGCATTTTCTAAGATCTGGTATATTTTTGAGAATTTTAAAAGGAATTACCTTGAGTTGTGGATCCCACTGCCTCAGATGGAAGCCTATGAGTGGTCCATGATGGGCATCAGGTGGGGTACGACTCAGCAGATTGGTCTAGCCTGGGCCGGCCAGTCCCTGGCTTGGCACTTGTTAGACCAGTTGAATTAACATTAAGCCCCCGATCTTATTCTCTATCGCCCTCTCTCACGTTCTAGGGGTCGACGGTGGCCTTCTTCATAGAGATAATCCCAGGTCTATTTTGTCATGAATGAGAAGTGTATGGGCTCCAAGATCTCTCACAAATAGGGAAGGTCATCATCCCTCTTCAGCTTCTCGATGATGCATAACCTATCACAAGGTGGAGGGTCTCAAGATCATCTAGCTCAGCAGATCTAGCACCAACATAAGGGATGAGATCCAATATGAAATTCTGGCGAGGAATCAAGGTAGATTCAGGCTCTGAAGATTTGTGTCCTCTGATCTTTGTGTGTGTGAGAGCCGTCGTGTCTGGGAGGATTCTGACGATACCCTAAACCCACCTCGCTCCTTCGCATCACTCGTAGAAACTTCCATCACAGTGATGAGAGAAGTGCAGCGGATGAGAGGACTGTAATAGAAAACTCGAGGCACTCAAAGCTCCACAACCTTGTCTCATGGAGTCTCCATCATGATGCCTAGCATTGTCTTGGTGTGTTGGTTAAAGAACAATAGACCTCGATGCATCCCTCGCTCCACCTTCTTGGTATAGGCGACCTTGCCAGAAACCTATGAGCCACGGAACTCCCTGGATCTCTGGGGAGTGTGAGACCCAATGAATCTTTTATTGTAGAAGATGAGAAGGGGGAAGGAGTGATTTTTGAGGTGAGGTCTTGTTTTGGTTGCATCTCGACAACATAATCAACTTTAACGGTTGTGACTGGAAGAAAGGCGTTCTTTCTAGTTGGCACTATCACACTACTGATCTGTAATGAGGAGTCATCATCTTTGATGGCCTCATAATGACCTATGGCCACTTCTCATAGAGTCGTTGCTCTTGATGCGCTTAAATCAAGCTCCTAAGGTCATAGGAGATCCTTAGTCTCCTTCCAAACCTAGTAGGGGTCTGCATAGGTGGTGGATGAGTGACAGATTCCTCTCGAGGTTCATCATCTATTGTGTTCTTGGGCTAGCCCTCACTAATCTGTAGGCTCTAGTTGCCTACGGTGAACCGTGAGGGATTGACGGGGTTGATATGTATCCCTACTTATCTTTTGTCCATGTTTCACGAGTAGTTGGGAAGATTCTTACATTGCGCATCAATTGACACTATCAAACAACACTAGCTACTAAGGATTAAGACTATCAATCAACCATTTAGTTATCTCTAACAACAACACTCATTTTGGGGTGAGAGATGATCCATGGATCATATCATGATTACCCTAGGGTCAAAACTTTATTTTCATATATATAGCTAGGATGGCCCACACAGCCTCAAGGAGGTTGATGCATGACATATTTTTGAGACCATAAACCAAAGTCACACCATAGTCCAAAATCCACATTAATCCTCAAACCATGATGAAACATATTCTATCCCATTATATTGATCATTATGCATCAAAATAATCATAAGTTAATTTATACTATGATTGATACATGAGGTCATTAATACTCTAAAATAGTGCATATATAAAGATATTGGGCAATGGTACACATCAGTTATCCTCGAGATTATCAACATAACTTCAACTTGTTTAATTTGAATATATAACACACCATTGTCCATCGATATCTAACTTATTTTAGGTTATTCTTCAACAACTATTGGGTATGAACATCCTGAAATTCAGGGTCATCACATTCACCCCACCTTATATAGAATTTCTTCCTCAAAATTCAACTAGTCTCTTACTCAAGAGGACAACACGGAGTCCAACTTCATATATGTTAGCAGTTCTAGGTGCTAATGTTATCATAGTTCTAGATGAAACCTAAGTTATCATTTTAGGATTTAGAGCATCAAGGGTGTGCCCATCCCACCTTATATAGGTTGAAGCATCATTTTATGTCTTAGTCATAACTTGAACTTCTTTTATTTTTGGATTACATCCATCGTTACCCTAATAATTAGGGTTTGTCTATACGTATGGATTGAGAAGGTTACACTCAATGTTTAGCTAACACGGAGATATCAATTTTTCATGTTGTAACTAAGCGAATAATCATATTTAAATCATTATTGTGGGTTATGATCAACATCATACTCGGATTTCAATACCTTATAAATGCTTACTTAACATGTTTGAATATTTGGGTTTCACCCCATTATATGAGGGTTTTCATCAAACTAGAATCTTATATTTAGGAGATTGGAGGTTGAGAAATAAATTTTCTTATCATTTAATCATGATCCAAAGTTACCTTTGATTCAAGCTCATGATTTCTGATTTATATGTCTCATGTATGATATGATGGGGAAGGGAATATACTAAATTAAGCCTATCATTTCGAACTTGAATATTACATGTGCGACATAGGAATGGAACATAGATAGTTCAAGCTCATCATGATTTCAAACTTGAATATTACATATAAGAAGAGAATATAGAATAGGTCAAGCTTATACGAATGACTCCTCATATATAAATCATCTATATATCTCAAGTGAGGTTTCTAGTATCATATAATAACAAAGACAAGTGGAAGGAACAACATTTATGAGTATCTTATGCACAAGGCATTTTATTCTCAAAACCAGAGTTCATATATCGCCTTACATGTATCTAATGATGAGATTCATAAACATACGTCACTCAAGCTAGGAACTTACTCGATAAAAAGGATTGACTTTCTCATTATGAGTCACCTACCCATCATCAATTTTTTACCCAACTCTCATATATAGGATTGAATCATGCAACAAGGACTCAACTCATCTACTCAGGATTAACCCAGCTTAGGACACATCATTTCATATATATATCACATATTTTTCATAGATTATGGGTAGGTCTTATGACCCTCTCCCTGTGGGTCTCACTCTCTCTTGAGTTCACCATGTATCTTGTCCTAACACTGGAGATCATCCTTTGTAAAAGAGCTTGAGGCTCAGGCATGTTCAACTTTATCTTAACTTAACTCATCTTAGCTAAGAAAAGAAAATGTACTTTCATCATTGAGACATAGCTTAGATTCTCCAAATTGGGATTCAGCTCATATACAACTTAAACCTTTATAAGGAAACTTATACCAACAGAGATCAAACTTGGATAATATTACACATGCATATATCATATATATAAATCAATCATCTACTCTAACTTTCACATATCCAATAAGGCTCTAGACATCTAATCTAGATTTACTCTCTCTTCTAGACTGATGTCACCCCCTATCATTTAGGTTGCATGAACACTAACTAATCTTTAGTGTGAGGGACACATTTATATTTACATATATTTAATAAAATATTATATAGTTTTTCTCCAAGAAATAAGACATCAGAGAAAACTGTCGAGGCTTGAGCCAATTGGAAAACAAAACCAAATCAGCAAAATTGAGTGTCCGACACACAGTAGATAGTCTAGTGCTATGTCACCTAGTGAAATGGTGAGAACGAGATTTAGACTAGTGCAGCTACCCAATACATATGAGCCCTATATGGAAAGGGTTTCACACACTTATTTAAACCTAGTTCTCGAACATCTAGGTTCTAACCTAGAGGCTAAGTCAAACCTAGTCCTTTCTTTTCAACAACTTACTAAGTTTCTAGGATTTTAAGTGAAATGTGAAATTTAATTTTATGTCTCATGGTGAGCAACCGTCAGGTGTTTCTATTATTCATGCTCTAATACCAACTGTAACGTCCCCGGATTCTACTGTTTCGAGACTTAGGAGGCCTGAGAGGACAAATTCGAAAATGTTAGGCAATTGTATCAAAGTGCATTGTGGAAGCAATTTGTGCATACATGAACATACAACTATAAACATATAGCATAACAATTCTCAACATTCAACATATAAATTATTACAAGATGACTTAGTACAACATGAATTGCAATTACATATTGAAAGAAGATTTACAAGTCTATGAACATGTATGCTAACTAGGATCTATACAATAGGTACAACCTGTACAACTTGGTCACATCTAGTCCTTTGTCCCATGCTAGCTCTGAACCTAAAACATACATGAAACAATGAATCAACACAATGTGTTGTGTACATGGGTAGAAAGATACATATATTTGTGGTTTTCATAGTTTTGAAAAGATCTGCAAAAAGAAAGAAAATCATAGAAAACATTTCTTTAATAAGTGAAATTTGCCAATTTTTAATCATTTTTCTAGATGAATTGCATTATCAAGGTGGCCTAGTACCAAAACATACATATTGGGCCCATCCCTGTGTACCATGTACTCTAGGGAAACTCCCCGTATACTATATGCTCTAGGGAGGTGTACTAGTTAGCATTAATCCATTCCCTCATAAGGGGGATAATGAACACCTTAAATAACTGCAAAACATCTACTCATCATTTATGTTTTCAAGTGATAAAACATCAATTACCATATAGTGCTACTATATTTAATATTTGCAAATAGAAGAGAGCATACATACATATCATGATTGCAACCAAAAAAACCATAGTCATATAATTAAATAAAACCCACATACCTAAGTTCAGAGATTCCTAATAATCCTTGGTCATCTAGATATATGCTCATCACCTGATTAATAATAGTTAATGATCATTAATATAAGAGTCACCATAGTTAATGGTATTTTAGGTCCAAATTAGGGTTTGGCCGAATCTAGGTTCAAACAACCTGGAACTTGTGGTTGATATTTTTATTCTGATCCATACGTCATTATTAAGGTCTTGTATGAATTTCAAAATTTACTGATACTTTCCCTATTTTCTAGAATTAATATGAGGATTAAACTTGTAATTAGGAAATAATGAGAAAAGGCCTAAAATTGCTCAATAATATCAAGATAGAAGTCCACTTTTAGTTTCTAGATGATATCAGGTTCAAACTTATTTTTATCAGATTTAATCTCAACCATTTTCTAATTATACCATTTAAATGAAGCATTCTCATCTAAATCAAATATCATCTATATAAGTGTCTCAAAAGTATACTATAGGAGTTTCATATTAAAGTGGCCATTTTTCTCAATCTAGTGATATTTTTGGTGAATTTATTGGCCAAGGGAGCTATGTATAGGGCATTTTCTAAGATCTGGTATATTTCTGAGAATTTTAAAAGGAATTACCTTGAGTTGTGGGTCCCACTGCCTGAGATGGCAGTCTATGAGTGGTCCATGATGTGCATCAGGTGGGGTATGACTCAGCAGACTGGTCCAGCCTCGACCAGCCAGTCCCGAACTTGGCACTTGTTGGACCAGTAGAATTAACATTAAGTCGCCCAGTCTTATTCTCTATCGCCCTCTCTCGCGTTCTCGGGGTCGACGATGGTCTTCTTCACTGAGACAATCCCAGGTCTCTACTGTCGTGAATGAGAAGTGTAGGGGCTCTAGGATCTCTCGCAAATAGGGAAGTCTATCATCCCTCTTTATCTTCTAGATGATGCATAGCCTCTCACAAGGTGGAGGGTCTCGAGATTATCTAGTTCCATAGATCTAGCGCCAGCGTAAGGGATGAGATCCAATGTGAAATCTTGGCAGGGAATCAAGGTAGATTTAGGATCTAAATATTTGTGTCCTCCGATCTCCGTGTGTGTGAGAGTCATCACCTCCAGAAGGACTCAGGCGTTGCCCTGAACCCACCTCACTCCTTCACATCACGTGATGAAACTTCCATCATAGTGATGAGAGAAGTGAAGCGGATGAGAGGACTATAGTAGAAAACTCTAGGCACTCAAAGCTCTACAACCTTGTATCATGGAGTCTCCATCATGATACCTAGTGTTGGCCTGGTGTGATGGTTAAAGAACAACAGACATCGAAGCATCCCTTACTCCTCCTTCTTGGTAGAGGCAACCTTGTTGGAAACCTATGAGCTGCAGAGCTCCCTGGATCTCTGTGGGGTGAGAGACCCTACGAATCTCCTATTGTAGATGATGAGAAGGGGAAAGGAATGATTTTTGCGGTCAAGTCTTGTGCTGGTTGCAACTCTACAATATCATCAACTTTAACGGTCGTGAATGGCAGACATGTGTGCTTTCCGATTGGGATTGTCACACTACTGATCTATAGTGAGGAGTCATCATCTTTGATGGCCTCATACCGACCTGTGGCCACTACCTATAGAGTCGTTACTCTTGATGCTCTTAAATCAAGCTCCCAAGGTCATAGGAGATCCATAGTCTCCTTCCGAACCTAGTAGGGGTCTGCGTAGGTGATGGGGATGAGTGACAAATTTCTCTCGAGGATCATCTACTGTTGTGTTCATGGGCTAGCCCTCACTAATCTACAGGCTCTACTTTCCTATGGTGAACCATGAGGGATTGATGGGGTCGATATGTATCCCTAATTATCTATTGTTCATGTTTCATGGGCAGTTGGGAAGATCCTTACATTGTGCATCAATTGACTCTATCAAACAATGCTAGCTACAAAGGATTAAGACTACCAAACAGCCATTTAGTTACCTCTAACAAATCCACTCATTTTGGGGTGAGAGATGATCCACGGATCACATGATGATCACCCTAGGTAATTTCATATCTATAGCTAGGATGGCCCACACAGCCTCAAGGAGGTTGATGCATGACATGTTTTTAAGACCATAAATCGAAGTCACACCATAGTCCAAAATCCACATTAACCCTCAAACTATGATGAATCATATTATATCCCATTACATTGATCATTATCCATCACAATATTCATAAGTTAACCATATTGATTCATTTATACTCTAATTGATACATGAGGTCACTAATACTCCAAAATAGTACATATATAAAGATATTGGGCTATGGTACACATCAATTATCCTCCAGATTATCAACATAACTTCAACTTGATTAATTTGACTTTTAACACACCATGGTCCATCAATATCTATCTTATTTTAGGTATGTCTTCTAGAACTATATTGGGTATGAACATCCTGAAATTCAGGGTCATCGCAGTTTGACAATCGATGGTGCTATGCACCCATCAACCAATGGTCAATTTTAGGGTTTAAATTTGATTTCTTCTATTAAGAAATGACCCAATGGTGGTACCATTGTGACAACTGATGGTGTTGTATTCATGACAACTAATGATGGTGACCAAGGTTGTCAACTTACTTCACCCCTTAGTTCAAGTTTTATCTTTATTAGAATCTGAATGATCAACAACTAAGTACCCTAATGATGATATCAACCAATGGTGACATTAGCTTGATATCTAATGATGATTAATGAATATAGTGCTGATCTAACAACCTATGGTGATTAATGGTCACTATTGATGGTGGATAAGGTCTCCACAACCTATGGTGAGTTAAGCAAGTAGTTGTAGCAACAATTAAGCCTTAAACCAATGGTTTCTTGGGTCATTTGATGCAATGATTGGACCTATACTCCAATTGATGGTTTTAATACATGAACTTGTATGAATGGTTAACATTTAATGATTCTTCATCCAATAAATTGGATTGATGCCTAATGTAATATGTTGGTCCTAATAAAGCGATTTAGATGTTTTCCTTTTTGAGATCAACTAAAGAAGCTCATTTATTGACGGCTTGTTTTAAATAAAAAATCACTTGTGGGTTTTACCCTACTCTCAATGGTACTTATGATGTTGTTAATCAAGGGATGTCTAGGGTTAAATTGTGACTCTTTATAGAGAAAAACTCAATGACTTCATAGGTGGTTTATCCAAGGTGTTTTCTTATGTAAGCAACCAATTGTTTTACCTTCTCAACAATCTAATGTTTTGGGATGATGCTTATGGTAAGTTTGTACGGTTCGAGTGATGTTGAAACCTAATATAGGTTTACCTTAATAATATAGTCTTACCTTTTCCCTTATATGATTAGAATTGATAATAAATGTAATGAGTTAATGGGAAACTTTGATGAATTATATTTCGTTACACTTATCCCTAATATAACCAAAGTGATGGTGATTGATTATCCACAACCCCTTCAATGATGAATAGAATCATGGAGTACTCACTTTTGTGGTTGAGACCTAGTATTTTATAACTAGATGGTTACACCTTGATTTATGTGTGGATCCATACGTGTGAATGGTATGGAATGTGATGGTGATGCTTCACCTTATGCATCCATGATCCAATGGTGGTTCCATGAGATAGGGTTTGGGTATGAGTGTTGATTAGTAATATTAATATAATCTATCTTGTTGAACCTAAATCTAATGCAAATAGATAATTATGATTATTCGTGATTAACCTTATTATATAATAGCATGATGGTGGAATAATATCCTTACTATGATCATAACCTTAATGTGTTAAGTGGTGGTTATCATAGCCACATGGTTGATACTTTCTTATGCTAAACTTGTGCATTACGAATATGATGTAATAATGGAATGTTCTTAATGTTAATATAACCCTGCTATGATTGTTTATGAATATTTTCTAGCCATTAATGCAATATTGTGTTGTCTGGTGCATTATATGTAACCGATGTTGTTGAGCCTTGTTATAAGGCATGGAAAGATAATGATGATCTTGCAGGGAATCGTATCATGGTCTTAATGACCTTTGGGCATGGTTGATCCCTAAATGAGGTGTAATACTCTTGTGTTGATAAGGATTGATACCCTGTGATATTGTGAAAAGGAATAATATCTAGTTATAGTATGATGACTAGTATAGTCTCATGAATGGCAAGTGAATAGTACCATGTGATGATGAGATGAGAAATTATGTTTCACTCATTTTATATCTTTTGAAGTTGTGATACTTATATGCTTACTACAAGTGAATTAGGGTTTGTATATCCACTTCTTTGATGCAACCTTAATTCACCCAATTGGCATAAATAATCAAGTGAAACTCTAATCATCTAGTGCCATGTACCATACATCCATTTGAGTGTTAGAACTTGCCAGATGGTGAAACAAGTATTCCTAAGGGAAACATAGAGCGCATATTGTTGAGTATGTAGGGTGCTTGACATCCTGAAATTAAGTATTCATGGAGGATGATTGCGGTCATACCTAGCCCTCAGTTTGAGAACGTCTTTGGTCGTGTATCGGTGATTTTATATTTGATAAGATTGGAGGACAATTGTGGTTGTACCTCAGATGGTTGGGCATGTGTACCCACCTTCTTTCACTAGTGTCATAACCTGTACTAAAGACGGACTAGGTTGTTAGCATCTTGACCGTATGAATCGTTGTCACAGACCCGTACTGACTGAGGGCGGAGAAGATCTTAGGAGTTTGACTCTTCCTAGATCTTGTGTGGCACTGATTGCGACCAAGTGGTTGTCAGTTGTAACTTGAGTGGTATCCACAAATTCCTCAAGGCTTAATAAAAGATGTAATACAGCCATATAGCATATCTGTTAAGGTTATATACAATACTTCACATTGGATGATAACCCTTGTTTGTTCTCTTTACATAAATATGATGCCTAGTGCAATTAAGAGATAGTAGGTATACTTATGTTGTGGATATGCTTAAGATTGTAGATGTGTACATACAGTAACCATTCTTATGTTGATAGCTATACTACTACTTCTAATTATAATTATGATGCTAGATATCTCATGTTGTTAGTTATGTTTAGCATGCTAGCCAAGCCTATGTAATTAGAAATGCCTATACTGCTAATCATGCTTATGGAAATACGCATGCTTGTGTTGTTGGCTCTGCTTATGATATTGATCTATTAAACTTATTATACATGCTAATGTTGTTAGATATGTTTATGATGCTAGACTTATTCATGTTAATAGAGATGATATTCTACTGGACTTGCTTATGCTAGTTATGCATATGCTATTAAATCTCTTATATGGTTAACAAGGCAAATAATGATAGCAAATTTAATAATGATAATTTTTATCTGCTCCTTTATGTATTTTGTTAATCATCAATGATACTAAGCCGATTTGTTATATCTGATTAAACTACTTAAAATTATTTAATTATCTAAAATGTTGTAATCAATAAAGCATTATTGGAGGTTATATCTCTTGTTGGGACATGGGTCTCACCCTTGTGGTTCACCACATCTTTTTAGGTAATCAACAGTGAAGGCAATGAAACCATGGAAGTAAAGAGGTACTACAGTAATGAATCTTTGAGAAAGTTGATTAGATGTCTAGTGTGTCCTAGAGTCATCCATGTACTCTCAGGGTCGTGTAGGAAAAAGGTGTTTCAAATGAATCGAACTTTGTTAGCATGTTAATGCTTGTTTGTGTGGCATATAAGAATATTTTTCTTTTGTGTATATATGTTGTGGCTAAGGTGACACAACAATATGTATCAAATTATTGGCATAATATGGATACAAGAAAGATGTTGGGCTCTTAAGTAAATGTTTCTGAGTGGGTGTTGATGTTGAAATCAATTTTAATTTACCCATATTTTTGGGTATGTGATTAATTAGTGATCGATTGTATTTTATATTTGAGTAATCTCGTTTAGTGTAATAGGTTCTTACAAGTTGGTATCAGTGCTTTAGGTTCACTGAGTCTATAGGGACACTAGGACTTAGGACTAGTATGATGATTAAGTAAGGAACATGACATGAAAATATAGTGCATACTACCTAATCTCAGCACTTGGATGTCCTATCCAGGTTTTCAATTATTGAAGAAAAGGTAAAGATGGAACTCTTAGACTGTTATCTTTCTTATTACTCTGATCAAGTAGTCATTTTGAGACAATCTAAAGAGCATAATGAATAAAAAAATCATGTTGCAAATAACTCAATATTCCCTCAAGAGAAGATGAGAATTACATCATTATCTATCAAAACTTGAATGTTTGGTAACTATAAGAGAAAGATACAACACCATGAAATCTAAATCTGAATACAAATAAGAAAAAGAGGAGTTCTTAAAGATGTGACTGAAGAAGATAATAAAGTAAAAGATAGATAAGTGTGTGCTTATAAAGTGAATCAAGGCATGAAATCCTCATAAGATGGAGAGAACTCATGTAATAAGTATATACTGAGAAGATGAATGGGAACAATGATAAAGGAATAAGGTGGAACATAAGTTAGTATCAGACCACCCTATGTGTATAAGAAAGTGTTAATGTCAAATCAGCATGGCGTGTGAAAGAAATTAAGGGAGATGATCCATGTTTAATGAAGAAAATGTGGAATATGATGATTTACCTATTGATAAGTGGTTGAAAAAATAATAGAATAAGAGAACATACCCAAGTTTGATAAATAGTAATCAAGGATGGAGTAATGAGTTATCTTAATCATGATGATTCATATGTTAATGGCAAGGAAATTGAAATGAAAAAGGTAAAATGATACATAAAAAGTTGTAACCAGCATAATAAGAATAGAATTGGTTAACTAGAAACCCTTGAACAATGTTGCTATTGTGTGGGAAGTGTGTTTCCCTTTTTGTCTTTCATTGCTAGGGCATAGCTTTCAAGTGAATCATTTCCACTTGGTATGTGTGGATTCATCGCAAACATGAGGGTGGACATCTTATTATAGCATAAGGTTGCTTGGATTGTGGTTCCAAGATCATAAATTTTGTGATGAGTTTGCTTTTGAGACTTCCAATAATTTGGAAGACTCCTCTTATATGTCTTGAGATTTGTTATGTTGGTAAAAGTACATGAGATAAGGATATGAGTTCCTTATAGCACATGAGGTTGATACCAAGGTAATGAATCCTAGTATCCAAGATGTATCAATAGTATGGGAAGTATGTGAAGGTTGGAGATGTTTATTAAATGAACACTCCAAGTATTCCTCTCCCTTAGAGAGAGAGAAAGAGTCGATAATGACCCTCTGAATGTTTTTTGGAAGGAAAAATGGAAGTGATTCTATAATGTTGTGTATGATTAAGTGATAGATGGGCAAGATTACTATCAAGGATAGATGGCTTCTTGATTAGTAGACATGTGCTACCATGTTCCTTTAAGATAAATATCCTCTAGACATAAGAGTTAGAATGGATGACATAAGTTACATGACCATGGGTTAGTTTAGGGTTATGTCCTTTATACTAACCAATGTAGTGCACTAGACTAAATTATCCATGCCTCACCATCCAAAAGAAGTGGAATTGAATTTCCACTTAACTAACCTGGGAGCCACAAACTAGGATACCCTTCACTAGGAAAACCCAATTCATTATGTAACCTTAGAATGAAATATCCTATACAGAGGCATCAAGCACCAATGTTCAATCAAGATACTCAAAATAAAAACATCCAAAAGACCTATCATGTATCAAAACACCTCACAAATTACCAATCAAATTACCAAAATATGACTCCAATATTGAATACATGATTGTGATTGATCGCTACACTAATTCATGTTGGAAATAAATCCTATTATGGTACCTATGGGACATGGATCCTTAGTCAACTAGGAAGGGATTTGTTACTTGCATGCGCTCTACATGGCCTAGACTTAGTCCCCAATGAGATGTCTAGTTTCAATAGAGCCCCCAATCAATATTTGCCCACTAGACAAGGGATGCTCTTGTGAAAGAGCATGACATGAAAATAGAAAAGGAGGATCATCCGATAAGTAGTAGTGTGGAACACATAATAAAATTAAATATTCTTGGTGTTCCAACCCTCAGACTCCAATGAAGAAAAGGGGTGGAAAGGGTGAACCAAATAGATGCCACTCTCTATATCTCCTAAGTACCTAACATATACAACCACCCGTTGCACTGCAAATGTCTTATGTATGGAAACCCCCACCAACCTAGGTCCTTGACTCCCAAAAGGATACTTTAGCAACATATAGCTCAATAGTAATTGGATTTTGAGCCACCATCCTCAGGGATACACATGATGAGAAAGGTTAAGGAAGTACCCAAGTACGCTATCACACATCATAAAATAACATGTCTTGTGAAAACTCACTTTTCATTTCAAAATTAAATTCTAAAAATGAATAAATAAACAATGACATCCTTTTTCTAAAAAATACAAAAGAAAAAATCTACTAAAATAGAGAGTAAGCAAGAAATGTCACATAGGATTAATCAGCTTAACCATTAAGACCTCATGTCGACATTGTTCAAAGAAAAGAAGTATGCACATGAACTACAAAAGAGTGCAATCCTTACTAACAACACATTCCTTTAAAGTCATCTTATGATCATCAAGCCACATCCCTACAATTGTCTCATGGAGCTAACCATCATGAATCCTCTTATATATGGTTGGAAGTTCCTCAACATCATATATGCATTGATGGTGGAAAACTTCCTAAGAACAGACATGAAGTCATAAGAAACACATTGCTCAAACTATATAAGAATGATTATACACTAAAACTTGGGCATTGCTATATTGCATCCTAAAATTTCAACACATAATCCAATATCAATGTACATCCTCATATATCAAAGGAGATATCCATCTAGCTAGCTCACCATGTCCCTCAGTAGGACTCAATCTTGATACACTTCAAGATCTACTCTTTTTCAAGTAAATGATGTGGATTATCCATATCCTAAAACTCAAGAGGATATGCATCTCTAGCTAAGTATGCAAGACCTTAAAATGTTCTTGCATCTTCCCAGTTAGCTAGGCTCCATCCAATCGCTGATATAGTTTACTAAATAGTAAGGGCACAGTGGTCTCACTACATGAACAACTACAATGTCACATGCTACTAATTTGAAATATGACAAACTATCTCTACAAATAATATATATGCAAAAATGGTTAATGCATAAGCTCGTAGAATAGGCGTATCTTTAACAATTATGTAAGAGGAGACAACTTGATGAAGTGACCATTAGTAGACAATCACTGAGAAGTTTTTGGCTTCTTCAGATGTTAACCAACCATATCAATTCTCCAACTCAACTTCTTCAAGATAGTATGCCACTAATCATGAACATTCATATGTGATATCTTGGGCACATCCTGAGAGTGGGAGTCAGCAAATATCCCCATAGTTGAATGCATGGCTAATAGGATCCTAGAAGCGGACAATAGTTCACATCGACTCCCTAGCAACAAAAACATTTGAAATATGCTAAAAATGATGTTGAGTTATGATATAGCATGCCAACTCTACCTTTAATATCTCGAGCATGTCTGTAATCCAACATTGTACTAAGGAAGATTCCATAGAGGACTTATCAAGAGAGGGCATGCAATGATTGTAGACAGCTCCATGAGAACAAAAGATGAAATTATCAATGATACAAGTGATGTACAATAATGAAGAAAGAAAGCCATATATATTGCCATTTTGAGGCTACAAAACTCAAACATGCATGCTTCCTAAGATGATGTAGGGTCCTAATCTGAGTGTACCATGGAAAGTCGTACTCCACCACAATGAAGATGTTATAGAACTAAGTGTTTGATGAAAATACTTATCAGTCCCACAGTCTTATTATTAGCAAAATTTGAAATCCTTCCCATCATGAAAATCATATTACAAAAATGAATTCCAAATCCCATAATAGGTTGACTCTCAAACTCAGACTCAACATTCACAGTTTCAAATGAAATCTAAGTTATTGCCTAATCATGTTATAAGTTACATTAAAACAAAGTTTTCTTGTAGGATAATAAATAAGGTAAAATTTTGAATGTGAGGATACATGAGAATAATATAAAAATATAGCTACTTCTTTAGCTTCTTATTAAGTCATTCTTTCAAACACTTCATCAATTATTTTTTATCATAAGAGGGCCATAAAGACCTATTCTCCCTGCTCATATCTGGATGAACTACACTATTCAACTGGACCACTGATTTTCTCCTAAACGTCAATATAAGTGTGCAATCGAAGGGGCAGTTCTACATCAACAATCATAGAAGGAGGCGCTATGGTGACTATACAATTTTTTGGGTCCACATCAAAGACTAGATCCTCTATGAGGAAGTCAACCATACTCACATAGTAGCAATGATGACTTATGATCTCGTGAACTTTTGACTCTTCTCATTTCCTACCGGGATGCTCAAGTTGAAGCAATCTCCAACATCACTCTCCCCAAAATCAACCTTTTGGTGGGATAAAATCAATCAAGTCATTATCACTATAGAATAAGACATACTAGGATCCATTGGTAGGGAAGTGACTGGAATCTCAAATAGCAAAGTCATAGTGAGGTCATTGTAACATCCCTATATTTAAACCATAGGGATCCACTATTGATAGTTGAGGCATCAAAATGAAAGACTAATATGACTTGCACATGAAGAGTCACACAAACATACAAATAAGATATAATGCACATTTATATATCAGAACTATGTATCTTCATTTTAGATTATAATTACATACTAAAAAACAAATTGTATTCAACAAGTATATTACTATATATAAAATCTATGACAATTGTCCACCTAACCTACATTCACTCCACATGTATCAACATTGTTTTGTCCATTCTATATATCAACCCAAACTTATTTAAAAGGGAAAAAGTCAGCACAAATGAGCTAAGTATGTGTGCCCATAAGAGACATAAATATTGAAAAAGAAAGCATAACTATTTACTATCAAATATTTGCTACTAGGCTTTATAAGGAAAGAATACCTTTATTATGTTAAAACTTCATTGTGATAGAAAACATATCTCATTTTGAAATTATAAATATATTTGTCTCCATTATCCAAGGCTCCATCATCTTATTGGGACATGTTACACAAGCATACTTCTACATTTCTAGGGTGTGATGTGGTGGATTCCTATTGGGCCATGTTACACAAGCATACTTCTACATTTGATAAGTGTAAGTGTTGGATGTAATGCGTCAATGTATTAGGCCTTGAATAGGTTTTTTTCTCTCTTAGTGTCTGTTAGTTCATGACATGGGCCCACCCTAACCACAAGGGAGTCGGCTGGTCTGGCTAGGGGAGACTAAATCCCTTCACCCCACTCATCTTAACATGTTGTGCTCCCAGTTGCACCTTTAGTTTTCTTATGGTGGTATACAAAACTACCACATTCTCTACTTTCAATGAGGATAAGATAGCATGTCATCATCAATCTTTGGCCCTACCATCCCCCTCTTGGTGATTTTGAAGACTAAGATGACCAAGTCACGAGGCAAAACTACAATTTATAGTTGTAACAACAGTGTAGTGATGAGAAGGTCCATGTGGAGATGATTATTCCCTCTTATTTGTCTTTGTATGCCTTAGTATGCCTTGAGGATGGTTTCTAAACTCTAAGAAACCATCATGTACCCTTAGTTTGATGTAGTGTAGCTGCATATCACTTCCCCAACTTGGTATACTTCTTTGTTCTAAAAAGGTTCAGAGGCCATGGACACAATATCCATGTGGCAGGAAAATCTCCTCTTTGTCTTTGTCTTTTTTGTGTTATTTTTGTGATCCCCCCTCTGTCCTCAAGTTTTCTTAAGGACTATCCAATTTATATTCTAGTTTATTTTTATGCAAAGTGATGAGTATGGGAGAGGAAGAGCAAGGTTGTGGTGGAAACAATTTCTATCACCACTTCTTACTACATTCATCACTCTCTTTGAGTTATTCCCATAGTTAGTTGTTATGTGGGGAGAAAGAGACGTGGATCTCCATAGAGTAAATTTTGGAAGCAATTTTTTTACGTTAAAATGACTTGATGAATCAAATTCTCCAAGTAGTCATCTTGTGAAATATATTGCAATCGTCAAAAGATAACCCATCATAAGATAACCCATGAGCTACAAATTTGTGGTTAGATCATGCTATATATAGGTTTAACCAAACCCAAAATTAGTTTGATAAAAATATTCATAAATAATTAACTAAAATTCCTTCATTTTTTCTAAAAATATTACAATAAATTAAATAGCATCTACTATTTTAAAATATAGAAAATTCACAAAATATCTATTTGATATCAATCAATCTTTCAAATTCCATTATATTCCTACAATGCAACCTCAATATTTTTAACATTTACCATCAAATTGATATAATATAAATGACAACAAATCACTTCGATTAGTTCACCCAAAGTTCTCCCAAAAATAATTGGACCCATCAAAGAAACTATGATCACTATAGTATTTTATCCAAAATTTCTCAGCATAAATCAACTTCCAACAAGACTCAGTATTTGTTTTTTTATTGTTCCATTTATACTCTATTTGAGTTCTTTTTTACCGAAACAGAAATGTGATTTTCCCTTTAGTTAATTATCATCCAAAATACTCTCTATTGGTCCAATATAGTTAAATAATTATGCAATCAACCTCTTAAGTTTCCAAAACTTTTTCCTTATCTCCTAATCAACATAATAGGTCTCAATGACATGGCCAAGTCATATAAAACTCAAATTTATATTATATAGTCATATATATGTGTGTGTATGTGTGTTATATGTGTATATGTATAGGTGTGCATATATATATATATATATATATATATATATATATATATATAGACACATATACATACACACACACATATATATATATATATATATATATATATGTGTGTGTATATATCTATATATACATACATATATATATACTTATATATATGTATATATGTATATATATGTGTATATATATTTATATTTATATATATGTATATATATGTATATATATATATGTATATATGGGATTAAGAGAGAAAGATTTATCCCCCCACTCTCCCATGCATGTGGCGGATGCCGAACGCCCTGGAGGGTGGTAAAGCAAGGCGGTAACTAGGATTCGAATCTGGGCCCCTTTGTTAGGGGACACCGTGCTTGACCACTTGAGCCACTCCTTGTTGGCATATATATATATATATATATATATATATATATATATATATATATATATATATATATATATATATATATATATATATATATATATATATATATCTGTGTGTGTGTATATATAAGTATGTAAGTATATATATACATATACATACACATATATGTACTTATATATTTGTATATATATATATGTATTTATATTTTTATATATACACATATATGTGTGTGTGTGCATGTGTGTGTGTGCATATGTGTGTGTGTGTATGTATTGTGTGTGTGTGTATAAACATATAGACATATGTATATGTATATATAAGTATATATGTATAAATATGTACATATGTATACATATATACTTATATATACTTACACATATGTCTATATTCTTATACACACACAATACACACTAACACACACACATCATCCAAAATCGACTTCAATCCAATTATGACTCAAATCAGTTTTCACAACTTTTTCCAAAAACTCCATGATGTAACATTCACCCAACCTTCATAAGAATCACATCCCTAAAATCCGAGCAAATTCAATCTAGAATGATCAAAAGGTCATCATATCCTCCTTATAAATGCCACAGTTATAAGGTTCCACATGTATTATGCTATTAATACTTCTCCTGAAATGAAACCATATTTGTGGTTCAAGATCTAGCTAGGGGTATACACCCAAAATTAATCTAGACCACCAATTATTATCACGGATGCACTCACTGCCACTAGATATGAGATGAATCACATGTACATTATAATCAAGTAAACTATGGTTTTTAGATCTTCACAAATCAAAACTCATATATCAAGTATAAATCTTACATATATGGCATGAGTTCATATTAGGCTAAGCTTATAAAGTGACTTATTAGACACAGAATTATAATCTTAGCTCAAGTGAGATTTATTCATGTATCATACATCATCTGATGAACAATATCATATCGAAATTAAGGTTTCATACCCACCTCACTTTTAACCAAATATGAGTTCAAAAAGCTCTAGTCTCTCAGTTAAGAACTATTACAGTCAAGGAATGACACTCCAACCACAAAATTTTTACCTATATAAAAATAATTTACCCAACTTCAAAAGTGATATACACATGATCTTCCTTCATGGAACCACTAACCTTTTTTTGGTGATTGATAGAACCAAATAATTTACCCAAATTCAAAAGTGATGTACACATGATCTTCCTTCATGGAACCACTAACCTTTTTTTGGTGGTTGATAGAACCCACCCCAGGTGAGCCCGACATGGTAAACTCTTCATGCATGAGAGGGTGCGGTCATGTCACCCCCTCCCACACCAAATCAGCATGTATTTCCCATCGCAAAGTGCCTTCAGTCAGGTTCGAACCCGGATGCTTCATTGGGACTTACCAAATTCTTTCCACTCAGGATACTATGATTAGACTGGAACCACTAACTTGAGTATTATTCTCATCATGGATATCGCATATGATATACTTAATATATGGTTATGGGACATCTTCGTCACTTAGATGGAGTGTCACTAGTATTTTCAATATCCTTTTCTCTCTAGGGTTCATTCCTTCCACAAGAAGTCTAGGGTTCAAATCTATTGTAGGAGCCACAGACTAGGTGACTCAACTCTAGTACAAAAAAGTTATCTATTGAGGTTCATTACACAATATCACAATACACGTATATCATATTTCTCATATTTGGATTTAGGTCCTCTGACCTTCCCCCAAGTCAGGTTCATCCTCTTTGGAGTTCACCCTATCACATGTCCTATGCTAGAAGTCTTCTTTTCGAAAGAGCTTTAGGCCCATGTTGGTCCAAAAACATATATCATCTATCATATATTCAACTTAGGAAAACCTATGCCTATGCATCCATGAAACCCCTTACTATGTGTAGTACCAAAAAAAACAATCGATATGCATCATATATCTAGTCAAACTGTCTACGGTTCCATGATTAAAACTCATCTCACATCATCAAAAAAATATGATCCTCATGTTTCAAGCATGAATCATCATATATCAAGCTCATATTAACATCAATCAAACTTATTGACACGACCCACTTTCTTAACCTTTATCATGGATCTAGACAATCTAAATAAATAAATATCATCCATCACTCTGAACTAGACTAATTTTATATATCCATCTCTCTGGTTGCATGACACATGCTTCCTTTCTCTATGTAGTAACACTTTCATACTTATATTGATATATACATACACTTGAAATAGGTTTGATCTAGTGTTTCAACATGCAAAAGAGAAACTAACATACTCCTTTTAGATAAATTCAAAGACAAAAATATATTTATCCATTAACATCATGCAACCTATTTCCATGAAACCTAAAGAGCTAGTAAGAAGATGATGTGTACTTGTGTATATACCCTAAGCATGTGTTGAATCATATGTCTACATTTCGGATTGGTTTTAGTAGCTCCCCTCTCTCAAATATCTAAGCCTTTGTCACATACCAAAAGATATTAGAAGAACAAGAGAAACACTTTAATGAGTACAAAAATCAACACCTAGTTTTAGAACATCTAGGTTTCTAATCTAAATGCTAAGTATAATATTAGAAACCTACTCAAGGTTACTAGATATTCAAATTTCATGTTTTACTTAGTTTTTTGTCGAATGAAAATGTAAGGTGTATGAGTGTTGTTCATGCTCTGATACCAACTGTAATGTCCCCAAATGTCATCATAGGAGCCAAAAGTTCTACTTGGGGCATTAAAAGTGTACATAGCTGAAGAGTGATGTCACTCACTTGCACATGTATAATGAAACAATCATCCAAAAAATATTCAATTCACAAAAATAGAATAATTATATATCTGTATTGTATATTTGAATTATATATTCAAATTATGCATTATGACTAAATATTTACATTTTTATATATAGGAACTATAACAATTTTCCATCACACATATGCTCACTCCACACATATTTGCATGCATGTATTAATTCTATATCTAAACTTCAAAACCTTTTAAAAGATAAAAAAAGTCATTAAAAATATGTTATGTTCATGGGGCACATAGAGGACATAAATACTAAAAAGGAAGCATAACTAAAATTGCTATTATAAAACATACTTTTAATAATTATGTATAAGGAAACAATAACAACATCCAATCAAAATATGTGTTATTTGATAATATGTATTGTATTTAAAATTTCCCAATTATACCAATCCCCATTATCAAGGGATTCATCACCCTAATAGACTTCCTAACATAGAAGGGGAGTTCACTAGATCCGTTACTCCAACTATCTTAAATATATTAAATGTAGGCCAACAATGTACAAGTTCCATTGCTTCAATTCAAGGGGTTACAAAGGACTGATAAATCATCATCATCATCAATATTATACATAGGAAGTCTCGATGGAATCTTAATTAAGTTTGATACTCTCTCTCTCTCTCTCTTTATATATATATATATATAGACATGTGTGTATTTATATATATAATATATATGTCTGTATATATATAAAAACTCAGAAATTAGTTAGTATAGAATAAAGTAGATCAAACAAATAGTGAGAACCAAATATTAACAACATAATGTCAAACACATCAAGAGAGGAAACATATTATATCAACATATTATGCTTCTTGTCCCAATGGACTAGAGTCATCAAGGGGAAAATCCCATGAAACCAACTTCGATCCTATCAATATTGGTGTCATATGACTCAATCAACTTGGTCACAGTCATATCATATATTAGATCTCATATTCAAAGTTATCATAGCAATATGAATGTTTCATTGTAATATTAGAGTCATCCTAACCCAACCCATTAACCCATTCATCACATGTCACAAAATCATCAATTAATCATGTTTATTATCTAGTCATAGTTTACATAATAGTCTAGGGTTCGTGTTAGATATATTCAAGCAAACTTGTTAAAGTTATTATGACTAGGGATATAGATCATTTAATAATGTCATGATCCTTGTGGTTCTTCTCCAATAATGCATTTCCCAAGTACATTTTTATAAACATAATGTATAATTAAAAATCTATCTATCCTTTGTGATAAAATAGTCTAAAATTGTCTTAAAATCCAAATCAATCCCCACAATTAAATATCATTTTCTCCTTATCAAAATGGTATATGATATGGCACAAGACTATGTCTACTTGTGGATATTACTGATTTTTTTGAAAAATAATGCATGGGAATGGACTTCACCATCATTTTGACCAACTTTGGCATGAAGATGTTTCAATTTGTCTACCCATCAGATGGCCACAATGATATTGCCTTATCTTTACTTCATACATTGGTGCATTTAAGCTTCTATGATCATCTATTCATGCATCCATGATTTTCTAATAGTAGATTGAAAGCCATGGCTACGTCTGTGACAATGTTTTCATGTTGAAAACCCCTAGTTCCACATACAACTCTATGTGTATTACCTCATGAAATTTTGTGTTATGTTCTTCAAATCATTGCCTCCACTGGTGGTGAATCACATGTCTTTAGGTGTCTGACCTTTAATCATTAACCTATAAAACTTACATCATCTATCAATATGTGTGGCACATGTAGGTCGTGATATGTTGCAATCACATATAGGGCTTTGTTCCCACTTTTTTTGAGATTTCATCATTGTAGAATGTAGAATTTTTATGGTAGTAATAATTCCTACCATGTGATGTTATAAGTACATATATATATTATAATGTAGGATTCATACAAGACATTCACCATTATCTGCTTGTGTGATGGCTTTTCAATGACTGTTGTTCTCAACGTGTAACTATGTCTTGGAAAGTTATGGCCACACATGTGCATTCATATGATATTTGGGAAGTGGGACATTGTTAAAGTCTATTTTTTTAATATGGTGTCCTTGTTCTAAAGTTTATTTATTAAGGGACTATGAACTAAAACCATTTAGTTGAATCAAAAAGTTAGGTGGTTGTTTGGTATATTTTTTTGAGGATGTAGTGATTGGAGCTTCCCCACCCTAGCTTGTCTCTAGAGGATTTGGTTCAGGGAACAATGAGAATGAGTGCATATGTGCAAGTCCTCCATTGGATACCAGTACTATTGGTGTGATGTATTTTCCCTTATCTATATTGGAATTACAATTATCTTCATAGCCACTGGTGTTACAAACATCTTTAATTCACAAAGATATGATAGGCATCATTTTTCTTAGTGCCTCGACAATCTTGGAAACATTAATACTTTTTGGTACCTTAATATACTTAATAACTTTTCTCTATGTCTTCAACATCTTTGGCTTTCTATTTATTAACAGTCATGTATTACCTTCATTGACATCTTCTTTGTCATTGTGTTGTCCATTTTAATGTTGTCCTCTATGACAATTTCCTTAGTAGTTTTGGTAGTCTTTTCTTGGATATATGCACCTGGAAAGACCAATTCTTCATCAAGAGTGTTCTCATGCTCCTTGAATAGAATGGGATAAGCAATATGTACCTTCCAGACCTCCGTAGGTTCCTCTAGTATACATATTGGTTCCTCTAAAATAGACTCACCTTCTTCACAAATGTAAGAACACTTCATGGTATTGTGTTTATTTCTTAGGTTATTCTACTTATATCTTTCCTTCTTGTATTAACTCTTAAATAGAGTACTTTGATTTCATACACCTTTCTAAAAAGTCCCTTGCTAATCTAAGAAAATCACAATAGCATGTGTATTGTACCAAGGTGGTAGAGGTCCAGGTATAGGCCTTGGATCAAGGAGTTATTTCAAGGACTTGATAGCACAAAAGTTGGTTTGGGTATCTCCTAATGGTGTAAAACTATGTTGTTGCATTGTATCATGTAGTCTCCTTTTTTTCTAGATGTTTAATTAATTAGTTTTCAATTTAGATATTTAATTTGTGATTCTAATTATAGTATTCCATAGATGATTATGGGTGTCTTTCCTTTGTCAGTAGGTGATGTAGGTAGATTAATCACCCCTATCCTTATGAATGACTTTGTTTTGTATACTACTGAGATGGTTTGTTAAGCTTTTATATTGCTCCTAAATTTAACGTTCAACGGCTTGTTATTGTCAAACTGTGGTGAGTTAACCATAGACCCCAATGCTTTGTACAAGCCTAAATTGGATATTTCCTAGATGTGTGATATAGCCTTGATTAGCAGAGTGTATGAAGAGTGATATTCAATCATCAATAAATATGGTATTTTTTGAAGTTGTTTTGGGTGTCTCCCGATGATGGAATCTACCTACATCAATAATTATGGTATTTTTAGAAGTTGGTTTGGGTTTCT
Organism: Alisma plantago-aquatica; assembly: GCA_963693085.1. NCBI lineage: Eukaryota > Viridiplantae > Streptophyta > Magnoliopsida > Alismatales > Alismataceae > Alisma > Alisma plantago-aquatica. Next base: position 370,380,532 of record OY856413.1, on the reverse strand, counting down.
CCCAATCATAAACCTGGGGATGCATGGTTCTCTCGGGTTTACCATCCCTACTATCTGGGCCTCCACCTATGGGGGTGGGTTCCCCCGACGAACTAAAAAAAGTACTCCCTTATAGTTAGATTGATGGAATATTGTATGTCTAATGATCTTCCTTTCACTTGAGAAACCATTTCTATAATTACTCTAACAAACTACATGAATGATCTATCTGAATTTTTTTGTAGGGTCTCTAGGTTCTTCATTTTAGGAATTTTGTTCATGTTTAAAGCCTAGTGATCTACAAACAACTCATAAAGTTATTTTGAGGATGAGATTTTCTTAGAATCAATGTTGTTGTACCAATTAAGTATAGGATTCAACTTTGTTAAACTTATCTAGAAGAAACAAATGACAAATTTCCTATTCTCGTACAGTTCTATAATGTTTTTGAAATACAAGAAAAAAATGTGATTGTGCCTCCTTTGCAATTTTACATTTCTAGTGTTGGTGGTATGAACTTGTCATCAAGAGTAATCTCTTAGAAGTATATGCTTGATCCTTACTTTGACCTTTGTAATTTCCTAACCATGATGTATAACAATTTAATGTGTTCCTCTGATGCCATGTTGATATCAGGCACCATTGTATCTATGAACAATTAGGTGGTATTCAACATAGACATTGAAGGGATGACTAGGATCATTGGCAGCTACTTTGTGGTCATGGAATATGAGAGTTTTGATTAGATATCTTGTAAAAATGGATATTATGGATGCATATATATTTGGGGTGGATATAAACTACATGATAATGAATGAGGCTTGTTAAGGCTTAGACATATCATGGGTTGCCCCTTGATATGCTTGGTAGAAGATGAATCTTGTATGTGGGTCATTTGGCATGTTAGGGTCCAGCCCCAAGTATGCTCCTACTTATTGGTAAGAATTCATCAACCTTTCATAAGATATATCCTATATGACCCTAGCATCTCTCTATTCATCTTTCTCTTTGGTCATCTCAATCTCTTCAAAATTATGATTTTCATGATCCTCGAAATGAGAGTAGTAGTAGGTCCTTTGATGTTGACCTTTTGGTACAACTTGCTGAGGAATTCTAGAATCTACGAGTTGGTCTAGAAATGTACCATGTAGATTCATTGAGGCAAAGTTTCTCATAGAAGATGAGATGACCCTACTATCCTCTAGTATTGACATTGTTGGTGTATATGTTGGTATGAACTATGAAACAACATTTTTCTTGCTCTAAATCCTAATAGTTAGCCTTTGGTCTGCAAGGGACATCTTCCTTGAACACACCATGAGCGAGAATGTGGGGGATTACCATAAATGAAAAAAATGCTTCAAAATGACAGAGGTGTACTTAAAGAAATTAATGATTCCTTGAGTTTGTTTCAAACTTGCTTCTAGTCAATATGTTCTCTCTCTTAAGGAATAGAAATTATGGTAGGTTTGAATAAGAATATATGAGAGCATGAATCTATTCTATGACTTTTGGTAGGGGTGTCATATCTTCAACATGATAGGGATTGTTCAACATGATGGGAATTTTTTCCTCCTAGTTTAAGATGTATGAGGGATCAATGGGAGTATTGGAGAATTTTGGATTTTTTATCAAGGGAATGGTTGTATATGTAGGTTCATTTCTCTAGAGTTAGGTGGGTATCATAAGATCGGAGGTGTCAAGTGTATGGAAAGATGCATGGACAACCAAGATTGATACAACCTTGATGAGGGATTTCTTTGAAAAAATAACTAATTCATAGAAGCATGCTAAAATCATGAATTTCCATCATCTATGTTCACTTTGAATAAAAATTTCCCATCTAAGAGGGGATAATGAGATAGGTTGATCCTATGTTTTTACCAAGAGGTCTATAGTTAAAGCCACTAGGTGGCAAGGATAAAATCACCAATATTTACAAAAAAGAATAAGCATTCCCCTCCCAAGATTCCCACTTATAAGAACAAAATTTGATTGGGAAAAAGAATATATTTATTTTTTCAATAAGGCTTCATCCAAGACATTCACCATTATCTGCTTGTGTGATGGCTTTTCAATGACTATTGTTCTCAGCATGTAACGATGTCTTGGAAAGTTAGGGCCACACATGTGCATTCATATGATATTTGGGAGGAGGGACATTGTGAAAGTCTATTTTTTTAATATGGTGTCCTTGTTCTAAAGTTTATTTATCAAGGGACTATGAACTAAAACCATTTAGTTGAATCAAAAAAGTATGGTGGTTGTTTGGTATATTTTTTTGAGGATGTAGTGATTAGAGCTTCCCCACCCTAGCTTGTCTCTAGAGGATTTGGTTCAGGGAACAATGAGAATGAGTGCATATGTGCAAGTCCTCCATTGGATACCAGTACTATTGTTGTGATGTATTTTCCCTTACCTATATTGGAATTACAATTATCTTCATAGCCACTGGTGTTGCAAACTTCTTTAATTCACAAAGATATGATAGGCATCATTTTTCTTAGTGCCTCATCAATCTTGGAAACATTGATACTTTTTGGTACCTTAATATCCTTAATAACTTTTCTCTATGTCTTCAACATCTTTGGCTTTGTCTTTCTTAACAGTCATGTATTACCTTCATTGACATCTTCTTTGTCATTGTTTTGTCCATTTTAACGTTGTCCTCTATGACAATTTCCTTAGTAGTTTTGGCAGTCTTTTCTTGGATGTATGCACCTGGAAAGACCAATTCTTCATCAAGAGTGTGCTCATGCTCCTTGAATAGAATGGGATAAGCAATATGTACCTTCCAGACCTCCATAGGTTCCTCTAGTATACATATTGGTTCCTCTGAAATAGACTCACCTTCTTCACAAATGGAAGAACACTTCATGGTATTGTGTTTATTGCTTAGGTTATTCTACATATATCTTTCCTTCTTGTATTAAATCTTAAATAGAGTACTTTGGTTTCATACACCTTTCTAAAAAGTCCCTTGCTAATCTAAGAAAATCGCAATAGCATGTGTATCATACCAAGGTGCTAGAGTTCCAGACATAGGCCTTGGATCAAGGAGTTATTTCAAGGACTTGATAGCACAAAAGTTGGTTTCGGTGTCTCGTAATGGTGTAAAACTATGTTGTTGCATTGTATCATGTAGTCTCCTTTTTTCTAAATGTTTAATTAATTAGTTTTCAATTTAGATATTTAATTTGTTAATCTAATTATAGTATCCAATAGATGATTATGGGTGTCTTTCCTTTGTCAGTAGGTGATGTAGGTAGATCAATCACCCCTATCCTTATGAATGACTTTGTTTTGTATACTACTGAGACAGTTTATTAAGCTTTTATATTGCTCCTAAATTTAACGTTCAATGGCTTGTTATTTTCAAACTATGGTGAGTTAACCATAGACCCCAATGCTTTGTACAAGCCTGAATTGGATATTTCCTAGATGTGTGATATGGCATTGATTAGCAGAGTGTATGAAGAGTGATATTCAATCATCAATAAATATGGTATTTTTTGAAGTTGGTTTTGGTGTCTCCCGATGATGGAATCTACCTACATCAATAAATATGGTATTTTTAGAAGTTGGTTTGGGTTTCTCCCAATCATAAACCTGGGGGCATGGCTCCCTCAGGTTTACCATCCCTGCTATCTGGGCCTTCACCTATGGGGGTGGGTTTCCCTCAGCAAACTAAAAAAAGTACTCCCTTATAGTTAGATTGATGGAATATTGTATGTCTAATGATCTTCCTTTCACTTGAGAAACCATTTCTATAATTACTCTAACAAACTACATGAATGATCTATCCTAATTTTTATGTAGGTTATCTAGGTTCTTCATTTTAGGAATTGTGTTCATGTTTAAAGCCTAGTGATCGACAAACAACTCATAAATTTATTTTGAGGTTGAGATTTTCTTAAAATCAATGTTGTTGTACCAATTAAGTATACGATTCAACTTTGTTAAACTTATCTAGAAGAAACAAATGACAAACTTACTATTCCCTTACAGTTATATAATATTTTTGCAATACAAGAAAAAAATGTGATTGTGCCTCCTTTGCAATTTTACATTTCTAGTGTTGGTGGTATGAAGTTGTCAGCAAGAGTAATCTCTTAGAAGTATATGCTTGCTCCTTACTTTGACCTTTGTAAATTCCTAACCATGATGTATAACATTTTAATGTGTTCCTCTGATGCCATGTTGATATTATGCACCATTGTATCTATGAACAATTAGGTGGTATTCAACATAGACATTGAAGGGATGACTAGGATCATTGGGAGCTACTTTTTGGTCTTGGAATATGATAGTTTTGATGAGATATCTTGTAAAAAGGGATCTTCTGGAAGCATATATATATATATTTGGGGTGGATATAAACTACATGATAATGAATGACGCATGTTAAGTCTTAGACATATCATGGGTTCCCCCTTGAGATGCTTGGTAGAAGATGAATCTTGTATGTGGGTCATTAGGCATGTTAGGATCCAGCCCCAAGTATGCTCCTACTTATTGGTAAGACTTCATCAACCTTTCATAAGATATATCCTATATGACCCTAGCATCTCTCTATTCATCTTTCTCTTTGGTCATCTCAATCTCTTCATGATCCTCTAAATGAGAGTAGTAGTAGGTCATTTGATGTTGACCTTTTGGTACAACTTGTTGAGGAATTCTAGAATCTACGAGTTGGTCTAGCAATGTACCATGTAGATTCATTGAGGCAAAATTTCTCATAGAAGATGAGATGACCCTACTATCCTCTAGTATTGACATTGTTGGTGTATATGTTGGCATGAACTATGAAACAACATTTTTCTTGCTCTAGATCCTAATAGTTAGCCTTTTGTCTGCAAGGGACATCTTCCTTGAACACACCATGAGCGAGAATGTGGGGGATTACCGTAAATGAAAAAATTGCTTCAAAATGACAAAGGTGTACTTAAAGAAATTAATGATTCCTTGAGTTTGTTTCAAACTTGCTTCTAGTCAATATGTTCTCTCTCTTAAGGAATAGAAATTATGGTAGGTTTGAATGAGAATATATGAGAGCATGAATCTATTCTATGACATTTGGTAGGGGTGTCATATCTTCAACATGATAGGGATTGTCCAACCTGATGGGAGGTTGTTCCCCCTAGATTAAAATGTATGAGGGATAAACAGGAGTATTGGAGAATTTTGGATTTTTTTTCTCAAGGGAATGGTTGGATATGTAGGTTCATTTCTCTAGAGTTAGGAGGGTATCATAAGATCGGAGGTGTCAAGTGTATGGAAAGAGGCATGGAAAACCAAGATCGATACAACCTTGATGAGGGATTTCTTTGAAAAATAACTAATTCATAGAAGCTTGCTAAAATCATGAATTTCCATCATCTATGTTCACTTTGAACAAAAATTTCCCATCTAAGAAGGGATAATGAGATAGCTTGATCCTATGTTTTTACAAGAGGTCTATAGTTAAAGCCACTAGGTGGCATGGATAAAATCACCAATATTTACAAAAAAGAATAAGCAATCCCCTCTCAAGGTTCCCACTTATAAGAACAAAATTTGATTGGGAAAAAGAATATATTTAGTTTTTCAATAAGGTTTTTTTATCTTTAAAAACATCATAGGTTTCCAAAAGGTACTCATTTCTAAGATGACATCAATTTATTTTTAAAAAGGCTATATAAAACTACATAAATATTTCGATTTTTAAAAAGTTTTGGATTTTGGAAAACACAATATTAATTTTTGAGAAAGGTTTTCATTTTAGTTATCATAAGTTTTCATTTTTGAAGCATTCAAACTTTTCAAATGAATGAATTTTATTATTGTATTAGGTTTTGATTTTCAAGTATGTTTGAAGCTTTAAATTTTGAGTTTTATAAAAAGGTGCATACCTCTAACATGGTTAAATGTTTAAAAAGAATTTACTTTAAAAAAGAATGCACTTTGGATACATTTAAAATTTAAAAAATAATTTTATTTTTGCAAAATGTTGGATATTTAGAACATTATTCATTTGAAAAACAATTTTGTCGTTAAAATAAAGGTCCGAAATTCTAAACTATTCATAGTTTGAAAAAGATGTTACATTAAAAAAATGTTTGGATTCTTAAAAAGATTCGATGTTTTTAAAATATAATAATTTTAAAAGGGCTCAAATTTGCAACAACAATTTGAATTTACAAAAAGAATCAGATTTTTCAAAAGGCTTGATGTTTGAAAATTATTTACAAATGGATTCTTGAGAAATTTTAAATATTGGAGAAGATCTTTTTCAAAATAAATTCAGAATTAAAGGCAATTTATATTTTCAACATCAGACATTTGATTTTAAAGAGATTTGGATTTTCAAATCATAATTTGGAAAAGTGTATTAAATGTTTGAGTCAATTTTTTTCAAAAAGGTATGAAGTTTGAAATATGTTTAAATTCATTTTGTTTCTACATTTGACTTTGAAGTTATGAAAATTTCTTGATGAAAAATAAAAAAATTTCTTGAAGCATCTTCCCACATATAAATGCATAGGTAAAAAATGTTGCCCAAATATTCAGTAAGGGTGCATTTTTCTTCTCCGTATTTAGATATAGAGTCACCAGGTTAAAGATTTTATCCTTAATTTAACTCCTTCTTATAGAGACCACAACTAATATTAGGTACAATGGAGTTGGCGCATTTGAAGCAGCAATGGAGTTCGTACATTCAAGGTTAAGAAATACTCACTACAATAGGGAGGTTGTCTCTACTAATAACATTAATATTTTTATGACCAAATAGCATGTTTTCTATCCTTCTCTACTTTGCATCATAAGATGGATGGTGTGTCTAGTGAAAATGATTTTAATCTAACATGTGGAAAGATACGTGAATCCACAATTATTTCATACATTTCAAGAGAAATAAATTGGAAATAAAGGACAAATCTTGTGAATAGACTCAAAAATCTTGTTATGAGTGGGGAAGGATTAGCACCCCCATCTTCCAGGTGAATCGGTATCGAGATGCTATCTTATTGTAAAAAAAAGAGAAATTTAGGGCGGTTAAATTGAAACGAAAGGGGAACATCAACAAACCACTTTTGCTTGTGGATGGGCTTTTAGGGCTGGAGATGGTTGTGTCATTTATATCATTTCTCTAGAAGTCCTAGTTTTTACACAGATTGGGGTCCTATTCACCTCATGACTTCCCATGATAGAGATCCCTCATGGGTGATTAGGACTGATGCATAGGATTCAATGGGTGATTAGCAGATATCAGCTGATGAAAAGCATCTAATTTTCATATAGATCAATAATACCAATTATAGCATAATTAGAGCAGTTATATTGCTTTGAACAGATTAGATGTAATGATTGAACAGATCAGATGCAATATTTATAGGTCACATATAATAGTAATTATGAAAGTTATAGTAGCTAGGTGCAGCAGTTAGAGTAGTATACCATTCTAAAGATGATAACAAGGCATGGGTTGTCAAAAGAAAGATCATCTGATCATGAGTAATATGAAAAATAATGAGGGAGGTAGTTTGATCATATGGATTCAGCATATTCAAAAGAGTCTTGGAATCTTATGGGTGTAGGCGGGTATTTATATGTGAACATTATGATTTGTGGTTCTAATAAGAAAATTCTAGAAGAGATAGTGGATCAATGTGATGCACCACACAAGAAGGGAGCATTGGATCGAGGTGATCTGTCATGTGACACATGGAATATGTCTCAGATCCATCAGTGTCCTAGATGGTTGAAAAATTATTTCTTGGTATTCCAATAATTTAGGGAATGTTTTGGAGAAAATTGAAGAAAGATGCAAACAAAGATAATTAGGGATTATCTCTTAAACTTATTTGGAAAAAAAATAAATATCCTTCAAACAAAAGGAATATTTTTATTTCAAATAATTCAACTAGGCAATTTACAAAAAAAACTCGTAAAAATCATAATGGAGGAGCAAATTGCACTTCGGTCTGAAAAAAAGGTTTATTTCATAAAGTCCTGAATTGGGCAAAAATGGTTATAAACGGGTGAAATAAATATGCAAAAAAATGTTGTAAAATGTGGGTAAAATGATAGATGTGGAAAATGGATGCAATGTGGGTAAAATGGTAAATGTGGAAAATGGGTGCAATGTGGAATGGACTGCATCATTATCCAGGGAATTTTGAATTAACAATGAATTTTTACTGAGTGAGAAAAATAGGGTGTCAATATTTTGACCATCTCAAGCCAAAGTTTGAGATAACAGTGAGAATTGCTTGCTTGAGCCATGTGTGACCCCCATTTTGGGTCAAGAAAGGCCAAAAGGGTTGGACTCATCAAGGATGTATCTACCAAACCCATAGAGGGTGGATGGAGAAGGTAATATAGTTTCCTTCTATAATGAAATAGCCAATCATAACAAAGATAGGACTAGGCATGAATATTTTCTCCAAAGTAAGGATATTCTCTACCCACGACAGTTATCTATGTGTGACCAATCATTCATGAAAGTGACTCTCATCATTGCTTTAGTTCTAACATAGCATGTTTGATTCTCTCACTAACTCATATCTTAGTGAGAAAAAGTTGGATGTCATAAACCAAAAGTGATTTGTAGTTTGTTGAAAGGAACTAGGATCAGGAGTCTACGATCATTTAAAAATAGTGTCAACTTCTCTTTGTTGGCTAAATTGGACATTATTATAATCCCTTTGTTTCGATGATGACAAACATTTCATTCTTGTGGATCAAACGTGCTACTTGAGTGTTGCAGGAATTAGGTGGATGACAAACAACTTGGAAGATCTAAATGCTCAAATTGCTTTAATTCATGATTGTAATCAAATGTAAAAACGTGTACAAGTATATAATGTACAAGTACTTAGATATCATATGAATCAAGCGTTTAGATCTTCCCTAGTCAATCACAACACTTATATAGGTCATCGCCTACAATAGTGTCACAACTACACACTCATACACACACTTAGTACTTAGTTTAAAATGTTGAAACAGAGTCATTCTCGGTCGACAAACTTCTCAACCGAGACACTCTCGGTCGACAAATTCCTCGACCGAGAATGACCCAAGTAGTCGTTAGACACAACAGACAAAGTAGTTGGGAGTTGGATCAGAACGTTGTAAATACTTTCTCCAGGCAGTCCCTCGGTTGACAAATTGTCGACCGAGAAGGACTCTCGATTGACAAATTGTCGACCGAGAAGAGTTCTGTCTGCACTTTTTAGAGTTAATTAACTAACCATTGTCAAAGCAACTAATGGATACCTAATGGCCCATTGAGAACTTAAAACCCCCTAGAAAGTGTCTAGAACGTCCTTAAGCATTCATAGGTCATTTCTATAAATAGGACAAGCCTTAAGACACCCTAAACACACTTGTGCTACACTTGAGCAAAATACTTGCAATTGGCTATTCATTCTTGAGAGCAATAGAGCAATTCCAACATTGGCTATTCATTCCCATTGCTCCAATTTCGTGTCCTATAGGATAGCATCTCCTACCCAATATACCAACACTTCCATATACATTAATTAGGAGATCAAAACGCTTGATATAGGAAATCAAGCCTTGTGCTACAATAGTATTGTAATTTCTATTTTTCCTTCTTGTTCTTTTATATCCTTTGTACTCTCCTTGCTACTCCTAGGGTTGGAGGCTGTGGATTAGAGAGGGTTTGACTTCTCAGGTGGAGAAGGGTCTTCTTGGTGGAGAAGGTGAACTTTGGACTACATAAAGAAGGCAGTCTCAACAGGAAGCTACTTCAAGAGGAAGGCTACTTCAAGGGGGGGCTTGAGGTTACTTCAAGGAAGGATGCTTCGAGGTTGGTGAGACTGCTTCTAGGTGAAGGTTGTCCGAAGGGTTTGGTGAAAGTGTTGTAATTTTATGTAACACCCTTGCGAGGTAATAAAATTAAATACTTTCAAAATCTCGGTTGGGTAAGAAACCAGGTAGTGGATTGACTGCCTTAGTATTTGCTAAGGTTGGAACCACTCTAAATCCTTGTCCCCTTGTCCAATATTTTTGTGGTTGCTTAATTTGGTTGAATTATTAATAAGATATCACAAAACCCTATTCACCCCCCTCTAGTGGCTTTTCAATTGGTATCAGAGAAGGCTTCAAGGATCTCTAATCGAGTCTTGAAGAATGAAGGGTGGTGGTGTCTACAACCGCAAGCAAAGGAAAAGTATGGACCAATCTTCAACAAGTCGAAATTGGTGCTTAGGAACAAGCCACACAACACTTAGTTGCCCATGGAGAGAAAAGAAGGAAGAGGTGCATAAAAATTGCCTCATTGCTACAAGTAATGAAGAAGAAGAAGAGGTAAGCCTTTTTTATTTATCAAAAGAAGAGCTAATTGCAAGTCTTGAAGAGACACATGATAAGTATATTGAGTGCAAGAAGAAATTAAAGAAATCTAATACAGCAGATGATGAGTTACATGCTAAACTTCTTGCTATCACATCTGAAAATGAAAATTTGTATGCTAAGTTAAATGATCTTGGATTTGAAAAGGATAGCATTATTTCTAAAAATCATACTTTGAAATCATATCTAAATGATTGTACTGTGAAGATTTTTACTCTAGAAACAAATTACGATCTTCTATCTCAAGAAAAGGTTGGATTGCTTGCAAAGTTAAATGATTTTCAAACTCAACCCATCTTATACTCTCATCTAGATTACGATACTATTGTGAAAGAAAGAGATTCTTTATTATCTAATCTAGATCAAGCAAAATTAGATATCAAGAAGAGAATGGATGAGATTGCAAAGTTACCACAAGAAGTTAGTAGATTAAGTAACAATGGTATTCTTGATAAAATCTTAAATGATTCTTATCGTCAAATTGGAAGGAGAGGACTAGGTTATAATCCTAAAGGAAAATCGTATCAAAAACCTAGTTGGAGAAAGACACAAGTACTAGAGAGTCCATATATGTATGTACCTAGAGGCAAATATAGATATGTACCCAAGAACAACCTAGAACAAAATCATAGAAAGAGACATGAGGTTGATTCTATATGTTGTCATTATTGTTTGTGTCTTGGACATTATTCTTTCTCATGTCCTTATAAGAAAAAGGATGTTGAGTTAGTATGGGTTCCAAAACCCCCCAAACTAAATGGACAAAATTAAGTTGAGATATGACCAAAGACTCTAAGTTGTATATCTCTATGTCTATCTCAACTTAACATAATGAGATAACAAATTGATTCAAGTAATTAAAATTTCTAAACTTGAAAATATACATTTTAAACAAATCTACAAGAGACACATATTTGAAAATTTGTCTTAATTAGGGTCCCTATAATCTATTGATTTGAATATGATTAGTTGACATTTAATCAAAATGTTACTTTGATATTCATATGTCTTATCTCAACTAAACTGAGTTTTCAAATTGCATAATTGAATTGAAAATGACCTATGATTTACTTGTAAACAATTGCTAAGAAATAGTACAGAAATAATCTCGGTCGAGAAACTATTCAACTGAGAACACTATCGGTCGAGAATTAGTCGACCGAGCAGGTTACTATTTTTAAAACTTACAACAAATTTGTACAAACCTGTACAAACAGCAGCATTCTCGGTCGAGAAAAACTTCGACCGAGATAAAGTCGATCAACAAAAAGTTCGAACGAACTAAGTTCTACTGAGTCTATTTTTAATTAATCTAACTTGCTATCAATTTTTTATTAATGATTGATTTAATATGCAAAGTGTAGACTTTTTTTACTCTAAACCAAATTTTGAAATTATCAGATTTTACAAGTTTTGTGGTAATTAACTTATATTTTTATTTTTCTATAATTTTCAAAAGGTTTTTATTCGATTCTAGAAATTCTACTAACAATCCATGGACTTGTTTGCAGTTTTTACAAAAAAATGTTTCCGAGAAGAGGGGAAATGGATGGAGGGTCCAACACATTTCCCATTTGTTCTTCATTCTCGAAACAACAACTATGGCAACCATATAGGAGGTGATTAGAGCGACAATGGTGGATGGAATAGAGAGAAAACAAACCTAGCTGATTGCTATAATTTTCCAGCACCTGATAGGAAAATCATAATGTGCTTCCATCCACCCCAACGAAATCGCAAGCGGCAGCACTACGCCAGTAGTAGAGCTTTAGATTTCCATCTCTAGCTACATTTCAGTGCAGATTTCAGCTCCATTTATCACATGGTAGTTATAGCTTTTGTTTTTGCACTTTAGTGTGGCCATTTTGTCCATCATTGTTGAAATTTGACTTTTGGCTTTGCATTTTGCTTCACGGTCTGGAAGTTGAAGATGACCTAGATGTCTGTCGTGAATTGTAGTCTAGATCTTTTTGTCATTTTGTTGTTTTCTCGATCGTCCTTTGGCTACTTGAGCTGATTTTAGTTGATGTGGAAATCTTATGATATTTTCATCATTCTTGTGCAGATGGAAGCTCAAAACTGGCATAAGGAAGATCCCATTGTGGATGATCTTGATGCGGACAATGATGTTGGGACTGAGGTGTACCCATGGTATGTACAGTAACCTACTTGGTTATTCTTTTGTCTGAATTATAAAATCTCTTATTCATTTTCTTCTTGAGCAAGTTTCATGGTGGTAACATAGAGATTTTTGCAACATTCGATCATGTTGTGGATGAATATGAATCAGTGAGGTTGTGGAGCGGGTGATAAGGTATAACCAGGAAAATTTGATGCATGTTATTTCCTTTCCATTTTGTCGAGCTGGAATCACTCTTTCTCTCATGTATCAATGGTTTTGACTTTGTCTTCCACCTTGCTCCTTTAGGCTCTAATATTTTAGAATGTTTATTGGAGGACCCACTAGAATTAGCTAAAATATTTGTATGTTTCTTAGTTGTTGAGGAAGTAGAGCTGCTAAAGAGGACCGGTTTCGATAGCATTTGCTAGTGTGGGATGATAGATAGACCATTTCTCCTTCCTCTAACTGAACAGTTTTCTTGAAGACTGGTCCATTTTGCAAAGGTGATCTACCCATCACCCCAAGTGAGCTTGTTGAGATTACTGGGTAATGGTTTGGTGGATTCCCTATGGTTCTTTGTCTGACTATTAGGAGCAGGGTTATCATCGTATGGTTGGGGTCTTAGGAGTGAACCTTGAGGATATTGAGATATCCTTTAGATATGAGGTCAATTTTACTTGGTTGAGGGCCAAGTTCTTTTCTGAGGGCAAGAAGAGAGGTGCTAGTGATCCTTTTTATGTAACCCTGAGGGTCAAGGCGTTCTTGTATGCCTTGATCATTGGTTGCTTGTTCAACAATAGCATGGGGAATATGGGAGACATTAGTTGTTTGTACTTTCATCTGGACCTACACACAGTTCCCTCCTTTGATTGGGACAGTATCTTGTATGCCCATAGCTAATGCACTTGAGGAGGTGTCTTGTGGAAGACTTCAAGTGAGAGATGGTCTGGTCTACAAAGGGTTGTAATGGCTTTGTAAGCTTGATTGTGGTATTTCCTTCACATGTTGCTTATGAATTTTATTTTTTAAGATATTTATTGGTAGATTTTATCGATGTGTTTATTTGCTAATGTGAGGATATTATCACTTCAAGACCCACTGACCCCCCATTCGGAGCAGTCTAGAGGGCTATCTATATGCATCCCTCCATGCTTGTAAACATTGGTCAGCTGTAGTAGTAGGGTAAGGGATGATAAATGGAGGGGTGAATGGAGATGATTATCGTAGTTGAGGTATGTGTAGTACTTTAGCACCATATTATATTGTACACATGTACTTTAGTTGAATCCATTTCATTGTTTCTCTGAGATCCAATTCAGGATCTTCTCTAGGTTCTAGTGTGGCGAGGCAACTACATCTAGTGCAGCCTATTTTGAGGCATTGCCTCTGGATGCTTGTCGAATCTAGTTTGAGTCTCCCTTTTGGAGTGTGTTGTATATGGGCAAGTGTGTTTCTTGTGAGAGGGTTGGGGGCTAGCACATCCCTTTGAACCTTTGCTTGGGCTGATTCTTCCTGGTCTTGAATTATGTCAGGTAGCTCAGGGTCTGATGTATGGTCAAGCAAAGAATGAGGAGTACCTAGAGTGGTACTATGTGCATGGTCAGTTGGTACACTTTTATAAAGAGGTGTATGTTCATAGTCATCATCCTCTAGTGGTAAGTATATCAATTGGTGTTGCCTCTATCTACTTGTCTTAGCTTGATGTGCAATTTCTACATGTGATTGACTATTATTCTATTGAGGAGCAGGATGATCAGGGGTATGAGTTTCATTTTCCACGCCCAAACACCTAAGGTTTTGCTTTGTCTTCATGTTGATTCTCATGGCTTTGATAACTTCCTCAGGTTGAGGCCTCACCAAGATTTTGGCATGGGAGGCTCATTTCATTTCTCATGTGACTTTGGGTAGACCTCATCCTTCCATGGGGCAGATGAGGCTTCAGATGAAGTTGGTGGATATAGTCAGTCCTTGGGGGGGGGTATTTGGTTTTGGTGACTTCTCCTAAGACATCCCAATTCAGACTCTAGATCCACCATCATCCAATGTCGAAGCAGGTTCCTGTCGTCATAGGAATTGCCTTGATTTTGGATATTCCTTCGAACAACTCCTCCTTAGGTCATTAGTGGTCCGCTAGCGGTGTTCACTTTGACTAGAGTGATGAATGGTGTTCTTGTGGCTCTTATTCCACTGATCATTAGCCTTTCACTAAGCACTTGACTAGGTGGCTGAGGATGAAGCTGAAAAAGTAGTAGTTGTCTTTAGCATCTTTGTTTTGTGATGTATTTTCCTTTCTTTCAAGATAAGTCATGTATTAGCTATTATTGTGTTTGTATGACTCTTTTAACTTTAAATGAAATTCTAAATTCAAGTGAAAATAAAATCGTGAGGTGTTGTGAACTTCCATTCAGAACTAGATTCCAAGAGTTTGAATTTTTGGTTAATTGCCTCGCTGCATATACCAATTGAAGGTGGCAGATTACAGAAATATGTCATCCAGATGGGACACAGAGTCCTCCTCGTCTAGGGATGCATGTTTGTGTTTATCATTGATGTCGATGTGTGTGGTGGATTGTGTCATTCTGCCAGGGAAAAGGACAAGAACACTTTTGTCTCTGGAATGTGAATATGTCTTATTTGAAGCCTATAAATAAGGTTGTATCCTTTTTCCTTTTTGCACATCTTGCCTTTGATGACTCTAAGTCATGGGAGTGAGGAGATATGGGAAATCTGACTTTTGTGGCATCATCTCATTAACAATCATTGGTGCTTCATTGCATCACTGATCTCTCAAAGACTAAAGAGGTCAAGTTGGAGAGATATGGCGTGACTCATCACCTTTTTCATCTGGCTTATGCCCCTATTGTGAGAGAGTTGATGATGGATATGATCCCCTTCTAGGATCCTCTTAGTCACTCCTTTTGTTTTGGAAATGTTGTTCTGACTCCCATCTTGGGACATGTCTAAGATTACTCGACTTCCCTTTCTTGGCTGATGGTACGTGGTACCCAAAAGGTCGAGTTACGTTGTTGATGTAAGGAGTCTACTTAGTGTGAAAAAGTCCCAAGTTGCTCAATGACTAACTAATGATGGACACTTCATTCAGATGACTACCTTGTAGGATTTGTTTAATAGAGAAATGTGTGGTGGTGTTGACTCTCCTCATATGCCGCAGTTGTGAGCATATACCTTGATAATCCTGGTGGATCTATTATGTGGAGATATTTTTGGGAAAGTGATGGATGCTATTCTGGAACCATGAATTCCCTTTGGAGAATAGAGATTCTCATTTCTTTTAGATTTATTGATTTGTATGAGTGTTTGGGTGAAGCACAATTGACTGAGAAGATGAGGGGACCCTTCAAGTCTTGTAGAATTATCTTGGAATGAGTATTGGTTCCAATAGAGTGACAGAGCCTTCAAATCGTCATTATAGCAAGGTGAAGGTGTTTTTGTCAAAGCATATCCAGGTTGGTGAGCCCCTTAGGCTATGTGGAGATCTGGCTCGGTGGAGTGCGGGTTTGATGTCCACAAACATGCACTAGGGATGGATGGAATTTCAACTTGATAATTCATCTTGCAGCATGGCCATGCCTAATTTTCATTGGTTGATCATCATGCTAGGTTTGAAGGGTTGTTTTGCATACTACCATGTGTTAGTGTTGAGGAAATTCAACTGTTGACAATGTATGTATCAAGTTAAAACTTTTCCCCCTTTTTCAATAAGATGATGTTAGATTCTCAAAACATTTATGAGAAGATGGTGTAAATGTGGTTGAACCAGAAGAGGCTGACTCGAGACTCCTTCACTGTGGGTCAAGATTGCTCTCCTAAATACTTTTAGTGACTTGCATCGACACCTTCAGTGATATTGACTTTTGATTCTTCAGGGGAACCATAATGATGTATACTTTTTCTTTCATGTATATTTTAATACTAGAAATTTCACGTGATTTGCATGTGATCATTATGTTTCATCAATCCTTTAATCAACACAATCATATATTTGTGAGCTGTGTAATTCCAAACAAACAAAAATCTCTACTCTACTTATCACTCTAGTATTTTACCAATAGTTTTCTTTGTGTAATAGTATTTATGTTGTCATATGGATTCCATGTTTACATAAAATTTATAGGAAAATCATAAATGTCTATTCATATGTCTAAATCTCATAAAAATTATAATGATTACCAAAATTAATATAATTTTTCTCTTATTTTACTTTCTTCATAAAAATGATAAGAACTTGTTGACATCAATTGTGTATACATTTTTTCAAAATTTATCTTATCAAACTTCATTACTCACTTAATTCATTACACTAATTGATACAAAAAATGTAGTATCTAATAAACTCTCATGAGGAGAGATGATTAATATTAGTATCTTGAAATTTATAAAAAATGATTAAACAAATGTGTTTTTCACTTTAAGTTTTGTTAAGAGTTGTTCACATTGCCTTTCAGTCATTTATCCTATACAGTTAACAAAAATGAGTGTTCCAACTACATTTTAAAAGGGTAGAAGTTTCTTTTTTTTAAATAAATTCCCCATGCCATCCTAAAATGTCATTGATCCAAGGTATTTTCATTACATAAGAAAGCGATGCATCTTGGCCACATCGAGAAACACTTACTCACATACATTTATGAAAATTTGAGATATTAAATTAAATAATAAAAAAATTATCATAAAACTTCATTAAATAAAATGTATGAACTTAGATATCTCAAAATAAATAAAAAATAAGTTTCCAATGTTCTAGATACAAAAATCATGATAAATCTAATATACATTCTAAGCAATCACGCTATACATAACTTGTGCATTAGAAAGTGAACTTGATTGGCGGTTTCCATGCCATTTCTTTCTCTGAGGAGTCCCTATGAAGATATGTATATGTAATAAATAAAATTATGTTTGAGTTTTTCATGAAGAAGAATATTTTTTTCTACAAGGTGTATCTTTTTCATGTTTTAGGGATACTATTGATGTCTTAAAGAAACTAAAAGGGGGCTTCACAACACAATTCTTTTTTTATCAGTCTTGCAACACAATTATAAGATAGTTTCCAACCAAAACATTAATTTCTTTGTTTCCTAAATGTTTATACTTTACAAACAAAAGTTGGAAGTTCAAAGTTCTATGAACGATTTATGTATTATAAAGACTGAACAAAAACTAACAATCCATTCATCCTTTGGAACATTTCTTTTGGATTTCGTAGCTTGTTAGTAGTGTATAAAATAGGAGATGAGATTTGTTATACTAGGTTTATATATTCTAATGGAATACCTTTTCCATTATAAAGTATGTTGATATCTCATGTTTTTACAAATGATATTGTAGAATAGTAGTTTTAGAATCAATAAAGAAACAAAATCCAAAATAAAGAGATGTTGGTTTATATGGAAGTTACTTTTAGCTCATATTTGACTGCAAATTGTTCGTTGATATCTTTAGTTTATGGAAATGATTTCAAAAAAAGGGGAGACATCTAAAAAATATTTAGCATTTTGCCATTATCATGGGATCTAAACGTGATGGTGAAACAATTATTTACCTAGTAAATGTCACCTTCATTTTAGTTCTCACCTTTATGAATGATATTACATTTAAAATAATATAAAATGTAGGATAATACAACAACGCTTTTCCTTTACGTAGAAACTCAACATTAACTCACTTAGAATAATTATAAAAGCCATACTTGGAAATCACTATACTTGTCATTGACTATTGCGTATGAAGACTATATAATATAATTAAAGATATAATATAATATCCAATGTTCCATAATGGTAGGATCAATGTGGAAGATAGTGGAATTGATGTTATGGGGAAAATTGACATTGTGAAGAAGGTATACATTAAAAACAACCGCATGATATGTTTTCAAATTTTCTAAGAAACCTGATATAAACTTTTGAAAAATAAAATGTAGTTTAGCTTGATACATAACAAAAGTATACAATACAAACACCACTTTATGGGATTTCAAACAATTATATTAGATGTAAACTTTATTCAAAGTGAATGGTAGGAAGTTTGGGTTGTATTCAATTTTTTATTGATCTATTGGGATTTGTTCTCTAAATTTTGAGATAAATATGACAAATTTTATATTATCGTTGTGGGATATTTAGACCTATCTATCTTTTTGGATGATACATGATGTTGTATAATAATGTGATTGGTTTTTGTTTCACCAAAAGAAAAAATGTGACGAAGTCTTGTTTTCATTTCTACATGATATATATGGACAAAAATTATTCATGTTGATTTTTTTAACTTTTTGAATAATCTTAACCATTCTTTCTTAGAAATAGTTCTGTACTAAACCCTCTAAAATTCATATCTAAGGTAAATGTAAAATTAGACCCATAACCCATGGGAAAATGTTATTCAACTTTGTGTATCTAGTGAATTGCATAACATAATGAATTTTAAGTGTAATTAAGTGAATGGAATAATTAGGAAAATATAAAAGTAAAAATAGACGAAGTCAAACAATATTGAGTAGTTTCCATTAGTCTATAGAAAAAACAAAGAAGTGTAATACAATAAATTGGTATTTGGTAGTAGTCAAAGACTTCTGGCAGAGATGAATTTAAGTTGACTAATTTGTCTTGAAATGTAGATCCTTAACAAAAATGTCTATATACAAGATTCAAATAGGACCACGGACATCCACACCATGTCAATGGTAACTTGTTTCATATATCTTGATAATTATACCACTTCTTATATAAAATATTATTATATGGTCATTTATGAAATAAAACTGTGAATATTTCTCATGGTGCCTAAATATGAACGAGAAAGAATAGGAAAAATTGTTTATTCTATAAAGAAGAAGAAAATGGTTTTGTGATGCTCAAAAAAATTTATAAATTAGTTAACAAGTGAATATATCAATGTATGAAATAGGTGGGGGTAGTATGAAAGAAAATTAAAACCACTCACATGGTCATTCAGGGATGGCAAAATACAATCAACAAAACATGGTCGGGTCTTCCTCGATACAATGTTGAACCAGTCAAGTCACCAGGTCAAATTCATATCTCACCACAAATCAGTTTCAACTCAACTTATTCTGTTAGACCTCATGCCCATCCAGTTCAATCAATCGGGTTGGATTTCAAAATTTTAATTATCAGTATGATGTTCTTGATTTTCCATAGAAGAACTATTAATAACTTGCATAGTTATAATCTCAGAACTACATAAATAGAGATATTACATCCTTTTTTTCATATTTTTAATATAACAAAATCATTTCTTTGTAGTCCTCATAGGGAAAGTAATGGAGGAAAATTTAGTCAATACAAAGTAAGACACTGACACACTATGATATCGTCCTAGATTTGCAAGTTGATTTATATTCTACATGTCGCTAAACATTTGACCATATTCCTCTAACTCTAAGAGCTTCTTAATATGTAGGAAGAGATGAAGATCGATGGAGTTAAAAATCTACAAGTTTTTAGAAGATATTCAGCAAAGGCATGCTAGATTAATTGAAGCTGAGGGATTCTACTTGGACTTAGAATGACCAAACATGCATCTCAATATATAATTAACTCTCACATGACATTGTACTTCATCATCTGCAATAGAAACACAAGTATAGGTGGTGATGGAACCAAGAAAACACTTCATGCAGTGATGGATACTCTGTCATCCTACTCAACCTAGTGCAATTCAACGAAGAGAGAAGGACAACAATATATCAAGTTATAATGTAGATGGTTTCAAATTTTAATTGTGTGGAACACAACTTATAGAGATTAATATAATAATGTAACTAACAATAGAGGAAGATTGAAATGATGATTTTCAACGTGAAAGAAGACTTACAATTATTGATCTTTTATTTATCTTATTCCCTTGATCACGAACCCAAGGACACACCCAATCTTTCTTCTAGGAATTGAATGTAAAATAATCATTGTGAGATCATGGAATTTAGTAGGAGAAACAATCGTGGAGACCAACCTACTCTTTCACTTGGTATTGTGCTAGATGTGGAATCTTCTTGACATGGGATCAGTTGGTCATTGAGGGTACACAAAATTCATGCAATGATATTGCAAAATACAAAGGGGATGTTGAGTTCTTCCTCCGTTGCAAGTAGCTTGATGTAATAAATTTATTTATTGCACTTTCCCAGGGGCATTAAATCTGTACTGGATCATTTTGTTTGTGAAAATATAGTGTATGTCGAAGGCCTTGGTTATCCTGAGTGGAGAAGTACACTCACCAATATAGTTTGTAATCATGAAAACATCAATGGATGATCAAAAAGTTTTGGTGATAACCTTAGGTTTCCGCTTTGCTCAATGTGTTTAGGATGAAGGCGCCTACAAAGATGATTGGAAACCTTTAGCCATGTATAAACCTATAGTTACCTTTAGCATTATTCCTTCATTCTGCTTGCTACTGGGGCAAGCATCATCTCCAACCACAACGGCCTGTGTTGGCTCCTTCTTATCAAGAGAAGAGTTGCTGTTGAAACTGTAGGATTTCTCCTTTTTGTCATCCAAAATCCAAAAGTTTCTACCCCTTGAGATAATCCATTGATCTACTCTTAGGTTACTGTAGATCTTAGGTGACCGTCTGTGTTTCCTCGTACCAGAACCCACAGCAAGAGAGAACGTCGTTTCATGTTAACTGCTTTTAGGTTAAGGTAATTTTATCTGAATGATGCATTGTTATCAGTTATATCGCCGGATAATGCAATACTTCATAAATGATAACAAGCCATTTTTAATTGATGAGTCCAACAGAATAAAGAAATGGGTAGAGAGAGAGAGAGAGCAGATCACAAAGTCCGGAAAAATGTGGTATATACAGGGGCAGAAACGCTTCTTGGAAAGAAGTAGATGGGAAGGAGGTGTTCCCAACATATGAAATCCGAAATCTATATGATTGATGACCAAAAACAAATCGACATAAGCTCCAGATTATTCTCGGTTGGATGATTTGTTAGAAAGGAGATCATAGTAATATTCACCTCAAGGACCTAATTCGAAACACATATTCTAAATATCATTCAAGGAGTACCCATAGCCAATGTCGCATGTCAGGAACAAAAAACTCTTTGTTTCAATAAAATAAACTCATTACAACCTTGCATTCTCATTCTGATATCTACTATTCTACTCTACTAAATGTGACCACTTGGATGGTTGAATCCCCAAGATCTTTAAGATATCTCTCATCTCGACTTGTTGGTATATGTTTCCTCCCTCTAAATGTTTGTGGCCTACTTTTTAATGAGGAAGGCCCTCATTCTATAAGAGAAGTTGGATAGAGATCTCTATTGGACATGTATGTCACTCTAAGTGCTAAATTCATGCCATGTAGGAGGTGCATCTGAAGCAATTCCCAACCCAGGTGGGCCAAGATCTAGGTGCAAAATACACCCCGACAGGCCTCATTCCCAACTTTCTTTAATGTAGTGATCCACTACAAGCATGTGTCCGCTAGTTTTAGGGTTTTCAAATGATTTTTGGTAATGTGCCCACTAGTCCTGGGTCTTTTCATTGAAGCTTTTGATCAGAAATTGATACTTAGGACTTAGTATGAGAGATTAAAATTCTATGAGGAATGAATGAGGTTTTCCTAGCTAGGGTTTCATACCTCAAGACTCTCTATTTAACTGATACAGAGTTTGTCTCCACTTGATGAGGCAAGGATAGCTTCAAGGGGGTTCTCCCTATTCCTTCTCCCAACAATAATCCCTTTTGAGTAAACAATACTATGTGCATGTGTTATATCATCTCCCTAGGTATAGGTGTTAGGATATTGACTGTGAGGATCAGATGTGACTTGCCTCTAGGGACCCATAGCATCTACCATCCTCCTATGATATATCTCATAGGGCTACACCTTGCCTTTCTCTACTATCATGAATATATTTGAGTGCATTATGTTAGGGTGGGCCTTTTTAAGGAGTTATTTTTAGGTTGGTGAACCGTTGAGGAATTAGGATAATAGTCATTTTCATTTTGTCCTAGGACCTACTTTCTGCTTTGAGCTTTCTGCTTCAGGGTGCATCGAGAGATGCGGTCAGGTGTTTAAGTAGATTTTAGGCATATCTTTCAGAGGGGTAGGAGCTTTTGGCAACCTTACATAGATTTTTGTAAGAGATATGATCATTATCATAGTTTGGATTGGTCAGTATTAGTAGCATTTGATGAGGTTGTCATTTTTTTGACGAAGATGAATGTATCCATTCATGTTTTTCAAGCATAGGTCATCCCAGTCATAGATGACTTGGACAATGTAGGGTCCCTCCCATTTAGGGTTGAACTTTCCCCTGGAATTAGCATTCTTGATGACTCACAAAATAAGTGTGCTCTTCTTAAAGCTATGAGGTCAAACCATCTTATTGAATGGTTGATCCGTTCTTTCCTAGTAACATTGTGTATAATAAAGGGACTTCGTCTATTGTTGTTCAAGCATTTTGAGGCAGTAGATTCTAACTTGATGCTACTCAATCTCTAGATTAATTGCTTCTTGTAGTATGTCAAGTAAACGGATTAGCACCTCAAATGGTAAGACTGCTTCCATACCATATACTAGAGATTATGGTAGCCCCTATGGAGGTTGTGATAGACCCTCAAGGCCATTGAAATATGTTCATGCTAGTTGGTATGAGATCTTACTATCTTCTTCAAAATCTTGATCAAGAATTTGTTGGAAGCTTCTAGTAATTACTCATCTGAGGATTTTAAGGTGATGTTTGGTAGTGTTTGATCCTTGAAGAGCTTAAATACTCCATGAAGGTCTTGGAAATGAAGTTTATACCTATTTTAGAGATGATATCAAGAAGTACTCCATCTTGGTATCATGTTGTTCTTAAGGAACTTGATGACCGGATGGGTTGATGCTTGGTGATAGACACTACTTCTAACCATTTGGTGCAGTAATCAGTTGTGATTAGAATGAACCAATTTTAGTTTGTTTCCTTACTATTAATCTTACCAATCATGTTGATTCCCCAAGATGAGAGTGACCAAGGCATGTCCATGTTTTAAAGTTGATTTGTGGGCAAATCAATGTAGTACTCATTGATTTGGCAAGCTCAACATTTGCAGACATGTTAGCAACATTCCACTTCATTGGCATTCCACTAGTACCCCAAGGTTGTATTTTTATGGATAAGATAACTCCATTTCTCATGTTTCGCATGACCCTACATGGACCTCCTTTATGAGAGTTTTTACTTGTCTTGTCAACATGTCAAAGAAAATTATGGTTGTAGGATCTATGATATAGTTGTTCTACCCCTAGGATGCAATGAGTTTCTCAACATTTTGAGTGCTAGTTGATCTCATAGGGAGAGGTTCTCAAGAATGACTTGGTTTAATTGATACATCTTGATGTCATGGAATAATGTTTTTCCTTTGTCATTAGGTGCATTGTCAATGACCATGCAGTAGGTGGGTTGAGAGATTGCTTGTGTCTTGATAGAGAAGGCCTTGCCTACCTAAATGTTGAACCATGAAGCGAAGGTTATCAAGATGTTATAAAATGCATTTTTCTCTCTTCTTATGAAGTGAAAGGAGATGTGCTCAAAGACTCAAGCTATAGAAAACATATGTTTTTATATGGCACTAGGTTTTGATGGTGTTTTGTCTAGATAATTTAGACTTGAGATATTAGAAGAAGAGAGTTTCCATATACCTAAAATCAATGCGCCCCTTACTATCTTGTGAGGTAGAATTGGAAGATGCAAGCTTCATACTCAGGCATATTGTTAGTGGATCGAACTCTAGTCATATAGCTACTGGTAGCTTCTCTCTATAGGGATTCTGAAGGACTATGCCTACTCTATGTAACACCCCTGACCTGGGTTATAACCTATCCCTGGAAGTTTTGCCTAAATATGTAATTATATACCTGTGAACACTCCCTGGCATGTAATTAAGTTCCTCAGGAACATTTACTTTCAATTTTGCTCCTTTTTGTATAAAGTAGTAGCATTATGTTGTATGCAGGGACCTATGCGCAAATTACCCATTTTAAGGGTTTAACTTGCAATTTTCACAAAATGAGATGTATCTCTGATGTTGAAACATCATGATGATGCCTATGATGAAGTTTGAGGGATTTCCCAAGCTTGAGCACCAAGGTGCAGCTGTGGAAGCAATCCCCATGCTTAGAAACCCTAATTTGGGTAAAATGCAATTTACCCAAATTGAGGGGTCCAACTTGTAATTTTCACCATCTAGAACATCTTTTATGACTCTTGTCATCATTTAGAGTAGAAACGATGAAAGGGATACATCATTTAATAATCAGATGAGAAAAATGATCTTTGTGATAGAAATCACCTAAAATGGGTATGAAAACCTTTCATGTGTGTACCCTAGTTGATGGTTGGATTTCTTTATCCTTAGATCTTGAGCTTTCATGAGATTTGTATAAGGATAGATGGTTTTGGACGTACCCTTGAGCAAAGAGGGACCTAGATGTGATTTCCAATTTTGTGAGGTCCTTAGGGTGTAAAAGGGGCTAAAGTATATAAGCCACTTCTTTACAAGATAAGTGAACGATCTTTCCTTCTCTTCATTCTCTACTTCTCTTGCTCAAACGACCAAGGATAGCTCTGGAGCTCAGGGGGACGACCAACCTGTTCTAGGTAAGAGAACACCACCTTCTAGCTCGAATTCATGGAGGAATTCACTATCTAAGGTTGGTTTTGTGGATAGCTTACTTAGTCTTCTTGTTCTAGCCGACCAAACCAACGTTTCCTTGGAGATTTCACCCCTGACCAAGTTGTGGAAGCTCAAGGACGCCATTAAAGCTTGGAGCTTGAAGGCTTGGAGCTCTAAGATCAACCTTTAGGCGGGTTTTATAACTCTAAACTCTTGCTTTATATGTATGCTTAATTCTTGCAATTTACTTGGTAAATTCTCCTTCTACCACCCTTCTTCCTTGCACGTTTGCAAGCAAAACAGTGGGAGAACCGACCTTGCTAGAGGTTGAAGATGAGGGGCGTGATTCCCTATGTTACTTTTTCAAACGACCTTGGACCCTTTTGGTCCAAACGGTTGCAAACCGTTTGAGTTCAAACAGTATCAAACTGTTTGCTCTCAAACGGTCTTGCAAGACCGTTTGGATTGAAATGGTCTCAAGACTGTTTGAAAGAGTTGACCAAGGGACGACCATTTGAGGGTCTGTTCCTAATATATTGAATTTCATCTCTGCAAAGAATCAAAGTCTAATTCTTAACCAATTGGGAGTTGAAGGCACTTCAACATGGAAACCCTAATCGGGTCAAAGGTGCTGATTTGAAACATAGATCTTGTTGAGTTTTGGGTTGAAGGACCCAAACGGTCTCAAGACCGTTTGGGAATTCCTCCAAACGGTCCTAAGACCGTTTGGGCACAACCCAAGACCGTTTGAAGGTCTAGGGTTGAGTTAATCTAATGGTTTGAGGGTCCAATTGTAAGAAATTGATGAAGTTGATGAAAATTGCTGATTTTGACCTAATTGGACTTCAACCCTAGTCAAAACGACTTGGATTTTGGTCAAACTTTGGGCAAACGGTCTCAAGACCATTTGGATGATGTCCAAACGACCTCAAGACCGTTTGGTCCAAGTTTGAGCCCAATTGGAGGTCAATTGATAGGTTCAACCTTGAGTTGATTCATATTGTTGAACATTGATGACCATCCGATTTGAAACCCTAATTGAGAACGATTGAACCCTAATTGGCTTGCAATTGAGGGTCAATTTGATGTCTACTTGACTAAGGCTAACCCTAATTGACTCAATTTATAAGGGGTTAACATAGCTTTGACCAATTGAGGGCTTCAACCAACACTTTCATGAACATTGATAACCTTTGAACCACTTGGAGGTCCAAACGGTTTGAGCCCATTTGGACCAAACGGTCTCAAGACCACTTGGGCTCAAACGACCTTAGGATCGTTTGGTCCAATCGATCTCAAGCTGATTTGATCAAACGGTTTCAAACCGATTGAAGCTCCAAACGATTTGGAAAGTCAACCCTTCTAAACGGTCTTCACCTCTAAACGGTCTCAAGACCGTTTGGATCCAAACGGTCTCAAGACCGTTTGGGTGGTTGAAACCGTTTGAAGGTTGAAACCGTTTGGAGATGTTGGTGATGGTTTGTACTTAACCATTTGATGATGTAATTAGTTCAATGGTGATCCAATCTAAACCCTAATGTTAACCTAGGTCATTAAGGGACTATGTGATTAGAGAGTTAGCCCATGATGGTGATCGTGAGGCAAATTACCAAAATACCCTTGAGGGGTCTAAAAGGGTAAAACCTTGTTCTGACCAAACCCTAATCACATGATGATGATGTCTTGGCTTATGTTAGTCAATGGAGACTTATCTCAACCTGATCTAGAGTGGTGTTATCACCATCTACTAATGAGAGGAGAGAGAAAGTATCCTAGAGAGAGAAAGTACCCTTTTTAAGGTGGAAACTCAAGTGAGATACTTCAAATACACATGAGTGTGCATGATTAGGGTATGATTCACTTATGTGAAATCAAGGAAACCCTAATTATGATATCCAATGAATCTTAATCTTAATTAAGAGCCTTAATGATGATGTTTCTCTTACATGATGATGTAATGAGTACAATTCACCATGGAGTGAATAGTAAACCCTAATTTTAGGGTGATGACATGAGAGATGAATAGTAAACCCTAATTGTTGAATTGTTTACTATTATCAGTTGATTTAACCATGCAGGTTATCATGAGATGATAGTCACATCCAGGTATGGAATACCATGTTATATTCATTAAAAGCATGCCTTAAGCTTTATGAATAAGTGAATTATTTTTGATGCACTGTTAGTGACATCTTTTGTGATTTATGAGCTGTAAGAGCCATAAACACCATCAAGGTCATGCTTGACAGATGACTTGTGATGAGATGACTGAGAACTGATGATTGAAAAGAGTTGGGTCTGCTACATTTATGTATTCTCATTATAGCTGTTGTGCTAATGTTATTGTTTGAAGAACAATGTTTAAAGAATACTGAATGTACCTAACTAATCAAGTGAAATGTAGAGCCCTGATCATAGATCCATCATTGTCAGAGTTTAAATGGTGGTGAAATAGGTTTTCCCCAGGGAACTCCTGGATCACATACTTTTGAGTATGTGGGGTACATGGATGTGTAGAACCTTACATCCTAGTGTAGGTATTTGATGTAGATTCTTGTAGTCCGTCATACCTTCACTAAAAGAGAAAAGGTGAGAGGATTTGGTGTAGATTCATGTAGTCCATCATTCCCCACCACAAAGTCCAAAAGGTGAGATGTATCACAACACTCCCTTAAAGACACAAACACCGCATCGGTGAAAGATAAAAAAGAAATCTTCTGATGGCGAAGAGGGTACAGAATGCCACTATAACTCTAACAATAGCGAAGGTCCAGTTTACCCTGGAGAGCTATTATTAAAGGACATCCCGCCAGATGTCTATCAAACAATCCTCTAACTGACTGAGGAAGATGAGGTCATAGGAATCCGGCTCTTTTAATGACCTATGTATGATACTGATGTGACTTCTTAGCGATCAGTTGGAGTATGAGTGGTAAGCCTCATCTCCACAGGGCATAACAATAATGTTTGAAAAACATAATCAACAGCGTAGTATATCTGTTAGAGTTATCTACGAGTTATTTGATTGATGTTACCTTGAATAGTGTAGATGTTCTCATATTTCATAAATGATTGAACACTTGCTTATCATCAAAACTGTCAGTGAATACCTTGAAGGCTTTTATTGCTTTAGTTATTCCCTACCTTGCTTATAAAGCTTCTAGTGGAGAGTTATAACTCTCGCTGGGGCAATTATGTATCATTGTCTCACCCCGTAGACTTCTACTTTTTAGGTCGTCGTCGAAGACGGAGGAACAAGAATTCAGGTGACCAATCCCAGCAACAGCAGCATCAGGAGCAGTAAATCTCAGGTGGAGATTCAGCCTGCTTTATGGTGTAGTATAGAGTCAGTCCTATGTGTCCTCTGTACTCTCAGGTCCTGGTGTGTTTTGAGTATGAACTCTTGAGAGATTTTGTATCATGTTGTATATAATTACTCAAGAAGTAATTTGTCAGTGATGTAAACAGTTAAATCCTTTTTCTATGGAAAAGGTTTGTGGTTTCAAGCCCTTGTCTCGAAAAGTTTTAATTTCCTGTAATTTTTGTCTTTCGGTGTTTATCGATTGCTTCCGCACATTTATAAATCGGGATTAATTCGTGGTTTGGAGATCGGAGCCCACACTCTAGCTCCTTTTTTATTTAAATCTCCATAAAAGAATATGGTCCACATGTTTGTGGATGGATGAGTCTTAGTATATGGTAGATTGTTCATCCCTATGTCTTCGTCTGAGAACTCATACTCATGTGTTTCTTTGCCTAAAAGTGGGGAGTCTACTAGCTAGTTAGACAAGGCATGTGTGTGACTTCCTTCATTGGAAGATAGGTAATGTCAACCTTTAAAAGCATTACTTGTCATTTAGCACATCGTATGGTCAAGGTTGGGCGATCGCACAAATTGTGGAGGGGATCATGCTTGGCGATTAGCTATATAGGATACGTCATTAGGTAGTGCCATGGCTTCCTCTTGGTGTGGATCTAAGACAGGAAATATTTTTCAATTGTAGTGTAGAAAGCCTTAGTATCATTAAACTTCTTGGATAGGTAGTGGATTGTGTGCTCTCTGTTAGTTGTTTCTTATCTCACAACTCTACCCATCAATGTCTCATAGACTAACAGTTGTAGAATGAGATGATAGTCTGGCATGGCTAGCCTTGAGGAGAGGAACTAGTGAGGTAGTCTTTAAGCTTCTGAAGCACTCCTTTGCATTATTTGTTCAATCTTGAGTCTAGTTTCTTCATGAACAACTTGAAGATGGGTTTACAGATAGGCATGAACTTGGCAATGAATTTGCTGATGTATTGGAGATGTTAAGTATGCCTCATATCTCGGGCTCTATTCTAGGGGATGGAATCTCCTAGATATCTAGATCCTTCCTAGGTTCTACTTTGTTTCCTCTTTGACTGACAACATAAACCAGGATGTAACCAGACATAGCCCCAATGGTGCATTTATCAGCATTCAGTCATATGAAGAACCATCATAGTCGTTGAAACAACTTCTCTAGATTGGTGACGCGGTCTTAAAGACTTTTTGTTGGTATAGTATGCCCAGAGAGCTAATCATATGATGATTGCAATGAGGCATATGATACTTGATTTGATAATGATAAAGGTAATTTCGTCTATTATTATTATGACCGTATCTGAGCTTAATCAGTAAGTTAGATTTTATGTGGATGATTACATGCTTTACTAGATTGATAATTACTTAAACATGATTAATGATGATATCTCAATCATGATATGTTAAACCTAATGAGAACCCCAAGTATGCTATCTCTTTGTATAATTAGGGTTTGAGAAAATATAAACCCTAGTCGACTGAAATTTGGGTTTTCACCAAATAGACTCATGTTGGGGAGGAATGAGAGATGTATGCAAAGGAGAATGAGAATGGTAGTTGAAGGATAGAATAGCACGGCCATGGTGGGTAGCACGGTCATGGTGGGTCGTTGGTGGCACGAGTATTCTAGGCCACACGACCATTTTGAAAGAATTGAACTATTGACCAACTTTTATACTCAAATCTGATGAAACCAATGCACCACGGCTGTGGTAGGCAGTACGGTCGTGCTGGGTCCATCTTAGCATGGTTGTGGCAGCTAGCATGGCTATTCTGGGGCATTTACTCTTCAACTGACATTTATGTAGAATTCTTTTTTTTAACTAAGGTTGTTTATTTATTGATCCCGTGCCCTAGAATAGGAAGAAAGCAAAGTAGTTGTCGCTTGGACATTACAACTGATCCAGGAAGGATGCAGAGAAGTAGAAGAGGAATGCCTAGTTCTTAATACATTCTTTTCTATGCCATATGCAATGACATTTTTGTTTCTAGGAATATAATGCAGCATGCCCCTATTGTTTCTTTTGAGGAGACGATACCTTCTGATTAGGGGTTTGAATATGCCATCACCATCAGTTCTTCCTGTCAAGCATTCCACAGCCTACTTGGAATCTGATAAGATAACATAGTTGCCTATATCCTTTAAGGAACACATGAGCACAGCTTGAATGATCGCATGGATCTTAGCTTCTAGGCTAGAGCATCTCGTACAAGGAAGTCCTGCAAAAATCATGTTCTGTCCCATATTGTCGCAAATGAAGATATCAAGACCTGAGTGACTAGAGTGAGTCTGATAGGCAGCATCTACCATAACCAGATTTCTATGTGGTCGAATATCAGGGCTCTCTTGTGATTGTCTTGGCTGGTGTGTGGTGGTCCAGGATTTCTGTATTAAATGAGACCGTTCCTAGATGAACTTAATTCGACAGGCAAGAGGAACAACAAGGTTCTCATGGATGAATTTGTTTCTCAAATTCCAATTGTACGAATAGGTGACCACAACAGTGTTTGCATCCGGTGTATCTCTCAATGAGGAAGATAGGCAGAAGGTGATCCAATCATCCTTCGACAGATCAAAATGTGAGTTATCCACATAGAGCTTCTTCCATGTCTTCTTGCACTCCGGCATACTCAAAGGGTATGGAGAAGAGTTTCATTGTCATTATTGCACGCGGGGTAGAGGGTGTCCACATCCATGTGACGATGGGCTCGTTCAACATTTGTAAGAAGGGCTTTGTGTTGTGAAAGCCAAAGGAAGACACAGATATGTTCTGAAACCCTAGCTTTACAGATGAAATTCCAGCTGTTGGGTAAGTTGCATTCAGTATCAGACCACAGCCATTGATAAGCAGAGCAGCTACTCATCACGCCCGAGATTTCCAGGGGTCATGACCATTGATCCTCACTTCCATTAGGGAAAGGAGGCAGGATAGTCTTTACCATCTCCCAAGTCGGGCTTGGGAGGAAAGCTTTAATGAAGCCCCAGTCCCATTCACCATTGGCTAGGACCATAGAGTTGTTTGTAATGTATCCAGAGAAGAAGGAACAGTCCATGTGGGAACAATGTCCATGGTCGAATGGTTATCTAGCCACTTGTCATACCACACGTTAGTAGATTAGCCATTATTGATAATTTTTCCACACAGAGGTTGGATATCACTTAACCTGTTATTGATGAAACTCTAGGTAGGATAGTCAGGTTTCTTTAGGAAGCTACCATTGACAGTGTACTTTTCCTTAAGAATCTTAACCCAAAGCTTTTTGGGTTCATTTAGGAAGGACCATACATTCTTCATCATTAAAGAGATGTGCTGATCTCAGGCATCCTTGATACCCAAGCCTCCCTTATCTTTGAATGTTGTGAGATTTCTCCATGTGACCAACAAGGTCTTCCTGTTGCCTGAGCCTGACCAGATAAAGGTACGGACATGTTTATTAACATCATCACAAAGTGCAGGAGATATCTTTACAGTTTGCATGGTATAAGTTGGCAGTGCTTGAAGGGTGCTTTTGGCTAGCGTGATGTGCCTGGTCATAGAGAGATGGCGCATCGCCCATCCATTGATGGGATTTTTTACAAGAGCTTTGATGTGGCCATGCATCTGCTTGTTTAATCTGTAGTGAAGGATAGGGATCCTAAGGTACTTCCCAAGGTCGGATGTCCAAGGGAATCCCAATTTGTCACTCACCAACCTACGTTTAGAACTAGTAACACTGCTAGAGAAGTAGCATTTAGATTTCTCCTTGGAGACAATTTGGCCTGAAACTTCAGAGAATGCTTTGAGGATGT
The DNA here is from genome assembly GCA_963693085.1 of Alisma plantago-aquatica. Classification (NCBI taxonomy): domain Eukaryota; kingdom Viridiplantae; phylum Streptophyta; class Magnoliopsida; order Alismatales; family Alismataceae; genus Alisma; species Alisma plantago-aquatica. The sequence goes on along the minus strand of OY856413.1, from coordinate 370,348,269 downwards.
TATTGATACTTTGAGCCTGGTAGATAGATGCTTCTGCGAATAGCATTATATCATCTGCAAAATAGATGTGTGAACTGGTGTTCCACCATGAATGAGTGTGATAGGAATCCAGGAACCATTCCCTACTACATTGGTGATGGATTGGGATAGATGCACCATGCAAAGAATGAACAAATAAGGACTTATAGGGACGCCTTGGCGTACTCCATGTGATTCTTTGAAGGGTTGCAGCGGCTGACCACCCCAAAGGATGGATGTTTCCCCAATAGTGATAATTTGCATGATAATGTTGATAAGTCTGTGTGGGATCCCCGTTTTCATCAAAGTATCCTTCACAAAACTCCAATTCATTCTATTGATTGCTTTGGAATGATCTAGCTAAATACACATCCACTTCTTTTTGGTGGTTTTTGCTTTCATTGAATGTATGATCTTCTACACAAGAAGGACATTGTCATTGATCTTGCAACCAGGAATGAATCTAGACTGGTGAGGTGAGATCCAGTCGTTCAGGTATGGCTTGATGTGTTCCACAATGATCTTCAACAGTAGTTTGAAGCAACCATTATTAAGGGATATGGGACTCAAGTCACTACAGGTAATAGGTGCCTTGGTATTAGGGATAAGCATTATGTGTGAGTTTGCAGTGGCAACATCAACTACACCTGAGGCAAAAGTATCTGTGATCGTCTTAATCAGAGAAGGGCCAATCTTGGTCCAGTCATTCTGTATGAATTCATTATACACACCGTCAGGACCAAGAGCCTTGGACGGTGCCATCATGAACATAACGTTACAGATTTCTTGTGAACTAGGGACCACTTGAATGTGATCGAGCTCCTCGTTAGTGAGACGCTTGAACACCCCAGGGTACCGGACTATAATCACAGGGTTGGAATGGAAAGAACAAGACATAATTTATGCAAAAAAATCACGGACATGCTTGCAAAGGGCTTTTGATTCAGTGATCCATACCCCAGAGCCATCTTTTAGCTACATAGTCCTATTGTGATGAATGTGTTCTTTGACAAAGGATTGGAAAAACTTTGTATTACTATCACCATGGAGGAGCCAATCTATATGTGCTCTTTGTTTCCAATAAATCTCCTCACTAAGGAGGAGTTGATTATATTTTTCCTACAACTCGATATCAGATAAGTTTGTAGGACCAGCAGGGTTTAGTTCAGTTTGTACCTGGATGCGGCTAATGCGAGAAAGGATCTTATCATTTTCTTTGCTTTTTTTTCTCATGCAATTATGATCCCATTTTGAGGCGGTCCTTTGAAATGCACGTAGAGCATCCTGGAAGGATAAAAATGAGTCACAGTGAGTCATGATAGAAGAACGGAATTTCAGATTAATAGACAACTGGCCTTCATCTTGAAGTATTTGTAGTGTTTCTTTTTAGGACCATTTACGCATAGTAACAGCGGGTTGTGGTCGGAGAGGAGCCTAGGGAGGGTGGCCATTGTGGCTTCACTGAAGTGCCTGAGCCAGTCATTGTTAGCAATAGCTCGGTCGAGCCTTTCAAGGAGGTTGCCTCGTCTGAAAGTGAAGAGGTTGCCTTGTATTCGTAGGTTAGGGAGTCCAATATTCATTAAGACATCGTTAAAATGAGCACAGGATATTTTATCAAAATGTTTTCCTCCATTCTTCTCGGAGATTTTTAGCATGGAGTTAAAATCACCCATGACTACCCAGCTGGAATTGATGGTGGTGGAAATAGCTTTGAGATGATCCCATAGATGCTTCCTGATTGTCGAATTGGGGCTACCATAAACGATAGTTAGGAACCAACTCTTATCTATATTCAAATGAATAGACTTCCTATGGTTGAGAAGGACCTCAACATCACATTTAAGATGGTCCCAGAGGATCCAAATGCCTCCTGAAAAACTAATTGCTTTAACTCTATGAGAGGAGGAGAAGCCCAATTGACGAATGATGTTAGAAGCAGTGTCACCACTGCAACGGGGTTCAACTATAGCGAGAAATTGCAAATTATGAGAACATTTCATCCACTTAATATGACGAATCTTCTTGTCTTGGAAAGCGCCTTGGATGTTCCAGCAACAAAACATAAAGGACGCGAGGGAAGAAGGGTGTTGCGTTAGATAACAATGAGAAGTCCTTCGGACTACCCATCGTGACTTACTTGCATTGGGTTATCAGTGTCTCCATTGGCTTGTTCATCATAAAACTCAAGGGCTTTTTTAACATGGTGATCTCTGGATCTAGCTTCAGTTGCCTCGTCTGGTGGTTCAGTCTCGATGACATCTTTTTTGCCTTTCTTCCAGACTCAGTCTGGGCTAACCACAATTTGGTAGACTACCTTACGATTCCTTAGAATGATGAAGCCATTGCCATTGTCCCTTCCTTGTTTATTAAAGGGTTTGTGAGGGTTCTGCCCTTGGGAAGATGAAGATGATTGGAACTGAAAAGGTTGTCCCGCATCAACCTGATGGGAGTGACCAAATACTAGTTTCATTTCCAACTAGGTTAACAACTGATTCGTCGACCACCTTGGGTATGGATGCATCTTGGCCAGATGAAGCACCAGCCACTTTCTTTTTTTTCTATTTTTGTTTCTTGCTAATTACCTTAGTGAAGCCCTCCTCGTCTACCTCAGCTTTAGAGTTTGAGACATGGATTGGTTTCTCTGCATCCACGGTAGAGGTTTTCTTAGTGATAGCTTTTTTTGCAGTTGTTTCCTCGGCTCTGGTTTCTTGGCGTGGATTGCCATGGTATATGTGACACCAGGCAAGGGAATCAGTGTGGAGGAAGTTGCTTCACTAGTCTCAGCACATAATACCCATTTGCAGTCCTTGTTTGCATGACCGACTCACCCGCACTTCATGCATACCACAGGAAGATTCTCGTACTCAAGACAAAAATGTTCCTCATTGATGAAAACAGTCGGCAGAAGGGGTTTGGAAGTTTCCACTTCAACAGTGATCCGTGCAAACTTCCCTCGATGTCCCTGGAGAGTATGAGTGTTTACCTTGATTGTCTTCCCAATCGAGTTGCCTATGGAGGTTACCAACTGGTTTTGGAAAAGGAAAGCATGCAACTCTAGGGTTCTCACCCAGACGACTAGCTTTCTTGGAATATGGTCAGATGGATGGAAGGCTAGTGACCATGACTGAATGGATAGGTAGTTGTCAAAGATCGTCCATGGCCCCCCGGTCATGGCGTTCAAGTAGATGTCTTGCCTAGAGAACTGAATGATATAGTAATCATTCTCCAGATCAATAACTTGAACTCTTGTTTCAGTCCCCAGATGGTGTAGATCTTGTTGATTAAGGATTTGAAGCCAACATTGATCCCAATGTCTTTGACTACAACGTCAAACTTCCATGGCTCAAGCAGGGGTTGCAGCACCTCATTGCAGACCAAGAAGGATGGGAGGATCCCACTGAGGTCCACATTTATGTCAAATTCCCATAGCATGTCAGGAGAGATCGAGTTTTCATAGGTTAGCATGCTAAAATAACATCTAGAGACTGTCTCGGCATATGAAGGTCTTGCGCCATTACAGACGTTCAAGCTCGTATCCGTCTCCATTGTTGCACCTTCAGACGAGGTGGTATGGGCAGTGTTATTAACGACCCTAGTAGATCTGTGAGCAGGAGTCGCTCCCTCCTGGTTGCCCGTATTGTGATCATGTGGACAATCGGTGTGACCATCTCAATTCATACAACTCAATATGTACTATTGTTATGTATTACCTCTAAGTCACAAAAGAGAGTTCACCATGTTGTTTTGAATTTTTACTATTTTGCTACTCAAATAGCAAAACAGTCTTGAGTTGAAAGACTAGATTCAACAACAATTGTACAATACTACTCACAGCATCCCATTGGATCATGGATGCATAAGGTGAAGCATAATTATCACATTCCATACTATTCTCAAGTATGAACCCACACATAATTCAAGGTGTAACCATCATGTTATAGCATACTAGGGTTTCAACAATAGTAACAGAGTACTCCATGAATGTATTAGTTATTCAAGGACTATTCATACCCAATTACCATCACTTAGTTATATTAAAGCTAGGTACAACAAGCTATACCTCATTAGGGTTACATATCAATGCAATATGGTTATCATCCCTTCTATTCATATGAGTGAATAGGTAAGACAACCTTATTCAGGGTAACCCTCCATTTGTTCCATCATCATTCAACCCATATCACCATACCAAAATTGTACAATACTAAGATGGATTACTAGTATGAATGACTTAAACTATCAGACACCTTTAGTTAACATATTGATTGCACATGTACAACTGAAATCATATGTAAAACAAATTTACATCCCTTAGTATACCTTCAACAAATTATACTTCTAAAAACAAATTCACATATTACTAAAATCCATTGTTATCTCTTATCTCTCTCCTAATTCACTACTACTTACTTTTTGCTACTTATCCTTCTCATTTTAATCATGTAGATTAAACATCCCTAAAATTGAAACATACAAGGTATGAATAGATTATTCATCATTCTTGCTATCACTGCAAGAATTTATTTCATATCACACTTCACTCATATTGTATTTCTCCTTTTGTTCAACGCACACCTCTTATATTTCAAATCTATTTCTTATCCTTTTCTCTAAATCATTTCCATATTGTTTATCTACCTTTCAGATTAGCTACCTTTTAACCCTGGATTACTATCAGTGTTAGTTTACTTCTCATAGTGCAAATTTCATGATCTTGTTTTATAGATATGCTAGTATTCAAGGTCAAATCACTAGTAACAACCCTTGAACTACTACAACTCTAAACATTCTAGGGTTTGGTCCTTATCAGTAGTATGACGTTATTGTGGTGTGACTTTGCTCCCTTAATTTGAAAGTCAAACTTTAGATCTCACAAGTTTTACTAAACTCTTCCTTATCTTATCAATTGAATTTCCTTTCTCTTACTTGGCCATTCAAATAGATTACGTTCTCAATTTACCCTGCTATAGTTTCATCATCATATTGTATGTCATTATTACATTCACTAGATGTCTCTACCATGGTGGTTATGCATCATATATGATTCATTTTCTTATCACTTCATTCCCACATTGCTCTAATTAAGGAAGATATAAAAGAGAAGATGATTTTGAGACTTAGAATTCTTATCTTCAAACATTCCCTTATTACATTTCTCATGTGTAGGTTTAATTAGTTATCAACAAGGATACTTGACTAATTAACACTTGCTTGAATGTCGCAATCTCTTTCTTTTATAATCTATATTACTCCACCATGTTTCAAACCCTTCCTTACTTTCCATAATCCTCTTACCATATACTACTCTTCCACCTGTCATCTTTAACTTCTAATTTTTTTCTTATGATCATGTTGCTTATTCATGTGTATGATCATGTATATCATGTTGCACATATTTCGTTTTATCCTTCTACTAATGTGAAATTAAAATTCTAAATCAATAATCTTTCTACTAGTTTCAACTCTTGTTTAATACATTACATATCCTTCATTTTAAATCAAACGTCTCATGCATGAGTCAAACTTAGTATCTCTTTTAATCAAGTGTTTCCCGCCTAAATGTAGTCTACCTTTGTATGACTTATTCATTGGTTAAGCTACACTGTTGTTCTTCTTTTAGAAACTAGTTTGTTGTTCTATAGAGACTTGGAATCCAAAGGTAGTAAGGATGAATGTATTAACTTCACAATAAAGGTATACATTCCATGCTCTCAATTATATCGTAACCCTCATTCGTTAATCAAGCTAATCATTTCCAACATCTATCTTTGTTTTAACTTAGTTTCTTATCCTAGTATTATGATTTACATGTTCATCTAATTCTCTTTACTTTAACTCTTCTGAAGACTCTTCACTTATATTTACTTATTATCTACTTTACTCTTTTCTTTTATTTTCCCTTTGCTTTGGAGTACATAAAACATTGTGCTCGATTATATAGTCCATTCCTCATGATTGATTCTTACTATCTTGGCCCTTACATACTTTTCCCATTTTTTTTCCATATTTCATATTTAAATTTCATATAATACTAATCATTAAACTTAATCTGAACCTTATGCAGTGTTCCTTTATTCCCAATTAATGGTTTCTCATATGAGGCCCCAAAGTTTGATCTCAGATATCAGTTCCAACTGATTCTTAGCTATTCTAATCTTTCCCATATGTATAAAAATCTTAGTGTATGAACATTCTCACTATGATGTGGGTCTAATTTATCCAGAGTCTACCCTTATTATATTTTCAATAGGAGTCATTAGATCCTAGTGACACACCCTGCCATCCGTACCAGGCCAAACCTGTAGTCTTGAAGACAAGAGCTTCTCAGGATTAACTAACTCCTACTAATATCAAATATGTGGAAAGAATATCCACTTCGGGCAAACTCATTTAACATAACTTTTGGTTTACTTGATACAAAGAATATAAACAATAACTGAATCACTTCATGATACAAAACAATAATAAAGAACCATATATATTCTACAAATTGATAATTTGAATTCATATATTAGAGCATTTCTATTGATCTCTAATCAAAGAAGCAATATAAAGCAAGAGTTGTAGCACATTCTATCTTTAAGATCTTACTCCTTCATTACTTTTTGGTCTCCTAACCCTAATATTTCTATGGTTTCTATCTAGCCCATCCTTCCTCTACATACCTGACCAGAGCATCCTGAGAAGAATAGACAGAGTAGCTTGATACTAGTCAATCTAAGTATTCAAATACTGGGCCAGGATATCTAAATACTCAGACCTCCCAGAGCTGTTCACACATCACCGCTAAATTGTCACACTTATAACTCTGACTTTCTATCCTAATGGTCCCTGATGACTCATCCTAAGCTCTGATACCAAACTTGTCACGCCCACATCCCAAGATTACAACTAATCATGAGATTAGGGTGTAAGTTTGAGGATTATACTTAATACAAAGTGCTCTCCCTTTTTTCATTTCAAACTCTTTGTTTTCTCACATCCAATCACATAAACAAACTTTACAAGAGAATTAAAATTTTATTTCTCTAATATGATCTCAACATTAATGATACACATCCATACATTCATTATGTTTCTCACACTTCCATGTACATATGCCATGACAATCATTTGCATTCTCTCTTACTAATGAAACAAACATACAAAACGTCATTTACAACTCTCTCACATCTATACAAGGACCTAGAGTGACAGGGATCGACTGAACTTAACTGATCTCATACATAACTCATGTGGTAGATCTACTCTGATGCATTGACCTTCTTCAAGTCCATGTGATTTCCCTATAAATTGTGAGTAGAGGGGTGAACCTACTCGCTCAGTGAATGAGTGCTTCAAAGAAACAATCTAAAGCACTGATATAATTACAGATATACTTTTGAGCAATTGATATCAATTATAACAGTAGTAAGCTTTAAAGAGTCTAATCACTAACAATCATAAATATGGCAGAATACTCTAGATATCTACAAGAGTGAATCAATATATGAAATGCTCGGTTGATCATAAAGAGAACTAAAAATTCAGAAACATACAAAGATTAATTGAATAACTACACATACTTGTTTAACCTCTCATTCATCTTATTATGCCCTGAACCCACATGAGGTGTACCACAACATGTGAAAGAATCACAGCAAGCTACAATTTCACTGTACAAGGCTTAGAAGCATGTCCGGGTTCTTGATCCTATCTCTTGAGTAAGACCCCATCTGCAGCGGGCCTCGACACGTCTGCCTCTCGATGGCTAATGGGAGCCACCGGACTCCACCTCTCAACCTAGGTACTCAGGCGGTGAGTCAAAGACCTCAGGCTTACTATGCATCAATGGACCTACTGACCACTGATCACTACAACATGTAACACAGGTACCACCGGCATCCCCTGTTGGTGTTGGGTACCACACAATTGTAAGGAGTTTGTCCTACTGGTCAAGACCCCCACACCCTACTGGTGCGCTCTGACTTATCTTGATCTGGACTACATCCAGTCAGGAAACCATTTACTCCTCACAATGCATGCCTCATCCTGTGAGGATTCTACACTATTCAGGGCATCTACATGTCTAATTCACTCTTTACATTCACAATTCAATCACTTATGACATGGCTCTCACAAGGATTTCATGTGACATAAACATTCACTGAATAAAGACTGCTATCAACAAATCATATAAAATCAATATATGTATGAAACCTTGGAACGGAGCTGAATTTGGCCATTCACTAAGATATCATGCATCAATAATAATATTCAATAAATAAATTCTATCATGTCAATAAAATCCCTTCAAATTAATTTCACGATATCTATTCGTAAATATCGAACTTTCCTTGCATATAGGGTTTCAACCTCTTTAGTGATATATCAAACAAACACTATTCACCATAAATGAAATCTAAGATAGTATCTGACATATATATACTATGAATTCAGATAAGCATTCATTCATAACCAAGGGGATCCAGATAAACAAATTTCTCTATTTAATTATACAACAATTTTAGTCATAGACCATTTCAAACATAGGAAGATTCCATTTCATATCATTTTGCAACAACTTAGATCAAGCAGACAATTTAGGTTTGTAGTCGCATACTAAGCAATTAAAGATTTAGGATGATTTAACCAATTTTCATGCAATATACTATTTAACGGAAGTTCCCACTCATCCTAAGGTGTGAAAACACCTTAAAAACGCAGCTCATACCTAACAATCCCGATCTCATATCAAATCCCTAGCAACTCACCCGATTCTTCTTCCTTTCAACTCGGAAACCATAGAAATGAGAGATTGTGAAGAAAGAGTGAGAAAAGGGGAAGTTTTGATACCATTTTGGATCAAATTAGAGGAGGGACATAATTTTGACATGTGAGAGAATATTCACCATTAAAGTCTATACAAAGAAGCTAAACTTACTTGATTTCATCATATCTCAGACAGAGAAACCCTATATCAACAATTCCACCACTTTCTCCTCTCAAACCTAACTCTCCCTCTCTCTCTAAGTTTTCATTTCTCTGGAATGAATCACAAATTATGAGAGCTACTAGTGTGTTAGGTTGACCACATAGAGAAATTGAGCTACTTGGGGGAATTGCACATTGACCCCTCACTAAACTTTTTCTTATTTCAACAGGTTTTTCTATCATAAAAAAGTTACTGTAATTCGTGTATTTAAGAGATCAAACCTTCTCCAAAAATTATGATAATTTAGGATGTTGTGTATAATTGAGTAACAAAGATTCAATTAAAATTTGAGATCATTCCAAGCTTCTATTAAATAAATAAAAATCTAATAGTACACTGCTATTCAAAATTCTACAGAAATGTAATCATTCTAAGACCAATGAAGCGATGTCCTCTCACCTAGGGTTCTCCTGAGGCGGAGGCTGTGGGGGAAACCTTGGCGGTGGATGGGACCACAATTGGATCGGATTATCAATGTTGAGGTAACACCTTGAAGGGTGCCATTTGAGAAATAGCGAAATCTAGGGGGAGAGGGGTTCTGGCGGCGGCGGCACTTCAACGCCTATAAGGGAATCCAAGGTTGACCATAGAGGAACAATGAATCATCAAGGAGGCAGAGAGTCCAGAGGGCAGTATGAGGAAAACATGGGCAATAGTAGAAAAGACAATGAAGAACAATAAAATGTGGGTTACTCAATCCAGGAAATTGATTTGCACTTCAACTTCACAGGAATGAAGGGGGCACAAGAAAGTCAAACTGTAGAAAGTGCAGACCATCCACTTAGCGATGGACAGCGTCTCAATAAAGAGAAGAGAGGATATTTAAGGCATGAGGAGATGGAGGCGGTTCTCAGCATGACGACTGTGGAAAACCCTAATTAGGAAGGAACACCTCTGCACACCGCAACAACACAAGTACATGGCCTGTCGTACAGCGGTGGTGTCTCGGGCAAACAAAATCAAGGAAAGACAGAGGGGTTCTTGGAGAATCTATTCAAGGATACCTTATTGCTAGAGGATGTCACACTGGGCAAAGCAGACGGAAAACCCACCCTTATGATTGATCAAGCCACAGAGGAAAATCTGGTACAACCATGGCGATATGCTATAGTAGCATGCCTTCTTGGATCATATATAGGGTATATGACCCTGTGAGATTGTCTGAAACTACTGTTGAAGATCTCCGGAGGTAACACCTCAAGAGCATGAAAATATTGAAATGTATATTTCTCTTTTTTTTCCTATGATTGATTGTGGCATAGAAAATTCATTTGTTATCATTGAGTAGTCATGATTTAAACATGTTGTGATTAGAAAAGAAATAAAGGACTTAATGTTGAAATATACATTCAAGTATGAAATATAAGAATATAATAATATGTAAGATTCAGAAGCTTAAAATAAACCTTGAAAGTACTTTTCTTGCATATTTATGTTTCGGGGGTGAAACCTTTTTAGGGGGGGATTAATTATGATCGTATTAATCACTAAGTTAGGGTTTATGTGGATGATTACATGCTTTACTAGATTGATAATTACTTAAACATGATTAATGATGATATCTCAATCATGATATGTTCAACCTAGTGAGAACCCCAAGTATGCAATCTCTTTGTATAATTAGGATTTGAGAAAATATAAACCCTAGTCGACTGAAATTAGGGTTTTCTCTAAATAGGATCATGTTGGGGAGGAACAAGAGAGGTATGCAAAGGAGAATGAAAATGGTAGTTGAAGGATAGGATAGCACGATCGTGTTGGGTAGCACGGTCATGGTGGGTCGTTGGTGGCACAAGCATTCTAGGCCACACGGCCGTTTTGAAAGAATTGAACTATTGACCAACTTTTATACTCAAATCTAATGAAACCAATGCACCACGGCTGTGGTAGGTAGAACGGCCATGTTGGGTCCATCTTAGCACGGTTGTGGCTGCTAGCATGGTCGTTCTAGGGCATTTACTCTTCAACTGACAGTTCTATAGAATTCTAAATAGTAGTACACTAATAGATATTTAATTATTTAATTAAAGCTTGGAATGATCTAAAATTTTAATTGAAGCTTTGTAAATCAATTATACACAATATTCTAAATTATCATAATTTTTGGAGAAGGTTTAATCTCTGAAATACACCAATTACAGTAACTTTTTTATGACAGAAAAACTGCTGAAATAAGAAAAAGTTTAGTGAGGGGTCAATGTGCAATTCACTGAAGTAGCTCAATTTCTCTATATGGTCAACGTAACACACCAGTAGCTCTCATAATTTTTTATTCATTCCATAGAAACAAAATCTTAGAGAGAGAGGGAGAGTTAGGGTTTGAGAGGAGAAAGTGGTGGAATTGCTGATCAAGGGTTTCTCTATCCGAGATATGATGAAATCAAGTAAGTTTACCTTCTTTACATAGACTTTAATGGTGTATCTTCTCTCACATGTCAATATTCCGTCCCTCCTCTTATTTGATCCAAACTGGTATCAAAACTTCCCCTTTTCTCACTTTTTCTTCATGATCCCTCATTTCTAGGGTTTCTGAGTTGAAAGGAAGAAGAATCGGGTGAATTGCTAGGGATTTGATATGAGATTGAGATTTTCAGGGATGACCTATGTTTTTAAGGTGTTTTCACACCTTAGGGTGAGTGGGAACTTCCTTTAAATAGTATATTGCATGAAAATTGGTTAAATCATCCATAATCTTTAATTTCTTAGTATGTGACTACAAACCCTAAATTGTGTGTTTGATCTAAGTTGTTGCAAAATGATATGAAATGGAATATTCCTCTATTTGGATGAATTTCAGATGATAAAATCATATTAGAAATGTATACAATACATCCCAATGAGAATTTTCCAAGTATTCACAGAGGTTATAAGACTAAACTAAAATATAGGGAATTTGTTTATGACTACAATTATTGTATAATTAAATAGAGAAATTTGTTTATCTGGATCCCCTTGGTTATGAATGATTGTTTATCTGAATTCATAGTACATATATGTCAGATACTATCTTAGATTTGGTTTAAGGTGAATAGTGTTTGTTTGATATCTCAGTAAAGAGGGTGAAACCCTAGATGCGAGGAAAGTTGGATATTTGTGAATAGATATCATGAAATCCATTTGAAGGGATTTTCTTGACATGATAGACTTTATTTATTCGATGTTATTATTGATGCATGATATCTCAATGAATGGCATGGAAACCCAAATTCAGCTCAGTTCCAAGGTTTCATACATATATTGATTTTATATGATTTGTTGATAGCAGTCTTTATTCAATGAATGTATATGTCGCATGAAATCCTTATGAGAGCCATATGATAACTGAATGAGGTAAATGAAACCCTAAGGGTAGGGTGTTCAATGAATCAAGTATTATGATATCAATGTTCTCAGTATGAGATGTGGTTATGCTTAATAGTTTAGTTGTGGTAAATGTTATCAGATGGTCTATGAAACGAACGGTTTATAGAGCTAAACTAAGATATGTTGATGTGATGATTGAATTGTGAATATAAAGAGTGAATTGGACATGTAGATGCCCTGAACAATGTAGAATCCTCACAGGATGAGGCCTACACTGTGAGGAGGAAATGGTTTCCCGACTGGAGGTAGTCCAGATCGAGGTAAGCTGAGCGCACCAGTAGGGTGTAAGGGTCTTGACCAGTAGGGCAGACTCCTTACAATTGTGTGGTACCCAACACCAACTGGGGATGCAGGTGCATGGTACCAGTGTTACATGTTGTAGTGATCTGTGGTCAGTAGGTCCACTGATGCACAGTAAGCCTAAGGGTTTTGACTCACCACCTGAGTACCCAAGTTGATAGGTGGAGTCTGAGATATCCAGCGGCTCCCATTAGCCGTCCAGAGGCAGACGTGCCGAGGCCCACTGCAGACGGGGTCTTACTCGAGAGATAGGCTTAGGAACTCGGGCATGCTTCTAAGCCTTGTACAGTGAGATCATAGCTTGTTGTAATTCTTTCAAATGTTGTGGTACACCTCATGTGGGTTTAGGGCATAATAATATGAATGAGAGGTCAAACAAGTGTGTGTAGTTATTCAATTACTCTTTGTATGTTTCTGAATTATTAGTTCTCTATATGATCAACCAAGTATTTCATATATTGATTCACTCTTGTAGATATCTAGAGATTCTGCCATATTTATGATTGTCAATGATTAGATTCTTTAAAGCTTACTACTGTTATAATTGATATGAGTTTCTTAAAAGTATATCTATAATTATATCAGTGCTTTAGACTATTTCTTTGAAGTACTCATTCACTAAGCGAGTAGGCTCACCTCTCTACTCACAATTTTTAGGGAAATCTCATGGACTTGAAGAAGGTCAATGCATCAGAGTAGATCTACCACAGGAGTTATGTATGAGATCAGTTAAGTTCAATCAGTCCCTATCACTCTAGGTCCTTGTATAGATGTGAGAGAGTGGTAAATGATGTTTTGTATGTTTGTTTCCTTAATAAGAGAGAATGCAAATGATTGTCATGCCGTATGTACATGGAAGTGTGAGAAACATAATGAATGTATGGATGTGTATAATTAATGTTGAGATCATATTAGTGAAATAAAATTTTAATTCTCTTGTAAAGTTTGTTTATGTGATTGGATGTGAGAAAACAAAGAGTTTGAAATGAAAAAAATGGAGTGCACTTTGTATTAAGTATAATCCTCAAACTTATGCCCTAATCTCATGATTAGTGGTAATCATGGGATGTGGGTGTGATAATTAGGTTTGTCTCACTCATTAGATGATGGCACATACATGATAGATGTCTAAAGAATGATGTGACGCGATGACATATGTTTTTAGGTTGAGGACCCAAACAATGAGACCATATGTATGATAAGACTACATACAATCTTGTTATGTCCCTAGTCAGATATTACTACGGAAGAAAAATAGACAACATTAATACATAAGACTAGAGTGTGTGTTGACTGATGACAGAGTCTCTTTAGTCCTGATATATGATCACAAGTCAAGCACATTGATATATGTTAGAGAACAGTATATCAAACAGATCCACCTTGAGAGTGATTCATGGATACCATGGAATGGTAGTCATAATCATCTCTCATAGTGATGGTGGTGATTGTGGTTCTTAGACCTAAAATCACAGCACTCGTCACATGTCGTTGGGTACACTTTGACATCATCAAACACAGTCCTGAAACATGGGTTGTTATAAAGGTGATGGTTGCGTGAGTTTGACACATGGGGATAGATTGTGAGTAATGGAGATGGGATTTATCCCTCCTACAAGGAGTATGATATCCAGGGCCCCTTGATAAGTGAGACTGAGAATTGTATGGCCATACTCATGTGATTCAATATATGATATGTGAACTCACATGCATCTCACACAGTCTGCTCTAGTTCAAGGAACATGGATTGAATGTTGAAGAGGATGATGTCCCATGCCTCGAGTTCAGTCCGGATGTCAGAGACAAAGGAACTAAACAATCATGGTAACACTAATCACAAATTGTAGGTTGAAGTTGTTATCCAACTTTCTGAGTTACTTGGTTAGCAATGATGAATTACTAGATTTTGCTTATTGCTTGTGATGCCATAAGTTGTTATGAACATTCAATGCCAACGTAAATTGGAACTTGTAGGATCACACACATAGGATACCCCCTGGAAGAGGAGATTGTCTACAAATGATGTTTAGATTGAGATTGAAGGTGTTTAAGTACTCAATTAAACATACAATTGACTGTCTAGACTAAGAATATCAAGTTTAAGTGTTGAATTAGCTGGTTAGAGTGTTAAGTTGATTGGAGACTGCATTGGAAATGACAGGACTGCCAACCGACCAGTTCACCCAGGTGATCTGGTCAGCTGGTGTGAGCCAACTGACCGGTTCACTTGGTGAACCAGGCAACTTATAGTCCTACCAACCGAGGAAATTGGGATTTTCCTGGTTGGGGGAAAACTTTCATGTTCCACTTGTTCAATTCGATTGGAATAAGGATTAATCTTTGCATTAATTAGACATGATTGAGGAAAGTCAATTGCAAGCAAGTCTGAGAAGTGAAACGACCAGCTCACTTGGTGAACTAATCAGATCACACTCCCAACCGATCGATTCATTAGTGAACCGACCGATGCACCTGACACAGTACAAACTATTCATGGAATTTCTAGATCCTTCTACTCCTGAACAGACTGGGAACCCTGACCTTGCCCTCTACTATAAATAGAGGGGTATTGGGGGCTTCTCAGAACACACAACTTAGAACATTAGTTTCTTACCAAAGTTGTTGTCCTCTCTAATTCTGGTAACTGATAGAGTCTGAGCAAGTGAGACCTGACTAGGGAGGCACAATGAGGGAAAGACAACTATAGAAAAGTAGTATGAGTTCGAGAGAGAAGGTTGGTGCTAGTACACCAATAGGAGGGTCGCCCCCTTCCTGTCAGTTCTTCTAGAATGGCAGGAGTTCCATGTGGTCCGTGTAGACTATCTGTAGAGGCGGGTGATGTCTGCCGCTTAGGAGGACACATCATCCGTAGTCTGTGGTGGAGGACAGAGTCCATGGTGAAGACCAGGAGCTGCACAGACATCGTCCAAGACATGGTGTTAAAGACCGCACATGGGTGCGAGGTATTTTCATTGGGCAAGCCCTAGGACCATGTATATCTCACTAAAAATATCCTTCCCATTACATAGTCGTTGATGTGATCTCCTGTTATGGGTTAATGGCTAATAAAATTTTTGTTTGCACTGCCTACTCGGAGGCCATATAACCCAACAGTGGTATCAGAGCCATGTCAATGTATTGTGTTTTGGGATAAACTGATATGATCGGATTTTGGTTTTATCGTCATTTATTTATTTCATACAATATGAATATTTAAAATGACTAATGTGCATATATGACTATATACCACATGCGACCACAAAATAATATACACATATGATATGGTATATATGCAATTGATACATGTCGCCCTAAAATGGTTCTGATGGTCGATGTGTAGCATTTTTATGGCCTATAAATCCTATGTGTGCTTGGTTGGTTATGGTTATTTGCATCTTGGTTTGCATACCAAGACTCTACCTTCTATTCCACATGTAACTCGAGATAACTCAAGATCCTTTCTCTTCTACCTTTGCTCCCCTCAAATGTAACTCAAGGTTTCCCAAAGATTACATAAAAGTAGGATAGTTTATTTTTTGTTACATCAAAGAAGAAGACGCTCAACACCAAACGAGCTGACCGCGTGGGGGACCGAGGAGTATTGTGAAGGAACCAGATCAACTGGTTTATGGCCCAACCGCTTGTTGGATGTGTCTAGACATCGAAGGCCAGACCGACCAACCAACTGACCAGGAGGTGAGCCGATCGTGTCATAGGATGAGTTGATCAACCTCGAATGGTTCAAGCACAAAGACCTTCATCAACAACATGTTGCATACGATGTAGACCTTAGATGACCGTAATTCCTTGTAGTTCTAAGGAATTATAATAGGATGGCTATAATTATCACTTTTATCAATATTGCATGTTTTCTCGTTGTGGTTACAGCATGTATATGATATGTACTATAAATATGTGGTGATTGGATATGTACATGTACTTATATAAAATCCCTAAAATACAATATTGAAGTCTTAGATGCCTTCCATAAGCGGCACACATGACAAGATTGATCGATCAAGTGTAGGTTACACCAAAGTGTGGTGCACGGTCTATCTCGTAGAAGTGTGATGGTAGACATGTATGTTCTTCCAAAGTAGGGTGCATGTTTATCGTGTCGGATTTTGGGTCATATTTAACTAGTGACTCTTAGAGAGTCTAAGCTCTAGAGGCATGCAGATGATCATGGCAAAGAGTTGTGTATGTCATCCATCTAAGAGTCACATATGATGCAATTGGCATGATGGCCTACCTAAATAATCAAGTTGTGGATGATCATCCAAAGCTTAATCATAATTTGATGAAATATGGATCTTGGCCACTAGAAGGTTGTACGATGCAATCTTATGAATTGATACATGAGGATTATCAATTTGAACAAAATAGTGGGAGAGATATTTAATTAAAGGCCTAATTAATATCGTCAAAATTATCAAATCAAATAAATCCAAAAATGTTTTGACAAAGTTGCAAAATTATTTTGTAGAATCCAAATGATAAACACAAATACATTATTGGTGTGATCAGTTCATAAACGGGATAAACTTCAAATCTATTTTAGGACCTTTGAGAAGTGTTCTCACAAGTGAGCAAAAGCTCTATGTCCTTGAAAGACCATAGCCAGTAGAACCACTCTGAATCCGCCTATGACTGAAATGGATGCTTACTTGAAGCATGTCAATGATTCCTAAGACATCAAGAACCTTATGCTAAGCTATATGAATATGAGTTGCATAAACAGCTTGAAGCATGGACATTCTCGAGATGGTAACACATCTTAAGAATCATGTAAAGCATGAAAGGTATAATGTCTTCAAAGCAATGTTTGAGTACAACCAGACAGAGAGAGATTTAGTACAATTTCATATGCTCAATATGATTATGCATGTAGATTGACTAGGATTTCTTATAGGTCAAGAGTTTACCAAACGTATGGTTCTACAAATTGTTGTGTGAATCATATAGTAAGTTTATCAAATGTTGAATAACTTGGCCAACCACTATCTGAAATGCTTGGCATGATGATGTCAAAGCATGAATGAAGAAAGGACAAATTTGTGATAATGATCAGCAGAGTGAAGTCCATAGACTAAAGCATGGTCAAGAAGTGTTCTGAAGCCAAGCTTAGGTCCAAGTATTCATCACTCAAGATATGGAGAGGGGTAAGTTGGAAAGGGAAATAACCTCTTTATAGAGGATCTCAGGAAGATGAAAGAGATAGAGATCTCTACTTTAGGGCCTCAGAAGAACTACACTAGAAACTGTGCAGAGCAAGAGTTTCTACCATTACAGTTACAATATGACATTCATGGGCATATAATAGAATTAGTGAATTGCTGTTATACATCTTCCATCAATGAAATTTTCATACATATTGTATGGATGAGAGTGTAATGGACTGATGTTTCATTTCAAAGAAATGATCTTTGATGGCAATGCCAATGTCTCATTAACTATACTTGATAGTTAAAGAGATAAATGTGTGTGACCCATGTAATGAATGACATGATAAATCAAACTTGAATGCCTATATCATAGTCATCTGTAGTGCATAAATGAAAATTGCATTTCTAGAAATCCATATGATGGTTATCTAGACTCATTTTTGTTATTGAACCAATAGAGACATGTTAGTCTCATTCATTGAGCAATATGACAAAGTTTCTTCACTATATGTAGTAGGAGAATGATTATTCTATTA
Organism: Alisma plantago-aquatica; assembly: GCA_963693085.1. Lineage (NCBI taxonomy): Eukaryota > Viridiplantae > Streptophyta > Magnoliopsida > Alismatales > Alismataceae > Alisma > Alisma plantago-aquatica. The sequence continues at coordinate 370,329,913 of OY856413.1, read as the reverse complement.
ATGATTATACATAGTATATAGACCTTTTAGAATAAATGCTAAAGGTAATAAATAGTACTTCAATATGTTTACTAATGACCTTAGTAGATATACTAGTTTGTATTTAATAAAATACAAACATGAATCTCTTGAAGTGTTCAAGGAGATCATAAATGAAGTACATAACAAACTTGGTATAAGTATTAAAATTTTGATATGATCGATGTGGAAATACTATGAACTAAGATTTTGAGAACCTTCTGGAAGATCATGATAATGTATCATGATGGACTCCATATAAAACACAATGATAGTGTATCATGAGAAGTGTATCAGAAAGAAGGAATCACACCTTGATAAGTCAGAGTGTAATTACTAGCTAAAACTTTAAATTTCCTTTTGGGCACATGCTTTACACTGGGAATAAAGAGAATCCCAAAATGTTGTGGAATCTCAAAGTTCCTTAAGTAACACACAAAACTCATGGTTTGGTAGAACATGCTTAGATTTTGAATGATATATGATATCTTATGGACAAGAAGGTGGTGAGTTGATCATATAATGAATCAACAGTCTACCCAGAAGCTAATGAGAGCCAAAAACTGAGATATGGCTTGAAGCCAACAAATGCAAGATGGACTCCATGTACATCAACAAAGTATGACCTTGGTTGATCCACCTGAAGGGGTAAAATCCATAGGGTACTTTTGGGTCTTCCAGAAGAAAACTGACATGGAGGGTAAGTTGGTTGAAAAGAGTTTCTAACAAGTTCAAGGTGTTGAACATGGTGAAATCTTTTCAACATATACCATGGATAAATCCATCTGGATAATGCTTGTCATTGTAGCTTAATTTGACTATGATATTTGGCATATGTATGTTAAAATTGCATTCCTTAAATGGAATATTGTGCACGATGTGTATGTAACATAACCTAAAGGTTTTATAAATCCAATAATGCAAATAAAGTCTATAAAGCTGCATAGATCAATATTTGGATTGAAGCAAGCACCTCAGAACTGGATCTTCAATTTGACGTGATAGTCAAAGAGTTTGACTTGAGTCATAATAAAGATGTAATGTGTGATTACAAGAATTTAGTGGGAGCATATATATATTCCACATATTGATGGGGAGTATCATCCTTATACTACAAAATCTGGCAACGAAGTACATTCTAAAAGGTTTCTAGAGAATCATCCTACAAGATAGGAATCAAGATCTATTGAGATAGATCAAGAGGGATTCTTGACCTAAGAAATAGAATATACATTGGAAAAATGTTGAAATGGTTCAGCATGATGAGAGAAAACTTGTCCATGTTCCATGGAGTTAGTCTCTCAACAGCCAAGTGTCCCAATTCTTATGTAGAATAAGGAACACATGGATAGATTCCATATGTATTTGCAATTGGATTTATCACGTATGAATTCATCTTGTTAATTTGTATGTATTGGACATGATAAGAAAATATGAACTAATTATCTTGTATGTATTGGACATGACAAGAATATACGAACTCATCATCTTGTATGTATTGGACATGACAAGAAGATATGAAATCATCATCTTGTATGACAAGATGATATAAATATCCAGTTATCTTGTATCTATTGGACATGAAGAATGGATATCTGTTGAACTCCAGTAAGAGTTATTGGAATACCATGAAGGACATCTTTGTGTACTTGTGAAGTACTAAAAATTAGTTCTTTAGTTATGGTAATAATGAAGAGTTTGGTGTAAAGAGATACACCGATGCAAGCTTCTGAAATGAAAATATTGTGTTTGACCTTGGAATAAGAATTTTTAGCTAGAAATGTTCCAACATAAAATAATTGATTATTTTTACAATAAGAAGTTGAGTACCTTAGTGTTACGAACATTGTAAAGGATATTGTACGCATCTGGAAGTTCATATGGATGAACTTATGGGAGGTTCCGACCATTAGTGACTCAGTAGAAATATTGTGACAACAATGGAGCTACTGGTTAGGTAAAGGAATTTCAAATAGCACACTATGGCACTTCCATCTCATATGAGTTTTCGTACAGTGAGGGGATGTGAAACATGCAATATATCAACTTGAAGCAAATGTTTCTTACCAGCTATAAAAGCACTTGTGCAACAGAAATACGATGGGCATTTTAAGATCACTTGGAATATGATTTGTGGGTGATTGGCTCTAAGTGCAAGTGGGAGTCTATTGGTATAGTATGCTCAGAGAGCCAATCATATGATGATTGCAATGAGGCATATGATACTTGATTTAATAATGATAAAGGTAATTTCGTCTATTATGTTTGTCTCACTCATGAGATGATGACACATACATGATAGATGTCTAAAGCATGATGTGACTCGATGACATATGTCTTCAGGTTGAGGACCTAAACAATGAGACCATATGTATGATAAGACTACATACATTATTGTTATGTCCCTAGTCAGATATTACTGTGGATGTAAAATAGACAACAGTAATGCATAAGACTAGAGTGTTTGTTGACTGATGATAGAGTCTCATTAGTCATGATATATGATATCAAGTCAAGCACACAGATATATGTTAGAGAGAAGTATATCAGATAGACCCACCTTGAGAGTGATACATGGATACCATGGAATGGTAGTCACAATCATCTCTCATAGTGATGGTGGTGATTGTGGTTCTTAGACATGAAATCAATGCACTCGTCACATGTCGTTGGGTACACTTGGACATCATCAAATACAATCCTGAAACATGGGTTGTCATAAAGGTGATGGTTGGGTGACTTTGACACGTGGGGATAGATTGTGAGTGATAGAGATGGGATTTCTCCCTCCTACAAGGAGTATGATAACCAGGGCCCCTTGAAAACTGAGACTGAGAATTGTATGGCCATACTCATGTGATTCAATATATGATATGTGAACTCACATGCATATCAGATAGTCTGCTCAAGTTCAAGGAACATGGATTGAATGTTGAAGAGGATGACGTTCCATGCCTCGAGTTCAATCCAGATGTCAGAGACAAATGAACTATACAATTATGATAACACTAATCATAGATTGTAGGTTGAAGTTGTTCTCCAACTTTTTGAGTTACTTGGGTATCAATGATGAGTTACTAGATTCCTCTCATTGCTTGTGATGTCATACGTTGTTATGAACATTCACTGCCTACATAAATTGGAACATGTAGGGTCACACACATAGGATACCCCTAGAAGAGGAGATTGTCCATGAATGATGTTTAGATTGAGACTAAATGTGTTTAGGTACTCAATTAAACATACAATTGACTGATTGGACTTAGAACTATCAAGTTCTAGTATTGAACTAGCTGGCTAGAGTGTCAGGTTGATTGGAGACTGCATTGGAAATGCCAGGACTACCAATCGAACGGTTCACCCAGGTGAGCCGATCAGCTGGTGTGAGCCAACCGACTGGTTCACTTGGTGAACTGAGCAGCTCATAGTCCTACCAACTGAGGAAATTGATGATTGGAGGAAAACTTTCACGTTTCACTTGTTGAGTTCAATTGGAATAATGATTAATCTTTGCATTAATTAGAAACGATTGAGGAAAGTCAAATGCAGGCAAGTCTGGGAAGTGAAATGACCGGTTCACTGGGTGAACCGATCAGCTGGGGTACTGGGGGATTCTCTATAAAGCAATTGATGTTCTACTCCAGATCCTTCTACTATAAATAGAGGGGTACTGGGGGATTCTCTGAACACACAACTTAGAACATCAATTGCTTTGCAAAGTTATTGTCCTCTCTGGTTCTGGTAACTGAGAGAGCCCGAGAAAGTGCTACCTGACTAGGTAGGCACAGTGAGGGTAAGACAACTGCAAAAAAATAGTCTGAGTTCGGGAGAGTAGGTTGGTTCTAGTACTCTAATAGGAGGGTTGTCTCCTTCCTACCAGTTCTTATAGAACAGAAGGAGTTCCAGGTGGTCTGTGTGGACTATCTATAGAGCCAGGAGATGTCTGTTGCTCAAGAGGGCACATCAGCCGCAGTCCGTGGTGGAGGACAATGTTTATGGCGAAGACCAAGAGCTACACAGACACCGTCCAAGACATGGTGTTGAAGGACCACACATGGTTGTGAGGTATTATCGTTGGGCAAACACCGAGACCAAGTATATCTCACTAAAACCATCCTTCCCATTACATAGTCATTGATACGATCTCCTATTATGGGTTGATGGCCAGTAAAATTTTTGTTTCCACCTACTCTATGGTCATAAAAACCAACACTTCTTATATTCAATGATCATGTCATCCACATAGACTTACGCCTCTTTATGCATCATGTCTTGAAAGAGAGAAACCATTTCCCTTTGATATGTGGATCTAGAATTCTTGAGACCAAATGGCATTATACGATAGTGGAAAATCCCTTTTCCTTGATGAAATCTATCTTCTCTTTATTTTCTTTAGTCATCTTGGTATGGTTGTAGGTGGAAAACCCTTCCTTGAAACTGAGTAGTGCATGATCAGTGGTGTTGTTGATGAGTACATCTATGGGGGGAAGTGAGAAGTCATCTTTTGAAGATGCTTTGTTGAGGTCATGATAATCTACACACAACGATATCTTGTCATGATTCTTCGATACTAGTACGATGTTGTTGATACATGTAGGGTAATCAACTCTAAGAAACCAGCATTGTATTTATTTTAAACGTTTTCCATGATCTTGAGGCTCAATTCTAGAAGTAATTGTCTAGCCTTCGGCTTCATGGGGCAAATGTCAGGATGATAGGCAGTCAATGAACATTGGTCATATTATCTGACCCAAGAATGTGGGTGCAGATCCATGCAAACATGTTGATGTAATAGCATGAAGCTCTATTAGTTGGTCTTTGATAACTTGTATTAGACACGGCCCGAGTTGACTTTGCATTGCTCAGGGCCTGAGATGTGATTCACTATTTCTATCTCATCTTCAATATGATAAGGATATTGGACCTTTGTCATATACTCCAAGATAGGTACATCTTTGAACTCAACATCTTCATTGTTGTAGAATTGTGCTACTTTACTAAAGTAGCTTCTCAACTATCAGAGAGCCTGCTCGTCCTAAGATTCTTCTGGATTTTTTGAGTGTTGTAGTTCTTTGGGGTTTTGTATGTTTAGAAAATTTCTTGGATTTTATGGTGGTGAGAGGGGATGTGGCAAGGCATGACTAAATATCCACTCTGGGATCTCTTCCACATTGGGGTGTTGTTTCTCTAATGGTCTTTTTGGTTGTGTGATGGGACATGGTTCTTAGGATGTTGTTGTCATCTACACACCAGTTCTAGGCTTCCTCATTGTTCCATACAAGACAAATGAGGTTTTGTGGGTTTTCCAAGGCTTTTGTGTCAAATATGATGTTAGCACTGCACCCTTCGATCATTTCATAAGCGTTGTCATAGTTGTACCATGTGACTCCATAGTCTTGCTCAGTGACCTCAAGGTCTAAAACCTTAGTGTTACCTTGGTTAGCCTAGTCAAGCCAAATCTAGAGAGCATCATAAATGATTTCTTCAGGTGGCGCCTCCACCCCTCCAAGTGTTGGTTCAACAACTTTTTTCAAGAGAACATTATCATCTTAGTGGTGTGTGATGATTTTTTGGCGTCAGGATGCTTGGGGCACAGTTTGTTGATAACATGAGCGCGCATCCATTTGATTGTTTCCTTGTTTTTAGGAATGATCTTGTAGATACATTGTTGGTCAGTTTGGGTGGCTCAGATGCCCTAGTTTTCATTAGTGATGAGGGTGGTCTTCCTTATGATGATTGTGGTTTTGTGATAGTTTTCCTAGTCATCATCGTCAATCTCTTGGAAGGAATAAGGCACCTCACACGGAAAATAGCTTTAGTGGTGTATGGATTTTCTTTACTGATAGCTAGAGTTCAAGGAAAGTATGGGTCAGAACCCTTATGCTGGGGGTCGGGGTCCAACCAATATACTATCCTAAGTCGATGCTCTTCATCTTGTGGCTCATGTCTCGAGTCAGTGGTAGATAGCAGAAATAACCTCTTTGGCTAGGTCCCTCATAATAGACTACAATCTTGCAAGTTTCCAGTATGGTATCCATTGGAGATCTGAAACTGTGTATAGTATGGTTCATAGAACCTTGTGCCTAACCCCTTTATTTTGAGGAAGAATCAGAGTGATCTTTTTCTACCCTTGTCATCTAGCTCCCAGTCCTCAATCTAGATGGATGTGCATCTCCCATAGACATTATGAAAATAGCTTGGGATTGTAGGGGAGATGATGACTTCTTCACCATAGAGGCTCCCAATTGATGTTGGAAATATGAAGCATCTCAAAGTGAACTGGGAGATCATCTCCCTTGATGTAAGCTATGATGGTGGAACTATTAGCTTGAATGGTTACGATTGTGTGTTCTAGTTGATATTTTAGTTTTTAAGTAGTAATGAGGGAACCACCCCGGTTTTGATCAATTCATGGCCTTTCAAGGATAAGGTTAAATTTGGGACTCAACTCCATGACCACAAATTGTATTATGGACATCTATGGACCAATCTATAACTCTAGAATAATCTCTCCTAGATTTTCTTTGATTACCCCATTGGAGGTGATTGCTTTCTTTGTTGTCGAGTGGAGGTTGGGCAGATCCTTTGCCATGATACTGAGTGTCTTCAAAGGAAACTAGTTGAGGTAGTCATCATGGTTGACAACACACGAGAGTATCTTAAGTCCATTGTATATTATTGGGATTAATAAGGGCATGTTATGACTTCCTCTAGATGGCATCTCATCTTCAGAGAATGAGATGAGGTGTGGGGTCGTGATCAACCAGATGATAGTTGTAAGAGTTTTTGGCCTCATTTCTTTGAAGACGTAGGCCCCTTCTAGAGTCTTCATGACCTCTTCTCGATGTGTTGATAAATTTTACATCACCTCATCCAGTGAAACCTCCCCTTCAAGTTTGCTCCAAAACTAGATTATATATGAGCCTTATGGATTGTGTCCTTGCAAAGCTCAGGTGTCACTAGTACCTTATAGGTCTCCTATTCTATCGCGCTAGTAGGGAATCCTATGTAAGTAGTAACCTTCTCCTTGCCCTTGTCGAGAGGTGACAATTCTTTTGGTAAAACGTGGAACCGGTCCATCTCTGTTGCGATTGGCAAGGGAATCATGGTTGGTACAATGATCATAGGATGATATTCGTAGTCAGTTAGACCTTTTCTTGTAAGGATTCCTTTGGGAGCCAAAGGTTCTGACACACATATAATGTGTGTGTAATACGCAAGTGCACGTGTCAATGTAATATAGGCCTTTATTAGGCCCGAGTCGAACTCATGGAATGAAATTTCAGTAAACTACCACTAACTACTTGCAATCAGCTAGACCAATTATAAAAGTTTGAGAATTGTTTTTGAAAAGAAAATAAAAACAAAAGAAAACAAAGAAATTGATTAAAGGGTTGGTTTAATCAATTAAAATGAAATCTTTAGGATTGTGGTTTCACCACGGATTCTCATTGTACTAATTCCTACACAATTATCACAACTCATCTCCTATTCCAGGTAGTGGCTTGTATATAGAATTGTTCACTTCCGCGATACAATTCACTACCTTAATCTAGGTCGGTTCCACATCAGTAGTAACCTATACCCTAAATTAGGTGCATGAAAAACATCTCTTTAGGTTTCCACCATTAACCGTACATCACATTTTCCAAAGGATTTATAAGTTAGTTTGATTATTGCATCTTTTCAACCGTTAATTCTTCATCAAAAGCAAATAAAGATATTAAATTACCATTATGGTGATCAAGCACAATGATAGAATTGAGAAAACAATATCATACCATGGATTTTAGAGACAAACTATGATTAATTATGTAAAAGTGTCATACAACGATTATCCAGGCTACTCCCAGTCCTAAAGACATAGGGGATTAGCCCCGCATGTTCATCTCAATGAAAAACATCATGAAGGAAGAAGAAAACATAGGGGAAACATAGATGGAGATGATGTAACCCCTGAACGAAGGACAATCGGGCGATCCTCGACATGGGGTGAGCATTCTACAGCCTTCCGGTGGTAGAAAACTCCTTCTACAGCTCTAGAAACGTCCAAGGCATAGCTCTGGACTCCGGTCTTCCTTCTCCTCTCTTTTGAGACTCGTTTGGCAGCTAATGATGTGATAGAACGGCTTGGGCGGTCCTTTTTAGGTACATAGACCACTTACAGCTACCAAAACATCACAACCGTTCATTTTAGATTGATCAGGGTGGTTTCTTGATCTGACGGTGTCGATACCATCGACGGTGGGTCGATGGTATCAACCTGTTAGGGTAGCGACACTTCTTTCATTTTTGGGGTTCTTCCTGAAGGCATCTCGATACTATCGACCAAAATGTCGATAGTATCGACTTGTTGATCTTTGGCACGTTGAGGTAATATCGATAGCATCGACCATGATGTCGATGGTATCGACCAGTTCTGCTTCTTCTCCGACTCTATATTATGACCTCGTTGATGGCATCGACGAATTTTGATGGTATCGACCACTGCAGATATGCAACTTTCCTAAAATATCGAGAAGAACACCAATCAAATCCGAGAAATATGATCTTTTATACCAAATAAGATTAAACAAGGTAAATTTGATACATAACGAGATTATAGGCTAAAGGAAATGAATCATGTGATATTAACCATGAAAATGACCAATAAACGCATAAAATACATATGAAACTAGCCTATAAAAGTGACTCAACATCCTCGCATCAAACTCCCCTAAGCTTGAACTTTGCTCGTCCTCGAGCAACAAAACTATAGAATATAATTGTGAGGGTCAACTAAAGAACATATTAGCATAAAAGACATCATTGTATGATTCCCACCTAGTATGCACATACCGGCCCTTACTGACCACGGAACGATAACTACCCTAAAGGTGACAATTATCATCCATGAGAGACGTCCACCCCAAGATCAACGAACACTATCAAATAAGGCAGTTGATATAATAAATTCCTCCAGTTCAGGCTTGGTGCATCTTGTGATCTCCTATCTATGTTGCTCATATCCTAACTACCATCTACATGGAAGCAGATCTCCTGATATATAAGAATGAGGAGATAATCATGGCTGGCCTACCATTTTGAGCAACGAGTGAATGAAATGGGCGATTGTGGAAGAAAAAGGAAGCACAATACAGTTAAACATGTAATAAACAATAAAATGACCTAAATGATGCATATGCGTATGGAAATGACCTAATACCTACTTTTTAGGTGGAATGATGCATGCTCTACTATTATGTCTTAATGTGAGATGGAATGTCTACAAAACTACATCATGTGCTTATTCTTCCTATTATGCAGGTGAAACAAGTTCTTTTCTCCCTCCGATTTCACTTTATTTTTTTTTTCTTTTTTTTTTCAAGTCCTTCTTGTTTGTTTTTTTTTCAATTTAACTAAGGTTTGATTTATAATACTTCACTTTTTTTCGGACTTATATTCACATAGCTACTACCATTGATGCATTACAATCTACTTCTCAGAGAGTATAGAACAAGTTACTCGCTTTTCTTATTTTTCAGAATAAGTAAGCCACATAATGTCCTATATGCTCAAGAGTATGCAAAATGCAACTATGTGAAAGTAATTACGCAACTACCAAGGCATGCACTTGAAAATGTGTGCATGCATAACTAATCTACAAATCTCTTTTCGTTTTTCTTTTTTTTATGCAACAACTAGCTATAATGCAATCCTATCTGAATGGCATGCAAACAAAAGATCAAGACCATAATGTTCTCCCAGTCCTTATGGTGGAATTTGAATGGAAAGAGGTGGATAGATCACAAGACTAATTGACATAACCATTAAAAAAGATTATATGTCCCTCCTTACTGACATGTGTACCAATCAATCAACGGGTTTCTCTCTCTCACTTCATATTAAAGCCACATTACCGTTTGGTCAGTTTAGGCTCAACATCCAATTCTATCCACATTACTTGAACCAATGTACATTTATGATCATATGTTTTAAAGTTGACCTACCCAATGATTTTCATAAGTAATGTGCTCAATTTCAAATAAGGCAAGCTTACAATTTCTTGAATTTTTTTTAAATTAATGCAAATTTCCCCCATATGAAACATAGAGATGACATGCATTTATATTAGAGATCCACGGATTACACTAGATAGACTGTGGATCCCAGAAAGCTGTAAATAACAAGATTACACAACTTAACAGAAATTGCAAACAGTTAAGAAAAATGCTAAAATAAAAGAAAATGAAACAAAAACTAAGATAGAAATTGTTCCATATCCCCCCTAAGCTTGAATTCGACTATGGCCTCATAGTCAAAAACAACCTCAGAAGGTGGAACAGTGATACCCTCTATTGTGGTGGTGGCGGAAATGCGGGTAGCCTCCAAAGTAGTTCGTACTCCAGTAGTGGTCGTAGTAGTGTTGTTTCTGCATATCCCACTCTGAAGGTGTGAAGAGAAATGAAATACAGTCCCTCCATTCATAACTGAGATTGGCGCCCCTGGTACCCCGTCGATACCATCGACGGGGTGTCGATGCTATCGACACTTGTATGCATCCATTATCTTTGCGAGGCCTTTGCGGTGGATTCCCCTGAAACCATGTCGATACCATTGACATAGGTGTCGATAGCATCGACTTCACTGGCAAATATTCGTCTGAATAACTCTAGAGATATCGTGAGCATCGACCAGGGGGTCGATACTATCGACGTGCTCTAGAATTTGAGTCGATACTATCGACGAGGCCGTCAATAGTATCGATGGAGCAAATTTTCTATAGCTACCGCTCTACACCCTCGTCGCTACCATCGACACAAGGGTCGATGGTATCGACACCCAAACAGTCATGCACACTTAACTCACACATCAGGGTATCATTTTTACACTAAAAATGAAATTAACCAAAACTACGGAAGTAAATGGAAATGAAGTCTACCAATGGTTGGGTTGCCTCCCAACAAGCGCCCTACTTTAACGTCTTAGGCTAGATGAAATAATGCTCATCAAATTGGGGTATCGGGGAGTGTCCCTAGGGAATCACTCGGCAACTTGAACTCAACTCTTTCTTTGCCGATCCCTAATGTCAAGGTACCTCTCCCGATAGCAGTGATAACATCAGTCATAGCTTGAAACGGCCTCCCTAGTAGCATCTCACAACCATTAAGATGTGGCATGTCCATGACTATGAAATCTACAAGGAAGATAAATCTGTCAACTTTGACAAGTACATCCTCACACACTCCATGTGGCTTCACTATAGATCCATCTGCTAACTCAATAGACATGGCTGATTTCTTTGGTGACTTCAATCCCAGCTTTTGAAATGTGGTTAACGGCATAAGGTTTATGCTAGCGCCCAAATCGCACTGTGCGTGTGGGAAATGACGGCTGCCAATTGAGCACGGTATGTAGAAGCTCACATGATCTTTCTTCTTCTTTGGTAGACTCACGTAGATTATTGAGCTCACCGTCTCATTAATAAAACAAACGTCAGTGTCTTTTATCCACCTTTTCTTGGTGATGATATCCTTGATAAATCTTCCATGTACAGGAATATGTTCTATCGCCTCCACTAGCAGAATTTTAATGTGAAGCTTCCTAAACGTCTCCAAGAACTTCTTGTAGTGCCTATTCTCTTTCTTCGGCCTCAGACTATTCGGAAAAAACACATTTGGCTCCTTCACTCGCTTGTATTATGGCACATATAGGCTATTTGGGGTCCCCTCCCCTAAGCTCACTTCAGTGGCACCCTTTTGTGTAGGCTTTGCCAAATCATTCTCAGTTTGTGAGGCTCGTGGCTGCCCATCCTTTTTGGTGGTAGTGGTTCCACTGTGCAATATGGCTTTCACCTGCTCCTCTTACCTAGATGTGGGCACGGCTGTGATGGTGGCTTGGTGGGATTTGCTAAATAGACAACATCTTCCTAGTAGTCCATATAAGCTGTGGGGGTATGGCACATTGGGTCTAGACTCTGTGTCAAAATGCATTTTTCCCTTTTCATGGACCTCCACCGCCAGGGGCTCTGTCTCCTTGATCACAGATATATACTTAACTTGATGTTTTGATTGAGTAGTCTTTGCATTACCAGACGGTATTTGTTGATTTTGATGCTTCATGGCCGCCACTTCATTGGAAATTTGGGCCATAGTCGTCTCTAGTGCCCTCATCTGTGCTCCATGACTTTGCAATGTCTGCCCAAATTTATTCAAAATCTTGCCCTGTGACTGTAACTGCTTGCCGAACATATTCATTAACTCTTGATTTTGTTTCACCACTTGGATGAGCAATTCGGTACTTTTGTCCTCCGCAGTGGGTTGTGGCTTTGAATCCAAGTCTTGTAGGAAGTTGTTTGGATCCGTCCATGGGAATTTTCTATCCTTTCTCCAAGAGTAATCATTGCTCTTGTAGCCCTGGTGCTGAATGAATTTAACTTGGGCCTCCTCATCGGACTCTTCCTCTTTCTCTACAAGCTTCTTGCCTATGAGATCCATTTTGTCTTTCAATTCTTTAATTACCTTTGATTCCCCTATAGCTCTAACTTGTTTAGATGCATCTCTATCACCCCAGGACTATTTCTTAGCCATATTCTTCAAAATATCCCAACATCTTGTGTCTGTGTTGTTTAAGAAGAAACCTGAGCCTACTGAATCTAAGTTTCTTATGTCATGCTCATTGAGAGCAAAGTAGAAAATTGATACTTGTTTCTCCTTGTCCAGTCCATGATGTGGGCACCTCCTTATCTTGATCTGGAAGCGTTCCCATGTCTCTGTATAGGTTTCTCCCACCTTTTGGATGAAATTGTGAATTTTCCTCACTAAATCATTGGTCTTCTCAGGTGGGAAAATCGCTCGAAAAAGACCTCAATCATTTGATCCCAAGTCTCCATGATTTCATCATCAAGGTTGTGCAGCCATTCTCATGCATTTCCTGTGAGAGAGCTGGGAAATAACTTCAAGTAAAGTGCCTCCTGTGGAAACCTGTCAATCTTTATCATGTCACAATTTTCCACAAATGTACTAATGTGAGCAACAGGATCTTCATTCTTCAACCCGTGAAATGCTTGAGACTTGACCAGGTTTATTAATACCGGATCAATCTTGTAAGTGGGAATGTTGATTGCCTGCCTTTTGATTGGCCCCTTTGATGTTGATGAGGATGAAGCTTTGATCTTCTCCCATATTGTCTTTTCTTCAGCCATTTCTTCTGGTTCTTGTTCAAATTCCTCAAGTGGTGGAGTTGTCAACTCAACTCCTTCACCTACTGGCGGAATTACTAGTAATTCTATGTAGTCTGTGCTACGCATTTTTACCAACAACTAGCACCTGAAAAGATGGAAATTATTTCAGTATAGTTCTAAAAGGAATAAGTTATTAAAAGATGTAAAATTAAATTCAAAATTTTAAGAATTAAATTAAAAAGTGGCCTAGTGTGGCCGCTCGTAGCACTTGTAGTGCCGAAAATTACCGTTCCCCGGCAACGGTGCCAAAAACTTGACACGCATATAATGTGTGTGTAATACACAAATGCACGTATCAATGTAATATAGGCCTTTATTAGGCCCGAGTCAAACTCAGGGAATGAAATTTCAGTAGACTGCTACTAACTACTTGCAATCAGCTAGATCGATTATAAAAGTTTGAGAATTGTTTTTGAAAAAGAAAATAAAAACAAAAGAAAACAAAGCAATTGATTAAAGGGTTGGTTTAATCAATTAAAATGAAATCTTTAGGATTGCAGTTTCACCGAAGATTCTCATTGTACTAATTCCAACACAATTATCACAATTCATCTCCTATTCCGGGTAGTGCCATGTATATAGAATTGTTCACTTCCGCGATACAATTCACTACCTTAATCTAGGTCGGTTCCACATCAGTAATAACCTATACCCTAAATTAGGTGCATGGAAAACATCTCTTTCGGTTTCCACCATTAGCCGTACATCGCCTTTTCCAAAGGATTTATAAGTTAATGTGATATTGCATCTTTTCAACCATTAATTCTTCGTCAAAAGCAATTAAAGGTATTAAATTACCATTATGGTGATCAACCACAATGATAGAATTGAGAAAACAATATCATACCACGGATTTGAAAGAGAAATTGTGATTAATTATGCAAAAGTGTCATACAATGATTATATGGGCTACTCCCGGTCCTAAAGACAAAGGGAATTAGCCCTGCATGTTCATCTCAATGAAAGCATCATGAAAGAAGAAGAAAACATAGGGGAAACGTGGATGGAGATGGTGTAACCCCTGAACGAAGGAGAACAAGGTGATCCTCGATGTGGGATGAGCGTTCTGCAGCCTTCCGACGGTAGAAAACTTCGTCTGCAGCTCTGGAAACGCCTGGGGCGAAGCTCTGGACTGCATTCTTCCTTCTCCTCTCTTCCGAGACTCGTGTGGCGACTAATGATGTGGTAGAACGGATTGGGCCGTCTTTTTTAGGTATATAGACCACTTACGGCCGCCAAAATATCACGACCGTTCATTTTAGATCGATCTGGGCGGTTTCCTGATCTAACGGCATCGATACCATCGACGGTGGGTCGATGGTATCGACCTGTTAGGGTAGCGACACTTCTTCGATTTTTGGGGTTCTTCCTGAAGGCATTTCGATACTATCGACCAAAATATTGATAGTATCGACTTGTTGATCTTTGGCACGTTGATGTAATATTGATAGCATCGACCATGACATCGATGGTATTGACCAATTCTGCTTCTTCTCCGACTCTATATTGTGACCTCGTCGATGGCATCGACGAATGTCGATGGTATCGACCACTACAGATATGCAACTTCCATGAAATAACGAGAAGAACACCAATCAAATCCGAGAAATATGATCTTTTATACCAAAGAAGATAAAACAAGGTAAATTTGATACATAACTAGATTATATGCTAAAGGAAATGAATCAATGACCAATAAACGCATAAAATACATATGAAACTAGCCTATAAAAGTGACTCAAAATCCTTGCATCAGGTTCCATAATTTTAACCCTCGATAGGTTCCTAAAATATGTCACTCGACTGCATTTTTTTGCACTTAGCAAGCTCCTATTATACTAACTGGCCTCATGATGCTCATTGGGATTCGTTGCTTTTTTAACTAGCTGAGGTGACTATCTGAGTGCTTGTGTGCAGTTCTTAATTGCTTGCTCCCGAGGAAGAATGAGCTTGCATGATGAGTCTTTTTATGTAGAGACTATAGTCACTATGTTAGAAGATGAAGGCATCTCTTATAATATGATTGTGTTGACCATGCCAAAAAATTCATCTCCTACTAGGCGTGCTTGGGTGCATAAATCAATATTGTGCCCTTTTGCTCGGTGGTAGTCATATGAGGTGTTGGCGTTTTTGCTTTTTGGCAAGGGATTTAGTGGATCCTTATGGGTTGGAATTTGAGTATGTGCTTGATATCTGGAAGGATGGAGATGAGGGAATCTTCCAGGGGAGTAAACTTTCTTTTTGTCTTGAAAGGCTCTTCTGGTGATGGAGTGACACTTGCTAGCTCAGTTTGAGTTGTTAAGTTACTCATTGTTGGAGGAGGTTTGATACTATCTATTTCAGTAGTGGTTTAAAATGTGGTGGTGTATATTCATAGTAGTTTCTTGGTGGCTATGTGTATTGTGGGGGCATGTATTAAGTCAAATAATTGGGTGCATTGTGTGAGCCTACTATTGTTGTAGTGTTGGGGCATGGGTTGCTTGTGTAGTTGTTGTCTGCACTAATGAGGCTTGGATGGCCAGTTGTTGTCATTTTCCCCATTTAGTAGGGATGAGTACTACCCCTATCGTTGCACCACTGTACTTATCTTTTACCCAATTGGACTACTGACTAGTTCTAGAAGAGGTGGATTATGGATGGAAACTGAGGTCTATGTTTTGATAGATGCCCTATTCATAGAGTTTTCAATATGTACTTCTATGTGTATGAGATTTGGGAAGGTCTTCTACCTATGCAAGGATATAAGGGATCTGAGAATGAGCGTGGTGGCTCAGTCACCATGTTCAGTGTCGCTTTATCAATGGCCTTGAACTCCAGCTCAGCGGCCAGCTCCCTCCATTGTGTGACGAACTTAGAGAAGCTTGCATGTGCCCTCGTATATAGTTCTTCAAGGTCTTCCTCGGTCAGGACCTGGTCTAAATTCCCAACACATTGGTCAATAAGCTTCTCATACATCTTGGCCCAGGTGGTGTGATCATTTCCTTATTGTACCAGAACATGTGGGTCTTGTTAAATTTTGTACAAAGATGTGTATTAGTACTTTGATGTCATCCTATACTTCCACCATATTTAAACATTAGGACTTGATGTGGGTCATGAGACACCTTTTTCAGAGTACTCATGAAACTTTGGCAAGTTGAAGTTATGAGGGATCTTTGTGTCTAGGAAGTGTCAAAAATTGTTGAATGTTTTTTCACATTCTATCATCCTATCTAGTTGTTTGACCTTCTACAAGATCTCCAACACTAGGGGGTATGTAGCAAGGGGTTTATGTGCAGTAGCTTCTCAGTGTGCTATTAATGCGTCGTTTAGCACTTACAATCACTAAGATAATTATCCTAGAGTTTAATCCTTTTTCAACTTTCCGATTAAGGCTAGTATAAAAAGGGTCGATCCCACATGACAACTTTTTAAGATTGTTTTCTTTTTATCCCAATTGTTTGAAGAACTTGTTATTTGTTTTTGGTATTTTTCAGATTTAGAATGGAAAGTAAAAGTCAGATTGGGGGTTTGTGATTAATACAAAGGAAATAAATGCAAGAATAAAAATACACTTAACAAGAATGTAAACTTGCCCTGTCACAAGGAAAATTAAGATTGTTGTTAGCACAAGAAAAACTATTATGAATGAAAGACTATAGATTAAAGAAAGCAAAAGCAAGTGTTGATTAAATCAAGAGATGAGAATCAAGGCTTTAGAGGTTTTCACCACCTTAGCTTAGGCAAAAATAAACTAATCCTTAAAAACAACAGATTTGATGAAGGCAAGTGAATTAATAAAAATCCACTAAAGATGGACTCCACATTAGCCCATTGGTCCTGGTGCTCATGATTCTTAGTCCATCATCCTAAAAGAAGAATATCCACGATCATTTCAAAACTCCTATGCGATTGGGTTTGTTGTTCTAAATCTGAACTTCCACGGTCATATCCATCCAGTTTAACTTTTGATCAAATCAATTATTTACTTTGATAGATCATTTAGTTATCAAACCCAAAAACCGTCCAGAATCGTTTTTAAAGAAAAGTCGATAAAGCTATGGCTAAGGGGTTATTCCCCTTGCCTCGATAGAGAACTACTCACTCATGCTTATGGCAAAAAGGGATACGGAGGGAATAAGAGTTCTATCCATAGTCTAGTCTTACTAAAGGATAGTTCCTTCGGCTAGAGTCAATGACATGGCTGATGCTTAATCCCTTTCTCTAGTCCACGGAAGAATAATAGGAAGAAGAAACTAGATCTAAATGAGAAAAGTAAAAGAACAACAATTGAAAGAAACACTTGTCTTGCAAAAACTATTCTTTATTTGATGGAAAGAATAATAATATAAGAACACCAGAAGATTGCTCAGAAATCTCGTACAAAGATGATACAAAAGATGATGCTTGGGAGGAGGAAGTGCCCCTCCTTTTATAGGAGAAGGAGGGGTAGGCTATTTAAAAAAAGATGGGTAAAAAAGAGAGGGAGTCATCCTTTGAACTTTCAAGATTTGATCAATAGGAATTTGATATACTTTAATTGTCTTGACCATGTAACTCTCTTCAATGAAGATTCCCGAAGCAGCAATTTCTAACGTATTTCGCTCCTGTAAAAAGCACAAAAGCGGTCCAAATAATAGAATATTCTTATGAAATTAAATTTCCTTTCCAATGAATACTTGTACACTCAATTTAGACTTTGGATGCAAGAGTTATGGCACTTTTGGTGACAGATATACAAAAATTACAGGACTGCTGCAAATTGTGCAATTATACTCCAAGAATATTTATCCCATTTCCTACAAAATTTAAGAAAACATAATTAAAATTCTTATTGAAGAGAAAAATATAATATAAATTAATTAATTATAAAACTAAGAAAATAAACAACAGTACAATCATAAAAAGATATCTAAAAGATGTAAATAAAAGTGATGAAAGCACATTTATCAAAATACCCCGGACCTAAATCTTTGATTGTCCTCAAGCAAGTAAAATCACAAATAAAGTCCAATTTTTACTCCCAATATGCCATCCTCACCTTAATAACATCACTACAGTCCTCACCTCCAAATTTTAGCCAAGTGACCCGATCTCCTAGAACCACATAGCATAAAATTATATATTCTCTATCAAAACAATTGTTAAATCTAGCTTCTAAAATAAGAATTTACAGAAAAATAGGCATCTCTTACTTTCACTTTGATACTCTCAATTTTTATTACTTTTTTTAAAGTTATTGCACAAGAATAGGACGAATTTTGGGGTGTAAAAACAAAGAAATAAGTGATAAAAATATATTGATCCCTCCTCTATTCGACTCGGGATATGAATTTATGGAGTTATGGCTACATTGGTCACAATTTGTTTCATGTGCACTTTTGGCATCTTTTGATGGTACACCCCTTTATGGGGTATGGAGTTTTTATTTTAGAAAGCATGCCACCCTGGACTTGATTTTTGTCTAGTGGTGATTCTTTACTTCTCTTTTTTAGAAGAAAGAAAGAGGGAAGGAACAGATGTTCTTTTGCTTATAACTTTCAATTTTTTTTCATATATTTTTTCAGAGAGTGTCATTGCTCTAGTTAGAGTATTCCTATAAATCACATCATACAAATTTTATAACAAGATAATCCATTGTTTAATATAGGGAAATTATATTTAGTTCTGATCGATTCCTTATGACTTGCCAATTATTCCGAGGAGTGATGTTATTAAGGATCCTAGGTGACATGGTAGTTTCAGACATGGCAAATAGATTTTGCAAAAAATTTACTAAATTTCATTTGGGGTACAATGATATATGTCTACTCAATGGCCGACTAGATAAAGGCCATTTTGCAACAAAAGAAATAAAACATGGCCGACTAGATAAGGGCCAAACTAAAAAATTGAAAATTTGTGATTTTTTTAAGGAAATTAAAACTAAATTATATAACATAATGAAAAATTTTAGAAAAATAAGATAGTATAGGTGGAAGGAGTACGTACCACCCACCTCCACCCCAAACTTTAAATTTTTGCTCGTCCTGAGAAAAACACAAATCCAGGATGGAGGGAAGAAAATCACTGGGATCACCGGGAGGTCCTGGTAGCTCAAAAAATGTCCAGCTGAAGGGGATGTTGATGATGGTTGTAGCTTTGAATAAAGGAGCTTCATGGTACACCCAATTTATGGGTGGTCGTAGAGGGTGAAAGTGTATTTCATAATGTCTTTTGCCTCACACTCCTTCCAAAAGGATCCACACATATTCCTTTAGTAGTAAAGGAAATGTCATAAATGTGAGTGTCTTGAGGGGGATTGGCGGGTGTTCAGTGGGTGGCACATATGGTGTCGACTCTGCAACATAGGGTGGGGGATCAGGCTTTGGTTTCCCTCTATCATATTGATCTACATATAGTAAAATTGGTGGTAATATGAAAGGGAGACACGAATTTAAATCAGCATTATACATATTTTGGATCTCCTCAAAATTCATGCAATCAACCTTGGGATAGATGGATTTCATGGTTGATATTGCAAGTGACTGTAGTTCCTCTATGCAATGATTTCCCAAGGGTTCTTGAAGGATAAAAATGGGGATATATTCCTTGCATCCAGTAGAAGGGGGTATATAGATTTCTTGTAAGGAGTTCTCCCCTTCTATATCATCCTTATGTAGAATGGGAATTGGTTGTAGCAGAATGGGAGGAATCGTTCCATCAATGGAGGTGGGCTGCTCATTATCCAGAATAGATCCTACCAGAGGGGATTGGTCGTCGATAAAAATTAGACTTTTGCATATGATGGGAAAGGTTGTTGGGTTTTTAGGATGACTCTCTGAGATTGACTTTTCATACTTGAGTAATAAAGTCTCCAAGGGAAGGGTAGGAATGCCAACTTCCTCATCGCACAAGAAATACGACCCAATGGTATGTATTTTTTCTTTAGAATCTGACGTATATGACATAAAAATTAGATCATCATCATCATCTTCGGGAAGAACCATCTTAGGTTGCTCGAAGTCCTCCACATATTTTTGTGCTTGGGCCTATAGTAAGGTTGCTAAAAGGGCTTGGCTGGTTTCAAGTTTTTTATGTCCTTCTACTACCATTTTTTCTAAATCCCCAAGTCTCTCTTTTAGTTGATTTTCATTATTATATTCATACATCCCAAAAAAATTACCATCCTCACCATTCCCCCCATAAGGATCTTGGTCATGGTACCCAGTATGTTGGTTGTGGTGTTGCTCCTCATAATAATCTTCAGAAGATGGTGGATTGTTATTTCCATTGCTCTCATCATGGTGGGAAGATACAATATTACAAGGTGTGACCGAGTCCTGGGGGAACATATTTGGAATATCTGGGTTTTGGCATTGGGCTTTCAGCAAGGTGGCCAGCAAGGTTTGGCTAGTTATGAGTTTTACTGTCATCTTCTCTAGGGACCTAAGTTTCTCTTCTTGTTGAGGATTACATTGGGTATCATAAATAGGTCCATTTCCCCCAAAGTTTTGTTGGTCATACCCTCTTTCAGAATGGATAGCAAGGTTCTCCATAATGGTTCTCAGAAAAATAAGGATTTACATTGTACCCATCAGGATGAAAGGGCTCATGAAGATGGGTGCTATGGGATAAAGTTGGACAGGCAAGACATGCGTGGTGGCAATGACCACAATAATAACATTGTGGGGGATATTGCAATGCCCACTCCATTTGAAAGGTTTTTTTTTACAATTCAAAAAAGAACTATAGATTTTGTACAAGACCGTAAATTACAAAAAAAAAGCTAAGGGATTATGACTCAAGGTTAAAATTTACAAAACTAACTAAAATTACAATTTTTTACAAACTAGCATATTTGTAGAAAAAATGGACTTTCGGAATGGAAACTCGACAAAGGAGAAGTATCACTTCTGGAATGTTACTCGGAAGGCATAAAAAAAGGAAAAAAGGTTTTTTCAAAAATTTTGGGATTCGAAAGAAACAAATCTATTGTCCCCGGCAACGGCGCCAAATTGTTAATGCGTCGTTTAGCACTTACAATCACTACGATAATTATCCTAGAGTTTGATCCTTTTTCAACTTTCCGATTAAGGCTGGTATAGAAAGGGTCGATCCCACAGGACAACTTTTTAAGATTATTTTCCTTTTATCCCAATTGTTTGAAGAACTTGTTATTTGTTTTTGGTATTTTTCAGATTTAGAATGGAAATTAAAAGTCGGATTGGGGGTTTGTGATTAACACTGAGGAAAGAAATGCAAGAATGAAAATGCACTTAACAAGAATGTAAACTTGCCCTGTCACAAGGAAAATTAAGATTGTTGTTAGCACAAGAAAAACTATTATGAATGAAAGACTATAGATTAAAGAAAGCAAAAGCAATCAGTGATTAGATCAAGAGATGAGAATCAAGGCTTTAGGGGTTTTCACCACCTTAGCCTAGGCAAAAATAAACTAATCCTTAAAAACAACGGATTCGATGAAGGCAAGTGAATTAATAAAAATCCACTAAAGATGGACTCCACATGAGCCCATTGGTCCTGGTGCTCATGCTTCTTAGTTCATAATCCTAAAAGAAGAAGATCCACGGTCATTTCAAAACTCCTATGTATTGGATTTGTTGTTCTAAATCTGAACTTCCACGGTCCTATCCATCCAGATTAACTTTTGATCAAATCAATTAATTACTTTGATAGATCAATTAGTTATCACACCCAAAAACCATCTAGAATCGTTTTTAAGGAAAAGTCGATAAAGTCATAGATAAGGGGTTATTCCTCTTGCCTCGATAGAGAACTACTCACTCATGCTTGTGGAGAAAAGGGAGACTGAGGGAATAAGAGTTCTAGCCATAGTCTAGTCTTACTAAAGGATAGTTCCTTCGGCTAGAGTCAATGAAATGGTCGATGCTTAATCCCTTGCTCCAGTCCACGAAAGAATAATAGGATGAAGAAACTAGATCTAAATGAGCAAAGTAAAAGAATAACAATTGAAAGAAACACTTGGCTTGCAAAAACTATTCTTTATTGATGGAAAGAACAATAATATAATAACACCAGAAGATTGCTCAGAAATCCCGTATAAAGATGATACAAAAGATGATGCTTTGGAGGAGTAAGTGCCCCTCCTTTTATAGGATAAGGAGGGGTAGGCTATCTAAAAAAAAGAGGGGGAAAAAGAGAGGTATCCATCCTTTGAACTTTTAAGATTTGGTCAATAGGAATTTGATAGACTTTAATTGTCTTGACCATGTAACTCTCTTCAATACAGATTCCCGCAACAGCGATTTCGAACGTATTTCACTCCCGTAAAAAGCACAAAAGCGGTCAAAATAATAGGATATTATTTTAGGAAATTAAATTTCCTTTCTAATGAATACTTGTACACTCAATTTGGACTTTGGATGCAAGAGTTATGGCACTTTTGGTGACAGATATACAATAATTACAGAACTGCTGCAAATTGTGCAATTATACTCCAAGAATATTTATTTCATTTCCTACAAAATCCAAGAAAATAATAATTAAAATTCTTCTTGAAGATAAAAATATAATATAAAGTAATTAATAAAACTAAGAAAATAAACAACAAAACAATCATAAAAAGATATCAAAAAGATGTAAATAAAAGTGATGAAAGCACATTTATCATGTGCAGCCACCACTGGTATCATTGGTAGTTTGATGATTGTTAGAGACACCATAGATGCAATTGGTTGGAATCCATACCCTCCTCCTCTACAATAGTTTGACAGGACTGAGATGGTGGATATAGACAGTGCAGGATGGGGACTACTCCTCGATCATTTAAATGTTGTGTTTGAATTTTTCTTTCTTCTGCATTAGGTACTTGATTGTGCCATTATCTGTATATACCTTTACCTTTGAACCTATCAGGTATGATCTAAATTTGTCAAAGGTGAACACAATCGCTAACATTTCCTTCTCAGTGGTTGTGCAGTTGATTTGGGCATCATCTAGCGTCCTGCTAGCATAGCATATTGCATGATGTTTCTTTTCTCTCCTTTGCCCCAGAAGAGCTATAATGGCATAATTGCTAGTGTCGCACATGATCTCAAAAGGTAGCTCCCAATCTCGAGCTTGCAAGATTGGAGTTATTTTCAAAGCTTTCTTTAGAGTGTTGAAGGCTTCAAGGTACTTTTTAGTGAAATCAAACTCAACGTCCTATACTAGGAGATTTGACAGAGGTTTTGCAATTTACAAAAAGTCTTTGATAAATCTCTGGTAGTACCCGGCGTGTCCCAGAAAACTCCTCACTCTAATTACCAACTTAGGTGGGGGAGCTTTTATATAGTCTCATTCTTGATAAGGTCAACTTCGATCGCTTTTTTAGAAATCTTGTGACCCAAGACAATGTCCTCTCTTACCATGAAATGGCATTTTCCCCAATTCATGACTAATTGTTTTTCCTCACATATTTGCAAGACTCTAGCTAAATTTGTGAGACATTGATCGAATAGCTCTACATACATAGAAGTCATCCATAAATATCTCCATTATGTCTTCTAAGAAATCTGAGAATATGGAAATCATGCATCTATGGAAGGTGGTTGGTGCATTGCATAGACCAAATGGCATTATTCAAAAAGCATAAGTTTCATAGATACTGGTGAAGGTGGTCTTCTCCTGATCATTAGGGTGAATAGACACTTGATAAAATCCTTAAGTACCCATCTAAGAAACAAAAATACGAGTGATGGGCCAATCTTTCCAAAACTTGATCAGTAAAGGGTAATGGAAAGTGGTCTTTCCTTGTGGCAGCATTTAGTTTCCTATAGTCTATGCACATATGCCAACCAGTGACAGTTTGTGTTGCCACTTCATCCACATTATCCCCTTTTACGACTGTCATCCCCCCTTTCTTGGTTACAACATGAATTTGGTTGACCCAATTATTATCGCCTATAGGGTATATAATTCCAGCGACATGCAGTTTGATTGGTTCTTTCTTGATGACTTCTTTGAGCATATGGTTTAGTTTCCTTTGTGTTTGAGCTAAAGGATTAACAGTGACTTCCAGATTTATTTTGTGCATACAAAGGGTTGGGATTAGGCCCTTGATGTCTTCCACATTAGTAGCCTGATGGATCTTCTATGTATCTTGAGTTCACTGAACAACTTCTCCTCCTATTCTTTTGTAAAATTGGAGTTTATACTAACGGGATTCCTTTACTCGTCATCTAGAAACTCATACTTCAAGCCTTTAGGTAATTGCTTTAATTCTGGATTTGCTTTTGGTGCTGCCTTTTCTTTTGGTGTTTGTTCTTGCTCCAAGGAAGCATACTTTGTAGTCTCTGCAATGCCTTCTTTGTGACTACAATCTTCCTTTGGTTGGTTTAGATAATCCAGATTTTATACTACCTCTGGATATTCCACACTAGGGTATGAGTTGTTCAGAGCTCGCATGAGAGGATCAACAATGGCTTTGTCTTCTTGCACTTCTTCACAGTACTAGTTGTAGTTATCCATGAAGTAGACCGACTCAAATAGAGAGGGTCCCCTCATAGCATCATGGACGTGAAAGTCAATCTTGTCATTTATGAATCGAGAGTAATGGTCCATTCTATGACATCAATTAGTGCTCTACCAGTGGCAAGAAAAGGTCATCCTAAAATCATTGGATAGGTTGGGTCTTCAACTGTGTCAATCACAACTATGTCGCACAGGATAAAGAACTATCCTATACGAATTGGGACATATTCCACTACTCCCACCGGCTTCATGAAAGTGTGATCTTCCAACTGAATTCTCAAACCAATTTCTACCATATCAGTGAGTCTAAGCCTTCGATCCAATGTCAAGGGCGTTAAATTATTACTTTCCCCTAGATATTCCACTCCCTTCCTTTTCACATTATCTCCCACGTTGAAAGGGACAGTAAATTCACCAGGGTGTTTCTTCTTTGTGGGCATTTTAGTTTTAACAAAGCTACTTGACATTTTGGCTAGTTGTGTCATCTCAAAGTGATCTCTCTTCTACTTTTCATGATAAGACCTTTGAAGAACTTTGCATAGGTAGGCATATCCTCAATAGCTTCTAGGAACAAAACATCCAGGTGTATCTTCTTTATAGCTTCCATGAACTTCTTGTATCTTTTCTTGAGGTGGGCTTTGATCAATTTTTTAGGGAAAGGAACTGTTAGAGAATAAGGATCTATTTGGGTGAAGACCTCTTCAGCTGGATCTGTCTTCTTTGTCTTTGCAACTTTCTTTCCCTTTCCTTTTTATTTAACCTTGTCCTTCTTTGTAGATCCTTCCTTCTCAGATTCTCCCTCTACTATAATGGGTTCAAGCGGTGGCTTAGCAACAACGTCTCCTTCTTGGTGACTCTCATCTTGTTGTTTCTCTACAACTTTTCCCAAGCTAAGAGTGGGCATCTTTGTGGTCTCTGTGCTCGAGGGGATCTTTCCTTGAGGGTTCTTTACGAGCTCGGACAGTTGTGCCAACTATTGGTCACTTTGTCTTTGATGCGTCTACATGTCATCCATTTGGGTCTACATCATGGTTAGAACATCAGAGTTTGTGGTAGCACTTTTGGACAGATGGTCATTCACATAAACTTATCTTTTTGTGAAATCAAACAACAAAGACATCATGTCTGGCTGGTTGTTGCTCTTAGTTTGGCTTTGATCTTGGTTATGTTGGTTTGTATTCTTGTCCTGATATTGGCCTTGCTCTTGGCTTTAGTAGTTATTTTGATTTTTTTGGTAGTTGGTAGTTTTGGTAAACGAGGTTTATCCTCCTCCTCTACCAAATCTTGGTGGTGTTTTAGACGAACCTCCCAATTGGTGGGAATTTTCAACAACATCCTTGTTTCCATAACTGAAACCAGGGTGATATGGTCTCTTAAAGTTTATGTAGGCATCATGCTTGGTCTCTTTTTTATCACTATCATTGTCATCTTCCAGTTGTGTGTAGATGCAGTTATCAACTCCATGTCCCCCTTCACCACAGGTGACACATTTCATGACTTTTTCAGTCTTTGCTTTTCCTTTACTTCCAGTGTCCTTTAGCAGTTTGACATCTAGGGAAATCTTCTAGATTTGGGATGTTACATTTTCCAGGGCTTTATCGTCAAGAGTAAGGCCCTGAGAGTTCACCCTATTTGCTGAACCCTATCACTTCGCTCATAATCCATGTCTGCTTGTAGCACAACCATTTTATCATGATCATCATGGTTTTCTTCGGCTTTTTGCCAAGGAAATTATTTCTGGCAGCACCGTTTAGTGAAGTTATTTCCAAAAACATCAACCCATTGTAAAATTTGGTTACCTGATAACCCTTGTCATAGTTTTGATGGACATTCCCTCATGTATTTGTGAAATCTTTCCCAGTCTTTGTAAAGATTCTCTCTAGGCTTTTGCAGGAACCCATTGATTTTGTGCATGTTCCTGATGGTTTTCTTGATAGGATAAAACTTTGTGATAAAAGTGTCATCTTGACGTCCCCCTCTGTGGGGCATCATTATGACAACAAGGTGGGTTGTTTCTCTTTCTCAGTTACCTAAAATAATTTGCATAGTCAAGTTAGAAACTAGACGTGTTTATAAAGTATTCAAGGTAGCTACAATATGGTAGGATTAAAAAACTTGTGCAGTCAATTCTATCACTTGACTTGAGGCATGGGTATTTGGTGATTTGACTTGTGATCTTAACAGTAACGCTCACCTTGTCCCTAGAAACATCATCAAAAAGTTGATAGCCTAAATCACATGCCCAAAAAGGAGTAGATCTAGAGTAATCAGACTCTTAAATTTATAACTCGACACTTAGGCCCCGCAACTATTATACAGGGTATGATGTAGTAATTGGGGTCGAACCACATGAACAAGGGTGGGGAGTTCTAAGAACATAGAACCTCATCTTAGTTACACCAACCAAGAAAGTAGCTTAAGGTGGTGTTCCTTACGGAACAGTTGCACTTAAACCAAGCAAACCAAGCAAAATAAAAGTTAAGAAAGTAAAGTGAGATAATTAAAAGAAAGCAAGTGTATCGTAAAAAAATGGATGGGCGCTTGGATCGGGTTTCACCTAATAATATCTCTCATCAACATGCAATACGCTCACCCTTTTGTATGCCCTTAGCAAGGTTACAAACAATCATCACATTTGTCTATTCCCTCCTATCTCGATCTTAGGATAATCTAGAATATATGGTTGTCTCTCTTCTGAGATGGCAAACAAACAATCATAAACATAACCATATTATTATTAGCTTTCACATTCTAACATTCTAATGCATTCATGCAACTCTATAATGCTTAAATATCTCTTTTGGGGTACTAACAGTCAAATATCACAAGACCGTAACTAATCATGCAAGTGAAGAAATAAGAACAGGCATATGGAGATAACCTTTACTGATAGCATATATATTCAATTGGATGTTAGTATATACATGTCAGGAGGGCCTTAGTGGCTACTCCCAATCCAAGATATGAGTTTATCCACTCATGTTCATGACTATCATTTCTGATTTACAAGGTATAGAAGACATAGAATGTTGCTAAAGAAAATAGAGAGAAGATGATAGTGAAGAGAAAGGGTGTGAGTAAGGGGAATGAGGGGATGCACTGACTATAGACATAGAATGGCCACAACCATTGGTCTAAAGCTCCTCATTGAGTTATGCTCAGTGGTGGAGAAGACTTGCCCTTATGTCCTTCTTCCTTCATCGGGGTACGTCAAGCAAGTAGGTGGAGATGGAAGAGGTACTAGACTCCTCTGATTTCCGTCCTCGTTGTCCATCAACCGATGTGGAGGCACGTGTCAATGGTGGTTTTCATCTCCGGCAGCATTTTGTTGTCCTCTGTAAACATGTAATCCCTCTTACATTCCCTAGGGCCTTTTATATATAGGTGTCGAGATGGGCCTCTTTTCTTACACCCCAAGCATACGAGGTACCTACCTCAGGGCTCGTGAATAACGATTCCGAATGGTCATCCACTCAGAATGGCCATCAGTTGCAAGACATCGGATGATGTTGGCTTGTAGTGGGACCTTCAGTTGGTGAATCTATACAGCCATTGGGTAATGGATTAGACAGCCATCAGCTGATGGCTAGGATAACCATCAACTGATGGCTAGGACAACCATCAGCTAATGGGTGTGAATCCATTGGGTGATGGCTATAGTGACCATTGGTTGACAAGGCTATGAAGCCATCGAGTGATGGGACCTGATGGTTTCTCTATCATCCCTTTGATCATAGGCTCGATGGTTGGACATATGTTTGAATGAAGGTGTACATCAGTTGTAGAGACTGATGGGCATCATGTTCTTGCATTAGGTACCTTGGTTATATGTACAAAGAATCCATGGCTATCATGAAAACAATGTAAAATATGTTTTGAGTGTAAAATCAGTGACATTGAGGATGTCTAAGCAAAAAAGGTGAAAAATAAGAGGTAAGTGTATGCATGAATTATCCACAAAAGTGTATGTTATCATATTTTTATATAGTTCTCCACATGCATATAAATTATTTGTACTGATAACGCCCTTGAGTACACAGAAAAGGATGTCTCCTCCTTTTGCCAAGACGTTGGAATGCTTCATCAACGCTTGTGGGTGTTCTCCTCAACAAAAATGGCATTTTTTAGCATAGAAATAGTAATCTTATTGACATTACATGCTCACTTCTTGCTCATGTAAATGCTCTAAAACATTTTTCCCATATGTGGATCTTACTGCATGTTTTCTCATCAATTGTCAACCTTCTTTTGTCCTTAAGTATCAAATCACTTATTTTTCTTCTATCCAAAATAGAAACCATTTCCTCTACCTCTTTGAGTTTTTGGTTGTGTTGCCTTCTTCCACATGTCTAATCCCAAGGCTAACAAACTATCACCTAGAGCATTTGAACAGTGTTTCTCAGCTATCCCTTCTCTCAAAAAGGGTAGAAATATCTTGATCCTACCTCGGGATGAGTTTATATATCTCTGGATGTCACTTTCCATGAAGATGAACTTTCCTTCTCATCATCATCCAAACCCATTGATCATATGGACACAATGGTATCGCTCCACGATCCCTTCATCCAATCTCCTTCATCCACAATAGAAACCTCAAACCAACACATGGAAGATCAATCTTAGATAGCTCCTCCACATGACATCAATTCTAGTTCAATCTAATCTACTAGTGGCACTGCGTAAAGCTATATGCTCTTGCACTATTAAGCATCCTATCTCTAATACATGTTGTCTATCTTGTCTCTCTTTAATTTGTTGCCTCCACTTTGGCCACAGCACTAGACATGGTGTACATTCCCAAATGTCCATCTAATGTCCTATGCCATCCTAGTTGGAAATCAGCCATGCTGGAACAAATGAAGGCTTTGTATGATAATCAGACATTGGATCTAGTCACACCGCCACCAGGCAAGAACATTCTTAGGTTTTGATGGATGTTCTCTATCAAACACCATTCTAATGGTTCTATTGAGTGGCTCAAAGCAAGGGTGGTTGCCAAAGAATTCACCCAAACTTTTGGTCTGGATTGGTTTCAAACTTTTTCTTCGATGACAAGGATTGCCTTTGTTTGAATTCTAATCTCCTTAGAAGCTCATCTTGATATAAAGAATGTCTTTATCCATGGAGTTCTCCTAGCGGAAGTCCACATGAAGCAACCCCTTGGATTTGTTGCTGATGGGTAATCATTTCACAAAGTTTGTCACATTGGACAATCACTTTATGGCCTTAAACAGTCTCTGTAGGCATATAGTTCTTCATAAACTTGGGTTTTATAGATCGGCTACCGATCATTCTTTCTTCTTTTCAAAGTCATCCAAAGCTCGCATTCTTATTGTTTTTTATGTGGATGATGTCATGATCACGGGAAATGAGAAAGTCGGCATCCATATTTCTTGGCATAGAATTCCTTTGCTCAGCTAAAGGTATTAGCTTGTCTCAGAGACGCTATGTTTTGGACTTACATGAGGAGGCTGGAACGTTAGAAGCTAAAGTTGTTTCCACCCCAATGGACTATCACACAAAGCTTCTTGATGAAGGGGAACTCTTTCATGATCCAAAGAAGTATCATCATCTAGATAGAAATTAATCTACCTGACAATAACTCATCCTGACACCACCTATGTTCTTTGGATAGTCACTCAACATATGTGTACACCACTCTGAGCTCACTAATAGTCAATTAAGGGGAGCAATTTTCATCATGTATTCATGAATCCCCCTAAATTCATGTTTATATTTACATGTATGGTTAGTTCCTCCAAGACACAACCACCACATAAGCATGCCATATCCAAGAAATATTTCATATAAAGAAGATATGTAATATGCATATGAATTTCATTATGAAGCCAACTTAGTTTCTCCCTCTTTGTCATATCAAAAAGGGAGGGGTAGAAGAGCCAGTCTAGGTTTTATCCAAAAAAAACACCATACATAAGCACCATAAAACAAAACACCAGAGAGAGACAACCGATATCATTAAGTCAGAATCAAAATATGAGAGTACATACACCAAAAACTCAAAAAAGGAAGTATCAATAGAGTTATTTATACATGAAATGATGATTACAACAAAAGAAAACAAGTCCATGATGAAAACCAAAGAATAGTGAAGAAACAACAGAAGGAAAAATAAGTAAAAAAACAATCCATGCTTCTTGGGAAGGGTCCTATTCATGTGATTAATCTCAAATGAAAGTGAATGTCATATGCCTCTCATGGCAAACACAAGTGAGAAAGTTGTTGGGGTAAGTGAGGTAAGTGTCAATGAAATTTAAAAAGATGATCATATTGATATGATTCATGCTTCCCATTCTTCTTATTCTAAATGCAAATCTAAAAAGGAAAGATTAGGAAAAAATCATTGATGACTTGTATGCTAGAATATAAGTTTTTGAACAAAATGAGAAAACTTACAATGGTAGCATAGAATCTTTGCAAGAGCAGTTTCTTGATCTTGAACTTCAATGCAATAGTGAAGAAAATCAAAATGGTGTTTATCTTAAGAAAATGGACGATCTTAAAGATGAAAACCAAATTTATCTTGATGAGATTATAAGCTCAGAACTAAAAATTCTAGATTTCTTACTATAGTTAATGATCTAGAATCTAGACCTATCTTTCCTAGTAAAGAAGTTGCTAGTATCACTCTCAAAAAAGATTCTTATCTAACTAAAGCCCTTTGTTTAGAGGATGAATTATTTCATGCTCAAGATGGTCTTGCTAGTGTCTCTTGAACTATTATGACTCTTAGTGATGATAATCACATGCTTGGAGCTTCCTTGCAAAATTCCTCGAAAGAAAGAAATCCCTCAATGATGTCCTAGAACACTCTACTCAACAAGTGGGTAGTAGAGGTTTGGGATATGAGGAAGGACAAAAGGGAGAGGGAAATAAAAATGGTAAGGGACATCTAATATACCATGGAGAGTCTTCCAACTCTAAGTCATCAATGGTTTGTTCTCATTGTAAGTGTGATGATCATTGTTCTACTTTATGTCCTTACAAGAAGGAGACCAACCAAAACATGAAATGGGTCCCCAAGGTAGACATGAGTCCCAAAGTTTGAATTAGGCACTGTCCTTTCCTTTCCTTATAGGCAAAAGAAAAATGGATTGTTGATAGTGTATGCTCCAAGCACACGAGTGGGGAGAAGAACCACTTGAACACTTTCATAAGGAGGAAGGTGGTTGGTGACTTTTGGGGACAATAATTGGCATTAGAGCTTTGGAAGGAGAGTGGAGAGCTTTATAAGAGGTTCAAGACCAAAAAGAAACCATTGAACATGTAGAGTTACAAGAGAAACATAGAGAGTCACAAACCATTGTGGAATCTCAAATTCCTCAAGTATTATGGGGACCTTGTCGATCTAGTAGGACACACCTTGAGCCAGAAAGATTTGGTTATCTTCTGACACAAGAAGGCAATGAATTAGTTGTTGATGATGAGACAACTACCTACCTAGAAGTTGTTAAGGGACTAGAATCTGATAAGTGGCTTGAGTCTGTGAGAATGGAGATGAAATCCATGTACACTAACAAGGTATGGACCTTGGGGGATCCACCTGAAGGGGGGAACCTATAGGGTGCTAGTGGGTCTTAAAGAAGAAGACTGGCATGGATGGTAATGTAC
This sequence comes from Alisma plantago-aquatica, assembly GCA_963693085.1. NCBI lineage: Eukaryota > Viridiplantae > Streptophyta > Magnoliopsida > Alismatales > Alismataceae > Alisma > Alisma plantago-aquatica. The sequence goes on along the minus strand of OY856413.1, from coordinate 370,297,587 downwards.
AAAATTACAGAGGTCAATTGTCCACAAAGGGTTTCAGACAAGTTCAAGATGTTGAATATGTCAAAACATTTTCTCCAGTTGCCATGGTTAAGTCCATCAAGATCATGCTTGCCATTGCAACTTATCGTGACTATGAGATTTGGCAGATGTATGTTAAAACTACATTCCTTAACGGGAATCTTCTTGAGGATTTGTACATGAAAAAACCTAAGGCTTTTACAAATTTAAGGGATACAAATAAAGTATGTAAACTACAAAGGTCAATCTACAGATTGACGCAAGCATTTTGGAGCTGGAATCTTCATTTAACAAAATAGTCAAAGAGTTTGGATTTAGTTAAAATGAAGATGAACCATGTGTTTACAAGAAGGTTAGTGGGAGCATGATTGTATTCCTCGTATTGTATGGGGATGACATACCATTGATGTGTAGTGACATCCCTACTTTACATATGGTAAAGACATGGCCAGGAGAAAAATTCTCTATGAGGGACTTAGGCAAAGCTTCCTATATTTTTAGGAATTAGGATCTATAGAGAGATAGATCTAGAAGGCATCTTGGTCTGAGTTAGAGCCCATACATTGACAAAGTGTTGAAGAATTTTAACATGGAGAACTCAAAGAGAGGAAACCTACCCATGTCACATGGTGTTGCTATCTCTAGAGCTCAATGTTCTAAATCTTATGAAGAAAGGTAACACGTGAGTAAGATTCCATATGCATATGCAATTGTATCTATCATGTACGCAATGTTATGTACTCGTGTAGGTATCTCATATGCCTTGAGCTCAACAAACATCATGAAGTACTTGAGAAGAACTAAGGATCAGTTCCTTGTCTACAGTGGTGAGGAAGAGTTGGTGGTAAAGGGTTACACCAATGCAAGATTCCAAACTAACACAGATGACTATAGATCATAGTCTAGAATTGTATTTTTCCTAAATGATTTGATCAAAAAAAGGAAATATTTTATTTATTCTATTTTATTTAGTTATGAGATAATGATGTAACATAATAAATGTTTATAGAATGATGTTATGTGATGAGGTATGTCTTTAAGTTTAGGACTTGAACAATGAGATCATACAAATTGTAAGAGTATAAACATTCTTGTTATGTCCATAGTCACTTGTTATTGTAAAAGATGATAGACAACAATAACACATAAGACTAGAGTGTGTGTTGGTTGATGATAGAATCTATTTAGTCATGATATGCAATATCAAACCAAACGCATAGATACTTGTTAGAGAAAAGTGTATCAAGCATACTCACCTTGAGATAGATGCATGGAAACCATTGAATGGTAGTAAGAATAATTTCTTATAGTGATGGTGGTGATTTTAGTTCTTAGACTTAAAATCACCACACTCATCATATGTCTCTTGATGTACTTTGACATCATCCAGCGTGACCTTGAATAAGGGTTACCATAAAGGTGATGCTCATATACATTATGGCACATGGGGAATGACTGTGAGTGATGTAGATGTAATTTGTCCTTCCTAAAGGAGTTTGATATCATGGACATTTGATAAGTGAGACTAAGAAATGCATAGCTATGGTCATGTGAGTCAATATATGATATTGAGCTTCCATATATTTCAGACAGTCTGCTTTAGTTCAAGGAACATGAATTGAATGTTAAAGAGGATGATGATTTCATACCTCAAGCTTAATATGGATATCAGATACAAAGGAACTATGTGATCACTATAACACTAATCACAAATTGTAGGTTGAAGTTGTTCTCCAACTTTCCTTTTACTTGACTAGCAATGATGTCTTTCTAGATACCACTCATTTTTATGATGTCATAAATTAGTTATCGACATTCACTGCCAACGTAACTTAGAACCTATAAGGTCACATGCATAGGATGCACTTGGAATAAGAGTTTACTCATGAATATGGTTTAAACTTGCTTACTCAAAAGTTAAGTATTCAATTTAAACAAGATTGGCAATCAGCACTCTGAGACGACCGATTCAGCAAGTGAACTAATCGGATCAGATGTGTGAACTGACTGGTTCAGGTCGTGAAGTGACTGTTTGGTTGATCAATGTGATTAGATCAAGGATTGATGTTGACGTCATGTTATGCATTAATGGAATAATGAATTCCAATGCAATTGTGAATATGAAACATAGTGATACGATCGGTTCAAGTGTTGAACTAATTGACTCACGTGTGAATCAAACGGTTCATTGGTGAATCGACCGGTTTGACGTTCACAAGTTTCAAAAAGTTCATGAAATTCCTATTTCTTTGACAACCAAATGAACTGGAAACCTTGACACTGACCCTCCTATAAATAGAAGGGTGGTCTAGGCTTCCAAAGATACAGCAATAAGCTCTAATAATTGTTGTCTTCTCACAATTGTGATAATTTGAGAACCCTAGTAGAGTCCTACCTGTCAAATGGAGGGACAGCAAAGGAGAGACAAGAGGGAGAGCAAGTCGACACTAGCACATTGACGAGAATGAACAGTTCCTTCATGTCTGTTCTAAAAGAACGACAAGAGTTCATGGTGGTCTGTGTGGACTAATACAGAGACGAGGAGACATTTACCACCTACTAGGAGGACGTCGTCAACCACCATCGGTGGTGATCAATCAGGAGGTCATTGCCGACATCCTCCCAGGTGTAACTTGATAAAGTAGCATACTGCAACAAGAATCGTCATTGGACTTGCTGTAGGACCAGGTATATGCCTTGCAACCCTCCTTGTCAGTTCATAGTTTTTGACGTGTTCTACTATTCATAAGGGAATATGGCAGTAAATTAACTATCTCTAGTTAGGCCCTAGGTGACAACGTCCAAGTAAGGTAATCTATAGTGAATCAGTCATTAGTTGGACATTCACTTGGGTCAGCAACCTTACAACTCTTGAGAGTTTAATATTTGAATTTGTACAAATACAACTTTTGATCAGGAAAGACTTAGGATTGTTTTAACAAATTCATTTCATGTGTTTCGACAAATTCATGTGATGCCTATTAATTAGATTTATCGTTGAATCATATTTTGATAATTGATCACAGATTTATGCAGATTTCTCATGGTCGGTGGATTTGTTGAGTACCATGTCAATCATCTTTTGGTGTCCCAACATCCCTTGACACCTCATTGTAGACTTAAGATCTCGATATGCTTCCTCTCATTTTATGTTGACTTTAGCGCCTCTCATCTAGATTTTAGGGCCTATGGTTGTGCCCATAGTTTGATGAAAAATCTATTTAAATTTTGAATTTTGTTTGCATATCTCGATTTGTTAATCATTTTAATCTAACATTTGTTCATATCAATGATCATTTTATTTTCTTAGACTATGTTTGGCATGTATAAATGAAGGTAGGAAGAGTACCTAAGGGGATAGTTGTTTTATTATACACTCGGTTAAATGTAGGAGAGGGGAGGGGAAGGGATCAACGATTATTTGAAATCTAAATGGTCCGTGTCATGAAAATTAGACTATCTCCTTTTTTACTAGATGTGGACTAAGTATATTCCTCTATATTTCTATATTTTGAAAAAAGTTTCATACAAGTAATAAATTTTCTTTCCATACTGTAATATTACATTTTTCAACAATTATCTAAATTTGTCCCAATGTATACACTTTTTTTATTAAAAAAAGTCTTCAAATTTTCAAAATTTCCAAGTTTCCTCCCTAATTTAATTCTAGATTAGAAATTTCCTTCAAAGTTGTCCATGAAAACTTTATATGGAGATTCATTTAATGTTTCTAGTTTTCCCTACAAGTTTTGTATCTATATAAGCTTTACAAAAATTTCCTCCAAGTTTCAATATTACAAAAAATATAAAATTTCCCGTCAAACCTTCTTCGAAATAGTAGAAATACAGACACATGTATCTTTCATTTTGAATCCCTATCATTCTCCTTAATTTTGTCTAATTGAGCGTTAGTCTTTCCTCCCTTCCTCAACTCCCCCCTTGGCAAAAGACGTGTGAAAATAAAATCTACAAAACAGGGGACAACTGCAACATGCTAGGTAGCTCCTCAGCCTCCTCCACTTTAATAGGTCTCCGTAGATGTAAGCATTCCCATGGATAGAATCTCCTTCCATAATAAGGGATGAGAGAATGTAGCTGTGGTTAAAGCAGCTTTGACACTGGTTTTATGTATACAGCAAGACAGCAAACGGGCCGCATGACTTAGAACAACATCATATATAAAATGACCGTACCGCAGAAAAGGCACAGGAAACAAATTTGTAGATAACTTTTATGGAAACAATTTTTTAGACAGTAACACATTAAAATAGGCTTATGTAATGGCAATACTTCAGTTGCAGAGTTGCAGGCTTGCAGCAAGGACAAGAATTCATCTTTATGTATTGAGAACCTCTACCTTATAATTCTCTAACCTCCCCCGCAACAAAAGCAGTTCCCCAAAAACCCACCGCAAAGTTATCAGACAAACAGAGAGCAGGCACGGCGGCCTTAGTAACAAATACAATTGCATCTCTTTGTTGAATTCAGTCATTGGCGGTGGCAAGCTGCATTGACAGCAGTTCCTCCTCGGGGATGGTCTTGATGGTGCAGTCCGATCTGGGGTAGGCGGCGCAGAGAAGCGCGAACCCGCGCTCGACGACGTCGTCGCTGAGCATGCCCTCGCTCTGGTCGACTTTGCCGCTGATTAGGCGTGCGGGGCAGGTCATGCACACCCCGAGCTTGCAGTCATGGGGGACCTCTATGCCTTCGTCCAGCGCCCGGGACAGGATGGACTCGTCCTCCTCAACGTCCAGAGTCGTCGACTTGCCTTCGTGCTCGATCGTCACCTTGTATGCAGCCGCCACCATCGGCGAGGAGCTCCTATGAGGGCGCAGGACGAGTGGATGCTGCTGCCGATTCAGATGGCTAACCTGTGAGTGCTGGTGGGTGATGGTTGAGAGTTTGAAGGTGTAGGAGGCTGGAAGGAAGGTGGCCATTTGGGTTGGTTTGGCTTGCGGGAATTTGGGGCTTTTCCGGAAGAGCTTAGGAGCTTGGAGAGAAGGAGAGTGCGAGCAGTCTAGGGAGAAGACGGGAAGTGACTATTATGGAAGGTTGGATAAGATTTGTGGATGAGGCGGGGTTCCTTTCTTATTGGCGGGTCGCCGGCCCACAGGCAATGGCTGTATGTAGATCAGTTGGGCGCTTTTTCCGTCTTCCTATCCTACTAGTTGTGCTGATTACATAATGCATATACACATTGATTGCGGACTCTGCACCCATGGGCTTAGAACCAAGTCCATAGGCTCTCGGTACGCAGATCTTCCCTTTGCCATAGAACTAATACTATTATCGAGTTTCTCGCGCCCGCTGGCTCGGCTGGTAACTAATAAGCCCTGTTTTTCTGATTGTAGCATAAACCGTAGGTGTATCTATGGTGAAATTCTTTTCTATGTGCGTCCATGAAAAAAGAAGTTCTACGTCCATGAACCAAGTCATATATTTCTCGAATACACACACACTTTACCATATAGGCTGGAAATAAGTCAAAATATACACACCGAAATCTATTTACTTGATTTTCAGCAATCTTGGTAACAAAATATACACACACGGTTTATAGGACATGATGAAATCCTAATAGGGAAAAAGTATATTAGTAGGGGATTCCATAGATCAACTATTTATCTTTTGTGTAAAGATGACGTTGAGAACACTGAAAACATCTTCTTCAATTACAAATTCACTAGGAACATATGGAAAAATCACTTGCATAACACAACTAGAACAATATTCATTAGAAGATATACCATCAATTTGAATATCAAAGCAAAAACTAAAATCTACACACATCACACACCCAAAGATCCTTGCTGCCAGTATCATTTGGACATTTTGGATAAAACGAAATTCAAATTATTCAAAAATAAAGAACACAACACATTGTATATAAACAAAGAAATCATCAGCACATATAATAATGTTATTCCTTTCCAACAATATTTGGGGATTGGAGCCATTATCAGGGAGGCGAAAGCCACTCATATGCTACACTACAGAGATGTTGACATTTGCCAAGGGAACTACTCCATGGAGAACACTCTAGATGAACACCACAAAGTTGTTTGAAGATGGAAAAGAACTTAGTCAACACATGGATGAGTTGTTATCCACTCTAGAGGCTTGTTATTGGGTACCTCCCCCTTGTAGTTGTTATTTTCTTGCATCATTAGTTGGTAAAGGTGTTTTATCTTACCTTTGGGGTAACTTGTTGAAACGACCTACTTTATGTATCCTATGTTTCTTTATGTATCTGATATCGTGGTAACTTGCTAAAACATCATACTCTACCTATCCTATGTTTTATTATGTATTTGATCTCGTATATGTGATTTCAGACCTTTATCATTTTATGAATAAATAATTTATAAAAAAAGTTCTACGACCCTTCAACCAAGAGATTGAAAGATGCACAAGTTTTAAAAGATGTTAAGAAAAAAAACCACTTTCATGTTTCTGAACATGTGGTATATTTTCTTGACAAAGTGATTAGGGTTGATACGGTAGTATTCTATAACTATGCCACAGTGAAGACCATTATTGTCTACTCATGGAGTTATCAAACATGTTGCACATACATCAAGTGCTTGACGGTATATAAGGGGCTTTTCATTGTGACTCAAGCAGGTTCACTGTTGTAGTATTTGTAGTTTCTTTACTAGTCTTTTTTAATTCATCATTAACATAAGAATGTAAGGAAAATATTATTTTAGTTCTCATTGGATACTTTTCATCTTCGTCATCTCATTTCATCGACAATTATGTCCTAAATCTAACCATTTTAGTTTAGCTGCATGTGTCATATAAAGTTCTATTAGTACAATTTTCTCTAAGGAAAATAAACTAATAACACCATATATATTATAAAATGAATAGTCAATCTGTTTCTTTGATTGGTTACAGCTCGAGTTATGGGGTATAACAAGCATTCTCATTCTAAGAATCTAGGATACCCACAGTTTGATTGTAACTTATTTTATCAACGATTAATCTAACTATTATGGATAATCACTACTACAGAAATAGCATTCAGTGACACTTTTCTGGGCGTCGGTTATTAAGGAAAACCGACGCCTTCTATGTTAGGCGTCGGTTGTTTACGAAAACCGACGTCTATATTCGAAGACCAGCCAGACACGGGTACCGCTTTGTCTTCAGCGTCGGTTGTTTATAACAAACCGACGCTTAAAGTCGCCCGCGAAATCCATTTTTTGATCAAAAAAATAGTGTCCTTTTCAGCGTCGGTTATTTAGGTCGAAACCGACGCCTATGTCTGATGAAAATTTGTGCGAAAAGTGTCACCTTCAGCGTCGGTTATTAAAGGATAACCGACGTTGAAGGTGGTTCCCGCCAAACAATTTCATGAAAATATCGTCCACTTGGACGTCGGTTATTTCAAACAACCGACGCTAAAGATGTTTAGGCGTCGGTTGTTGTAAAAAACCGACGCTATTTGGGACTTTATAACCCGCGATGCCCGACTCTTCCCCTTTCTTCTGTTTCATTGCGAGCCCTTTTTTCTGCTTCTCCGTCGATTTCCCACGCTGTCGCCGTCGATTTCTCTGCTCCTTGTTCTCCACGACAGCGCCGTCGTGCCGCCACTGCTACTCCGGCGCCCCCTTCTCCGCCGCCACTGCTGCTGCACCTGCCTGACGACGCCTGACGCCTGGAGCTCGCCGCCGACGCCTGCCTGACGCCTGGAGCTCGCCGCCGCGGCCTGCTGCTCCAGCCACCTGTTGCCCGCCCTGCTGCTCCATCCGCTGCGCCGCCGCCACGCCGTCAAGTTCAACCTGCAGCTTCCACCTGGCTCCCGCTGCCTCCTTATCGGCGCCAACAGAACTGGTATGCGCCAGTGTCTTTTCCTTTCCTCTACCTATTTCTCATTTACTGCGCGGATTATTTTGTGAGGTGAAGCATTTTATACAATGTAAGCTTCCGATCCTTCATGGAGCTGGTCACTTACTGATGAGGTTTACTTTACTATAGATAATAATTTCTGGAGTCAGTCCACAGACAAATTGATAACTGTTCTTAGACAATTATAAAAAAAGAACTATGTCATCTTTATCTCTGACTATGTGCTCATTTGTGCTAGAAATTTTGATGTGCTGTAAATTGTATCTTTACAATAACTGATCTGCTTGCCGATTTTAATGATTAGAGATACTGATTAATAGTAAGTATTGATGAATACTTACTTAATTACTAATTTGTTGATTAGATATGTATAAAAGTTCCTTATAAATATATTTTTTATATACACATACATGTAATTTTGTATAAAATACATGATGTAGTGTGATCTTAAATCCTAGAGTGTACCCCTTTTGTTCTATGATGGTACCTATGACCCTAAATCCTAGAGTGTTTGTTGGCCTAGAAACCCGTCCAAGATTGACTCATTAGGAGTACATCTTGGATAGTCCCCGGTTTGGGACTGTTCTTGAACACCTAATCTCACTTAGGATGTAAGTGTATAATGTGTATTGAGTTTTCGAGAAAATTTTGGCAGCATTTCCCCGTTTGTTCTCTAAGTACATATGTACTTAGAGAACAGCGGGGAAATGCTGCCAAAATTTTCTTGAAAACCCAATACACATTATACACTTACTAGTGAGATTAGGTGTTCAAGGATGGGATAGGTGGTACACATTTATTATATATAAGAATGACATCACATGTGTTTGTTGGCCTAGAATGTGAACAATCATTGTTTTTTATATTACTTGTACATTGGTATAAATTAGAATGAACAATCACCAAATTATATACTGTTTGTATGGAGTCCGGCTTCATTGTAGATATCTATTATTGTGTTTGTTGGCCTAGAAACCCATCCAAGATTGACTCATTAGGAGTAAATCTTGGATAGTCCCCGGTTTGGGACTGTTCTTGAACACCTAATCTCACTTAGGATGTAAGTGTATAATGTGTATTGAGTTTTTGAGAAAATTTTGGTAGCATTTCCCCGTTTGTTCTCTAAGTACATATGTACTTAGAGAACAGCGGGGAAATGCTGCCGAAATTTTCTTGAAAACCCAATACACATTATACACTTACTAGTGAGATTAGGTGTTCAAGGATGGGATAGGTGGTACACATTTATTATATATAAGAATGACATCACATGTGTTTGTTGGCATTTCCCCGTTTCTTCTCTAAGTATATATATACTTAGAGAACAGCGGGGAAATGTTGCCTAATCTTTTCCTAATATATACTTGTTTCCTAATATATACTTGTTTTCTCTGATCATAGAATGGATAGATCATGGATGTCCATTCGTAATCGTTGCACCCCAGAGTTTATATCTGGTCTTGATCAGTTTATTAGATTTGCCGAGGAACATAGGAAAAAACCTACAGATAGGTTCTACTGTCCATGTAGGCATTGTGGTAACAACTTGAAAGTCAACACTGGTGAGGAAATCAAAAGTCATGTCATGTGCAACGGGATTGTACAAGGCTATACAGAATGGCACTGGCATGGAGAGATTTCAAAATCGAAACCAGTAGATGTCGATAGCAGTGCTTGGGTGGAAGAAGAAATTGCCTCTGATGACGTAAATGTGAACGAACCAGTTTCAGCAGACATCGTTGATGCGATGCTGGATAGTTGTAGGGTAGAGCACACCGATCCACCTCCTATCTTTACAAACATTGTGCATGATGCTGAGATACCGTTATACACAGGTTGTGCTAAGTTTACGAAGCTTAGCGCTGTCTTGAGATTGTATAAGTTGAAAGCTAACAATAAATGGAGCGACAAAAGCTTCACTTCATTGTTGACTTTGTTGAAAGAAATGCTTCCTGAAGGAAACGAGCTTCCAATCTCAACATACCAGGTAAAGAAAATGTTGTGCCCAATGGGAATGGAGGCCAAGAAGATACACGCATGCCCGAATGATTGTGTATTATTTCAAAAGGACTATGTAGATTTGAAAGATTGTCCAAAATGTGGTGCGTCACGGTATAAATTGACGACTTCGGGGGAGTCCAAAACTGGTTCTCCTGCCAAGGTGTAGTGGTATCTACCTATAATATCACAGTTTCAACGCTTGTTTGCAAATCCGAAAGATGTGAAGAATTTGAGGTGGCATGCAGATGTTAAGAAAAATAATGATGGGATCCTACGACATGCGTCTGATTCCCCACAGTGGAAGAAGATTGATCTATTGTACCCTAAATTTGGTGAAGAAGATAGGAATCTAAGACTTGGGCTTTGTACAGATGGGATGAATCCGTACGGGACATTGAGCAGCCAACATAGCACTTGGCCAGTCATGCTTGTTATATACAATCTTCCTCCCTAGATGTGTATGAAAAATAAGTATGTTATGTTGTCATTGTTGATATCGGGTCCTAAACAACCCGGAAATGATATCGATGTTTATCTTGAACCTTTGATTGATGACTTAAAGAAACTTTGGGCTGAAGGTGTGATGACCTATGATGCTTCAGCAAGAGAGACATTTCGTTTGCACGCTATGTTGTTTTGCACTATTAATGACTTTCCAGCATATGGGAATTTGTCTGGATATAGTGTCAAAGGAGCTAAAGCGTGTCCTATATGTGAAGAAAACACTGATTCAATAAGACTAAAACATGGCGGCAAGACTGTATATCTTGGTCATCGAAGGTTTCTTTCAAAATTCCATCCGTATCGTAGGAAGCGCAAAGCATTCAATGGATGGAATGATGAACGAAGTGCACCTAAACCTATACCAGGGGATGTTGTTTATGAAAGAGTAAAAGACATTGTCAATGAATTTGGTAAGAAATCACAATGTAGTATGGCCACACGGAGTGACAATTCTTCATTCAAGAAGAAGTCAATATTTTGGGATCTTCCTTATTGGAGTTCTTTGACAGTCAGGCATTGTATCGATGTAATGCACGTTGAGAAAAATGTATGTGATAGCATCATTGGTACTCTATTAAATATACCAGGTAAGACTAAAGATGGGATAAAATCCAGACTGGACCTACGTGAAATGGGAATAAGGTCAGAATTAACAGAATTACGTGAAATGGGTAATAAAAGAACATACTTACCTCCCGCTTGTTACACGTTGTCTAGAAAGGAGAAGAAAACTTTTTGTGAATGCTTGGTAAATGTTAAGGTGCCACATGGTTACTCATCCAACATCCGTAGATTGGTATCAATGAAAGATCTGAAGTTGATAGGTCTTAAATCTCATGATTGTCACACTCTAATGCAACAAATATTGCCCGTGGCAATTCGATCTATATTGTCGAAGCATGTAAGGTTTGCAATTACCAGACTTCGTTTCTTTTTCAACAGTCTATGCAGCAAAGTTATTGACCCTGATACTCTCGATAATTTGCAAAGAGAAGTGGTTGTTACCCTATGTCAGCTTGAGATGTATTTCCCTCCTTCGTTCTTTGATATCATGGTACATCTTGTTGTCCACTTGACTTGGGGAGTGAAAATGTTGGGACCAGTTTTCTTGCATTGGATGTATCCCTTTGAACGATACATGAGCGTTTTTAAAGGTGATGTTCGAAACCGTTATCGGCCTGAAGGGAGTATTATTGAAGGTTATGTGGCGAGAGAGGTTATGGATTTTTGCAATGACTTTCTCAGTGGTAATGACACTCCTGATAATGACAAGAATATTGAGGAGGGCAAAGGAATTTTGGGATCACGGGTGAAAGTAATCAGCCGTGAGTAGTTGGAACAAGCTCACTTGTATATTTTACACAATATGGATGAAGTGAGTGTTTATATCGAGGAACATACCAATTTCATAAAGAGACAACATCCTCGAGCAAGTTCAATGTGGCTTGCTAGAGAGCATAATAAGACTTTTACTAAGTGGTTTGAAGATAAAGTCTTACATCAACTATCTCAAACACCAAATGATATTACAGAAACTATCAAATGCCTCGCCTTTAAACCAAAACCGAATGTTATGTCTTATGAAGGGTTTGACATTAATGGATTCACATATTACACAAAGCGCCAAGATGATAAGAGTGTCGTCCAAAATAGTGGGGTCACTCTTCAAGCGTCGACTATGTACTTTGCAAGTGCAAAGGATAAGAGTCCACGTGAAGCTAAAATGTCATATTACGGTGTCATTGAGGACATTTGGGAGTTTGACTACATAGATTTCAAAATTCCGCTCTTTAAATGTAATTGGGTTGATAACACCAAAGGAGTTATAGTGGATGAATTGGGTTTCACTTTGGTGAACTTTGAAAAGATTGGCGAGAAGGGTGAACCATTCATATTGGCATCACAGGCGAAACAAATATTCTATATCGATGATCCTGCAAATGATAAATGGTCGGTTGTTCTTCATGGTAAAAGACAGTTCATTGAAGATCCTATAGATGAAGAAGAGTATTATGATAAGTATGATGACTCCAGTCCATTCTCAGTTGGGTTGCCAACTCCACAAAATATTGAAGCTAATGATGACTTATATGTGCGCGGAGATCACAATGAAGGATTGTTAATTGATAAAAGATCGCAATTTTAGAGACATGTATGTTTATACAAATGCTAAATGTTTGCCTTTTTCTAGTTAATACAAATGCTAAATGTTTGCCTTTTTCTAGTTAATACAAATGCTAAATGTTTGCCTTTTTCTAGTTAATAGAAATGCTAAATGTTTGCCTTTTTAATGACATTTTCAGATGGCTGACCATGATGAGCATGATGTCCATGATGAGCATGAAGTCCATGATGAGCATGATGTCCATGATGAGCATGGCGAGGATACTAATGTAAGTTCTAAAAACATATCTTGTATTTCTATAAAATTCATTATCTTCTAGTTATGTCATATATCCTATATTTCTATATTGGGCTAAGTTAGTGTGTTTTATTTTTGTCAAATTTTAGGTTGATGCACCTGTACCCACTGAAGCACTGGAGCAACTTGATGCGCAACACCAGACACTTAACAAGAAAAGGGGCATCACTCTGTTGAAGAAGTTATTAGCGCTAAGTGGTAGTGGATCTAAATTGGTGGTGGAGTTTGATAATGGAGGAAATCCAATTGGAGTGAACCGCAATAATTTTGTAAACTATCTTGGGTGTACCACTCGGAGCCATTGTGGTGTTATGACAATTGGCATAAAGTTCCTCAAGGGAAAAAAGACTTGATATGGAAGGATTTATGCGTGAGTTATTATTATTTGCAATTCTATTTTGTAGATTACAAATTCTATTATTTGCAATTCTATTTTGGATACTAGTTAATAACATTTCTATTTTACAGAATCTGTTTGCATTGGATGAGAAGTTGCATCGTAAAAATGTGATGCAACGCGCTGGAAAGATGCTTAGGAATTATAGGACAAATCTGAACAGAGAATACATAAAAGAGGGTGATAAGAAGAAGAAGTCAGCCCTTGAACAATGGAACTTCTTGGACAAAGAAGATTGGGACAATTTTGTTGCTTCAAGAAAATCTGAAGAATTCAAGGTATTAGGCGTCACTCCTAATTTAATTAATATACATTGTATTCACCTATTCAAGATTAGCATTTAGTGCTACTAACCAAATCATTAATGTGCATACTAACTAGGCCCTCAGTGACGCACAAAAAGCAAGGTGTGCACTGAATGTGCATGACCACACTATGGGTCCAAAAGGCTATGCAAGCGTTCGCCAAAGACTACAGGCGGAGTCTGCGGCTACTCAGGAGTCTGCTCCTACTCAGGAGTCTGCCACACCCATGCCTCGCCATGATATCTGGATAGCTGGCAGGCAAAACAAGAAGGGTGAAATAAAGAAGCTTGTAACTGCTGAGGCGGCTGCAAAAATGGTAAAATACAACTCTTAGAGAAATCGTTTGAATATTGATTATTTGTGGTGTTAACTTACCAATTTTTGTTTATGGTGATTAGCGGGAGCTGCACGAGCAGAGGAAACAAGGCACGTTCATCCCTCAGGGCACAAGGGATGAATTGACAGTTGCTCTGGGTAACCCAGAGCATCCTGGACGTGTTAGAGGTGCCGGCACTGGTGTTGGCATCAAAGCATTCTTTGGGCCATCCCAGCACAAACCCAGAGCGGGACTTTCTCAAGAAGAGGTAACCTATTCTTTTTTTAGAATGTTACTGCAAAAGGAAATTCATTAATAAGAAGCTAATGTTTCTTTTATCCATGTATAGGAGAATAAGAGAGTTGAGGATTTAGTTGCTAAGAAGATCAACGATGTAGTTGCTGAGAAGGTCAAGGAAGAATTGCTGCGGTGGCAGGCATCTCAGGCTTCCAATACGCCTATGGCGACCCACTCTTCTCCTGATGCACAGACTGCGAGTAATCCTGGAGACCCATCGCCTAGCACGTCTGCTGTAAGTATTGTTTATGACATTGTAGTTAGTCTTTTCAAGTTGTTATGTTTTCAAGATGATATGTATATATGTATAATATTCTTTACGTAAATTTGTAGGCATTGAACCCATGCCGCTTAAGAATGCAAGACTACGTTGTTGCAGAGGCGCAGGCTTACCCGTCCCTTCCTGGGGTAATGTTTCACGGGACTCCAATGCCACAGGGCTACGTTCGTGTGAGCCCGATACGTGTGTTACCTGATTGGAGAGAAGCTACATTGCCATATCCCCACCCGGATATTGATAGACTTACTGATGCAGAAGGCGGGGTGATATTGTGGCCCAAAGCAGATGTCGTCTACACGACTGAAATTGTAAGATAAATTTACATTGATTTAGACTGTTAATGTGTATATATGATGTCAACTGATCTGAAATTATATGTACAGGTTAAAAAGAAGACACCAGGAGCACCTAGGCCTCCACTTCCACTTCCCGCATTACCCGATTGGGTTCCAACTGACCTAACATACCCGTTAGGTCCTGCTTGTAGGGGAATGGCATGTTGGCTACGGGCACATAATGTACATTGCCCTATAATTATTTCTTTAGATGCAGATTATGCAGGTCAATCATACGATAGCTCTTTATTTATACAAGATATTATTGAGCTGTTTATGTATGATTGGCTGAATACATCAATGATAGAGACATGGATAAGGTGAGATCTTGTTTATACATCCATATACCTTGTGTAAGATCCGGTGATCTGGTTTCTTATATATTAATGCATACGCCTATATGTTTTGCAGCTACCTAGTCGAAGATCATTGCAAACAATTTGCATTTGATCATGTGGGATTTTTGATTCCATCATTGATTAGTTTGGTAGCTAAAGACCCTGATAATGTTCAACAATACTGTATAGATGCTTTTACAATTTTTGGTCAGCAAAAGAAGACGATAATAATAGCTCCATTCAATGTCAAGTAAGTTTACTTTATTTATAATTTGGACTTAAGAAAATTCCATTTTTATTTTGTATTTTGAGTTATTAATTGTTAACTTCTTACTTCTAGCGGTAGACATTGGGAGTTACTAGTTATTGTCCCCGGGACATTCACTGTTTATTATCTAGATCCTGCGGGGAGTACATTGAACACTAAAATTGGACACGTAATGAGAATGCCATTATTCTGGTGAGAAATATTTTATTTTTATATCCGTTAACATCTTTTATTACATTACTATTTACTTATGCAATTTATTGTGTTATATTAACATGTAGGGGTTTAGATGCATTCAAAAAGGCTGGAGGAACGGTCCCAAGGAAAAAGAACCAGCCAATAAATTGGCAGAACGTACAAGTAAGTTCCCGACTCGAATATATATATTATTGATGTGAATTGTGCTTAGTTGTATTATTTTGTATGTTTCAATTTATAGTGTGCTACACAAGACAATGGTTGGGCATGCGCATACTATGTGATGCGATTTATGCAGATGATTATCAAATATGCCGCATTGGACATCGATACCATACATGAGGTATTATATATAGTCTCATTAGTTAGTATGCAATATATCAATCTTATATTATTTTTATATTATTACTTATATATATACATCATTCTCTTTGCAGGTGTTTAAAACTGACAACACTACAGGTAAACGTTTAAAAAATATACATGCTCCATATACGATGGAAGCATAAAATGAAGTAAGAGAAGAATGGGCAAAAGCCATACAAGCAGTGGCAACTGTAAGATATAATTGGGATGTTGATAGCGATAATGAATGATACTATGTAAATGAATATTTTTGAATGTTAATACATGTATTTGAATGTTTCTATATGTGTGAATGTGAGAATTGAATTGATGTCTGAATGTATGTACTTGTGTAGAATTTTGCTTGTGACTTTTGCAGGTTTGCGGCCTGTTTGTAGGCTGATATCAATGGATGTCGTAAACCTGCAGTTTAGAAAATTGAACTGCAGGTTCTCATCCTGCTGACCAGCCACAGCAGGCCTGCAAACTGATATGAAAAAAATATATATATAAATAGGCATCGGTTATTTATAGAAAGCCGTCAGCAAAGACATACAACGTCGGTTATTTGATAAAACCGCCGCCTAATAGTACAAACAACCCAACCGTGCAGGATAGCACGGCCGTGGTGTAAATGGTGTCAGTTATTCATATAAAACCGACGCCTATAGTACTAACACAGCCGTGCAGGGAAGCACGGCCGTGTAGGGAAGCACGGCCGTGCAGGGAAGCACGGCCGTGTCGTCTTGAAGTACAGGCGTCAGTGGTTTAGTATATAACCGACGCCAAAAGTATTCGCGCCACAGAAAATGGCATCATCTAGGGCACTTTATGCGTCGGTTATCTACTAAAACACCGACGCTATATTCCATATAGGCGTCGGTTGTGTAGTAAATAACCGACGCACAAAGTGCCCTAGATGACGCCATTTTCTGTGGCGCGAACACTTTTGGCGGCGGTTATTTACTAAACAACCGACGCCAATAGGACAAATAGGCGTCGGTTAAAAAACCGACGCCGAAGTGTTCAACCTTTAGCGGCGCCCACATAGGCGTCGGTCGGAAACCGACGCCAAATGGGGTTAAACGACCGACGCCAAAGGCCGTTTCTGTAGTAGTGAATTATCATCTCATAGATCATAAGAACAAATAGACATGTATGATGGGTCTATTATAGGTGTTAGGACTCATGTAGGAGAGATAAAAAATTCCTAACACCTTTGGGATACATCAAGGATCGACACTTAGACTATATCTATTTGTTCCTATTAATGAGTTGAAAAGGCATGTTCAATATAATATCTCTGTTGCATGTTATTTGTTGATGATATTGTGTTGATTGATGAAAGAAAAGAAATATTGAATGATAAAATTTAAATTTGGAGAAATTCATTGTAATATAATGGATTTATGATCAATAGAAGTACAACTAGATATATGCATTTGCAATTTTAGCCAATCTAAAATCGTGAATGGTGGGGTCAAGTTGGATGGAATGGATGTACTAATGTGTGATAAGTATCATTACTTGGGTTCTATTATTGAAAGGGAAGGTGAGGCTAAAGCTGATATTTGTCACAGGATCACAGCGCCCAGCAAAAATTACTTATTTTTTTAGATCCCCTTATAAGTTATATCCATGTATGTTTTGGTCGCCAGTTCATATTATACTATACCATATCTAAAGGATAGTTGAAGTGGAGGAGTGCAATTAGAGTAGTATGTGACTAAAAGATCCCTCTTATATGAAAAAGTAAGTTTTATATAATAGCTAGACAACCAGTCATGCTATATGGGAGTGAATGTTGGGTAGTGAAGAAATAAGATCTCAACAAGATGAATGTGGACAAAATTCATATGCTGAGATGGAAATGTGGAAAGACAAGAAAAGATCATTTGAGGGATGAATATATCATGAACAAAGTGGGGTGGTGAGCATCAAGGACAAGTTGTGTGAAGGTTGTCTAAGATGGTATGGACATGTGCAGCACGGAACGATAAATACATCTATTTGAAGCAAGATTATTGAGTTAAGCATAATTAAAAGAAGCAAAGGCAAACCTAAATTAACATGGGAAGATCTTATAAAGAGATATTTAAATATTTACATCTTGATAAAAATATGACCCATAATAAGCTAATTTAAAAAAGAAGGATCCATTCAGTTGTTCCCAACATGATTGAAATTGAGGCTTATATGATAATGATGATCATCATAGAGCAAAAATAATATTTTTCTTGGTGTGGCATTTCAAACATTGTTCTCCTTACAATTCTTGCTGATAAGATATTTGTAAATGAATCTAAACCCTAGCTCACGTTAGTTTCTAAGGTGTCCTTATAATATGAGAATCTTATCCATGCTTTAAAAAAAACAATGAGTGTACTATGGGCATAAAAATCACTCTCTAAGGAATTTATTGTTGAGAATGGGTATTCTTGGATCCTTTGTGTTGTTCAAGACACTATTTTGTTTGGATACGTGTTGGTAAAAATAGTATAAGGGTTTCATGGGATTTTTTTAACTAGTTGGGTTCGGAGTGGACAAGTTGATAGGACATTAGAGAATGAATCTCCATATTTTTGTTGTGAAATTGCCTCATTAATAAGGATATGTTGGTATCTATCGATCTAACTTGGGATTAGAAATACAAAACAAATTTTCTCGGGGACACAAAATACATGGGAATTTCATTTATTTTGATGCATAGTTCCAAAAAGTGAAAGTAAAAAAGGGTGAATGTTTTTTGTCGAGAAAAATTGTGGTCACTCGATGTGCACAAAAAGTTGAATATCTTGATCAATATGTATTATATTTGTGACTAGTTTTAAAGCCCTAATATGTTTTTTATTTTCAATTGTAACAGTTAGATAATTGGATTTACTGAACTTCATTTTTTTATTGATCTCACTAGTCATTGATATTTGATTGTCGTTTTTAGATTTTGAGAAGGTTTTCAGCCATCCTAAGGTGAGTCATCATGGGTAGATCTCTTTCTTTGCTTTAGAGTTTTGTAACATTCCATGATTTGAGTCCTTGAAAAAATATGATCTTAAAAGAAATGATTTGACGACCAATATCTATAAGGTGCACATCCTTTTCAAATAACCATCAATAAGACCTTTTACTTATTATCTCGGAGTAGCACTAGGATGGGTGACTTATCAAAAAGCTTCTCCTAAATTATGCATGAGTGAGGACAAGACATAAAATTGAAATCATTGTTGGATTGTTGGGCTAGTTGTCAATCCTGGAGCCCTATAATAGAATTGGGTTAGGGGTATGGGCATTACAAATTGTATTGGAGATAGTTCCCTTCAATAGGTTGGGTCGTGTGAATATATGACACCCCAGTCTTGTGTTGTACAACCCAGGCATGTTGAAAAGGGCTATCTACATTGATGGAGCCATCCTTGTCATGGCAATTGTGAATGGGAACTTTAGTATACATGAGCCACTTTGGGATTTCATTGAATTGAGGAAGAGATTATGATATCATACCGTCAATCCTTGACAAGGATGTCATTGGTCTATTTGGGAAATATTGTAACATACTAGAGTTTGAGGCTAAGAGTGATGTCGTCTTAAGAGCAATGATTGGAATACCCATATCAATAAAGGTGCATCTCATTTTCTTGGAGTCTATCACTAAGAACTTAATAGTTAAGTGTGATTGGTCCAGAGTAGTACTAGGATGGGTGACTTGTTGAGAATTTTTCTTGAGTTGTACGTGAGTGAGGACAAAGCACATATATAAGGTGAGTGTTGGTTTGTTGGGCAACGGACAGAACCTTACAAAACCCTCAGCATGTCGGGCCTCTTCTTTATAGTATGTTTGGATTGTGTTATGATAAATTGTTACATGTACTAGGATATGCTAGGGGGTCAAATTTTGATGTACATAATTGTGTATAACTTTTCATATATGCACAAAACCTTTTTTTATTTTTATCATCACAATAATGTGACATTATTTGATGATGCATACACTTCTGTTACATCTCAGTTGACAAATATGTCCATATACTTATCAATCTATTGATTAAACATGGAAAAGTTAATCGAGGTCTTGTCTACATGATTTTCACATATTTTTAGGTCTTGACGGTTGCAAGGACTAATGAGGTTTTAGACAGGTGTGGTTTTCCCAATGGGTTGTTTTAAGTGTTAATGTATAGGACTATGATCCACATTCTAATTGTCAACTTTTGTATAATTCTATGAACTTAATCTAATATCAAAGGTTTTGATGTTAATATTTAATTTAAGCTAGTCAGGATTACAATATCATGAAACCATGTCAAAGCATAATATAGATGATCTTTGTAATCATTATTTTTGTAAAAATAGTAGAAGTGATTGATATTGGTCACATAATGGCATAAACGGGGAGATGTATGTTGGGAAGGTATGTATATTTTTTTTAGATACTTACGTCTTGTAAATATTTGCGATTGTATATGGATATGTTATATTCCTAGACGTTGAGTCTACAGATCCATGACTAGATTTTGTTTTAGGGTTTTTAAATATGAAACTACTCTCTTTTTGGAAAATTAACGTGTGTATTCAAAATACACTTGAAGCATACTCAATTTACGGTCCATAATACTCCATGATGTCCAATCTCAATTCATATTTTTGTACAATATTTAATACTATATGCATTGACTATACGTATTTCTTATGGTCGCCTTAACACAAGTGTGTACTACAAAACATTTAAGTCTTATGAGTTAATAATTTAATTACAACACACCTCTGTATAGTTTTTTTTACGTTAATGTCATACTTTGTGTACTTTCCATATAAAAATGTTTATACTTTCCTTTGTAAAAATGTGTACCCCTTATAGTATATTTTTTACCCACTAATAGTACAATAGAGGATATGTTGTAAAATGTTTTGAGTCTACATTGAGTAGAGTCAGTGGTGAAGCCATGATTTTTTATGAAGGGAGGCACCACACAATATATAAACAATGTACTATTTATTTATAAAGGTCAAAATATAAGGAAATTTTTTGATAAAAAAATCAATGGTCAACATTTTTCCTATCCATAAAATATTAAAAGAAATCAATAAGAAAATAAATAGTTTACAATTGTTCAGGGTGGCTAGACATTTCTTGAAATAATTTATCAAATAGTATATAAATCTATCTGCAACAAAAAAACGGAAATAAGAGGAGGAGAAACTTAATAATATTTAGTATAAAAATTGAGATGTGTAGAATAGACTAACCAGAATAGACTAACAGTCATACTGAATTTCTGGTATTATTGCGACATTGTATCGATACAATAATTGGTAGAATACTTGTCGTCTTCTTGTCCACAACGTCATATTGTCTCTGTCAATGTATAGATTGGAGAATAGACTGACAAGTGTCTATCATGAAACAATGCCTTTGTCGTTGTATAGGTAAAAGAACAACCAAAACGTTTAGAGTTCATCGATCATATGCTGCCACATAAAGAGAATAAGTGATTAACGAACCAGACATTGTTGTCATTGTCGTCGTTGTGTGACAATATGAACAGAGGAATAAATAAATCTATATGTGGTTTTGTGTCCTTTTATCTGCATTCTTTGGGGTTGTGTGAACCATGAAATATATTACTGGTCAATGAAAATACAAAGTATCTTTAGAAGATGATCGGTTTCTATCCTACCAAAAATCTAAAAGTGATTGAACACCAATTAAAATTTTAGTAACTTTTAATTATGTCCTACCAAAAGTCTAAAACCGACATAGCACTAAATACAATTTTAATAATAATTATATAATATTTTATTATTATAGTTGGCAACGGGTCAGGCACGTGCCCACCGATGCCCCTTACTAGCTTCGTCGTTGGGTAGAGTGCCTCTATAAAATTGTATTATGTTGTGTGTTTATAATTTTAAGTGTAAATATTGATGTACAATAATGTTTGTTTGATTGCCTCTAAGTCATGTACTATTAAATTTAACAACTAAACTATCATATACATATTTTACCAATACAAACTATATATTTTATCAGTTAATGGAATGATTTACATTGATGGAGAAGGCGGGCAGGCACCAAGCGACACTGTCAGACCTTTCTGAATGGCAATATCATGTATAATTATCAAAGAAATATAATAAGCAAGTATTAGCAATTAGTGGGCAATTCAATGATTAAGCATTAGTATTTTAATTTCATTCAAATATATGAACTTTGGGTCAACCGATTCAATTCGGGTCTAAATTTCAGACCTAGATCCACTTTAAAAAAATGTATATTTTTCATATTTAGGTTGTGTTGAAACTATATAGTTGTTTTGATATATGGTGAATCGTGATGATAATGTTTTGTAAATAAAAGAATATTATTTAGTTAGCATGATGATAGATAAGGGAAAAGTTTTTTATGAAAAAATAATGGAGAATTTAGCATGCCTTATCTTTGTAGAAAAACATGATGAATGGTGGAGGTAAAAAAACTATTCAAGAAAGTTCACCTTTCACCGATCATTGACACATTCATATAAATGACAATATTTTCTTACATTAAGCACACGTATTTCGTTCCAAATTTTTGAGATAACAAATTTTGCTTTTCTTTCAAGACATCTTTGTTTCTCCATATTATTTATGTGTCTTACTTCCTTTCAGATAATTTCTTCTCATCCATCATTGAATTTTTTTGTCAAGTTAACATTTCTCAACTAAAATTATTTTCTACCCTTTAAAAAAATAACTTTATAATATATTTTACTTTAATTATATTTTCTTATCAAGAGTTTGTTTTCCTATGTAGATGTCGATCCCTTCAAGTAAACAACTTTCCTTAAAATTAGTTTTTATTTTATTTTATTCCCTTACAACAATAAAAAATATCGTTAAAAGATTGAGTTCTGCACAAACTTTTGTTCCATCCAAGTACCCAATCTTTCTCTAAAAAAGTCCTTCAAGAAATAACTTAAACTCAATAATTATTTACTTTTGATAGAATGATAAAGTTTCCCATCCAAAATATTTATGCAACAATTCTTTGAAGTTGATATTTTCTTAATTTGAATGATATTAAAATTGAAAGTTAAATCCGCACTGAGTCTTACCGAGATGTAATTGAGCAACAACACATAATGAAGGCCTTCCTTTATAGTCCATAACAAGAGTGACACCAAGTTATAACCAATTTGATTAAAAAATAATCATGTCATATTTATCAAGAAAAAAGTTCTATAAACATATTTTAGTTTATTAATTTCATTTAGGGGATATTTATTTATAATGATGGTTAATAAATTGAAAACATAAGATTCTCTTTTATATTTTATAATAATTTAATGTTTTATACTCATAATAAGATGCATTGAGAGATTTTTACGTTGCTTGTATCTATGTTTTTCCTTTGAATGTCTACAATTCAAATCAATAAAATATATGCTTCTGTGGGGTGTTTCTGTAAAAAAATAAAAAAATAAAAAAGTCACTCTCCTTATCTCCATTCTCATCTAACCATTAATACAAATATAGGTTATAGATTCGATGCTTAGTGGGTGGCACAATAGATCCTAGGATGCAATGCGGGTATTCGGGTTCAAAAGAACCGGTAACAAATCATGGCATTGACTTTTAGTGGTGAAGAAATCGACGCAATAAACTTATGCAACGTCAGTTTTCCATCAAAACCGACCAAACAAGCTCGTAGAGCTAGAGTAGCCCGGCTGGTTATGGCTCAGTAAGTCCAGATGAAGGACTCGGGTTTGAATCATGCCGAAGGCGCTTTGCAAAAAGTAATATGAATTTGATTGGACGCGGGAGGAGGGTGACTTGACTACACTCTCTCATGCCCCGAGAGTTTACGCTGTCTGGGGGGTCACTAATGTGGTGCTTCTACAGCGGCGGTTCTCTCATAAATTAAAAAAAATAGTTTTGGGTTTCTGCGAAAGCTTTTAGCGTTGTTTTTTTTATAAAGAACTAATTTTGTAATTTTCTGCCTCGACTTTTCATAAGGAATCAATTCTAATGATTATTTAACACCCAAACAACAAGTTATATCCTACTATTCAGCGGGGCATATACAAAATCTACAAATATATAGTAAAACACACATACAAGATGAATTTTGCATGCCTTCACATTCACATCTCCAGATTCACTTGCCTTCACATCTTTTGACCAAATCCTAACATATTCACTTACATCCAAACGATTCATTCACCAAATCATATACTTATTCCTTCCATTCACATGATCCATACAACATGAAATTTATCTCCTTTCACATTTATACCAAAACATACTCATATTTACTTACATTCAAATTATCCATTCACGACCACACAAATTCATCCGGATCAAGATGACCCATTTCACCAAATGATATACCAAGTCACAAATAATTCACATATTGCTAAAGGTTAATTCATATTAATGCATGACGTTTTCCTAATTTAACAACAATATCATGACGTCTAAATAATTGCAAGCTTGCACATTAAATTATGTTTGTGTTCACAAATATATCACGGAATGAGGCATTGTTAACGTCTCCTTTACTTATTTAACATCAGTGAGCATGTGCTTTCATTTTTGTCAATGCAACTGGAAGGATGTTACACCAGGCCAACAGTGAAGAAAGAGGTCAAGAATAAGAATACCGCATCGTTGGAGAATTGCCTGACCAACCTAGTGATTAATACATAAGAACAACATCCTCGGTGAGATTCCGACTTCTACAAATCTCCGAAAGAGATCGCCTAAACCGCTAAAAAACAGTCTGGCAGTATCGCGGTCTCGTATTCTGATTATCAATGTGTTCAATAACCTCCACACTAACGGGATGCCTCTGTTGATTTCAACAGTGTGCGCGGTTGTGCCTCTCCAACCCAATGTTTTGTTGCCTTCCATCCATGACATAAAAATAGAGAGATCAGTTGGTAATACATTGCCTGTGCAACAGGAATACCTCTACAGCCATACACCACTCAGAGAGAAGTTTCCTCCCAGTTTTGCATGATTCTTGCAACCACGGCGGTACTATCGACGAGTGGTAGGTTTTACATGTGCATAAAGCAACATATAATGTAGGTGGAGAAGGTAGCCATAACGGTCTAGTTTTAACATGAAGACGACTCGTGGGACTTCAAATCGTTCAGCCTACTGATTTCGGACAAGTAGGGATCCTTAAATGTCCCATTAACCTAATATATAAGGGCATGTTTGGTTTGACAAAAAACTAAAACACATTTTCTAAGTAATTATATTTTCCAATTAATCACGTTTGGTTGGGTGTAACTTATAGCCGCACCGAAAAAGTAATCTGCATCGTCACATACTCATCTGCGAAAATTTTGTGAAAATTGACTGTGCCCAATTTGGGCGCAGTTCGTTTTCGCTGGCTCTCGGTAACCGGCTACCTGCTATCGTCCTGCTCCGGTCGACTCCTTGTGTGAAGATATACTTCACCGGCTATTCTGTGCTATACATAACGGGTCGGTAGAAATTGAGATAACCACCGTGTACGCAGCCAAAAACAGCACGGTACCAAACGGAAAACAAACAAAAGTGATGGCTTCGTTTTAGGGCTAGTTTAGTTAGGTGTAGTAGGGTGTAATTGTGTGAGTTCGCAATGTAAAAATGTACATCAAATACGCACTTTGTCTTCGGACTACACCCTACCAAACAGGTTACTTCAAACCAGATGTTATTGCTGGGCTTGTAACTAGCAGCATCGGAATTCATGTTTTGAAACTCACGATAAGAATTGATTTGATGTCGAACCAGACGAGCCCTAAGGTAGGTAACGGAGTAGTGTTTCAATCTCAATGATGGGAGACCATGGCCGTGAGCACACATGGAACAACCCCAACTCAGTGGCTGCAGCCTGCAGGGGATGTTGCCATAACGTAAGCAGTGACATCTAGAACCCACAGATTCAATTTGGGACGATGAATTTGAGTAGCGAGACCCTTTTCTTAATTTGTTATGTCTGAGTGGTAAAGATTTACAATGGCCACGGGCGTTGAGAGTCGCGCTCTGAGTCTCTGTACCAGCACGTCAATATGCGGAGCTTAGAGCAGCATCATGGCACGATTGAGAAAGTCGAGCCTACTAGTACCTCACCAACATTTCCCCTGTGACCATCACCACAGGGCCCTCTGCCTCCAACATGACGATGATGAGATCTGTTGATACAAAGGCCACCATTGGAGCCGCTGAGGACTGGAGTACCTTAACTATAGCTGGAAGAAATACCCATCATATAAAGTTTTACAAGGTCTTCCCAACAAAGTACAAAGATATCCTAAGTAGGGGGGGAGCGGGTGCATAAACGTCTCCGTGGTACACATTTAAATCAGGCAGAAGGTGATGTATAAAAATGTAGTTTTGGGGACGTCATGATTTATTCGGTAAAGTTTGAAAATATCATGTATTAAAATGAAATTAACCCTATTGTTAATACACCAATTCACATATCACCAATGCACATTCATTAGTTGATGTGTTGTTTATTGTGTAGGAAAATTCACTTAGAGAGAGTGCCTAACTTTTTACCTAAACTACGGATAATAATCACCATCGAAGAACGGACAGATCTTATTATAGTATAGTTAAGGATAAAACTCAAAGAGCAGTATTTTTAAAAATTGATTAGTTCATCAAATCAAATTAGAAAAAGCACTTATTACAAGAAGGTCAATGGTTGATTACAACTAATGTGCATGAATAAAAGATTAAAATAAAATCTAAGATTATCGATAGATGGAAATACTAGGGACAATGAGTTTCACCACCACTACATTCATTCTCTCACTACACCACAACAAGTATGAAAATTTTACATTTGACGCCAAGCAAATACCTGTATGCATTAGGATCAAACTTGGATATATATCACTCTTGGCTCGTTGTCGCGTTATAAAGAGATCACATACACATCGCCTCAAAAAACACCTATCAAAAGTTCTTGTAAAGGGTTTAAAAAGAATTGATTGACATATTAGATCTTAGATTCAAAGTTCTCTATATCCAAGATCATGATAAATATATAAACATGTTAACTAGACAAGCATACAAGCATAAAACAAATGATTCAAAATACTACAAGGTTCATTTAGATTTAGATGCAATAAAAGAACAAAAGCGGTCAGTGGGGCTACTCCCCACTCCCTAGCAAAGGGAATTACTCACTCCTCATTGGTAGATCAGAATAGTTAAGGAAAAGGAAAGAGATAGCCATCATCTGTATGGGTAAAAGTGATGCAGCCTTGGTGTATGTAACAACAACCTTCATGCTCGGAGTTGGGGTTGATCCAATGCAGTAGTAGGATATACCCAGGACTATCATTTAGTGACTTTTCTTCTTTGTTGTCCTTCTCTTTGGTCTGATTCATGGACGTGAGACCAATAGGTGGAAGGATGGTCATTGATCTTCCTCTTTCGAGGTCATGACTAGATCGAGTTGTGGTTTTCGATTGATATGGTTGTTGACCGATGGAAAACCATCGATGAGGATCGTCTTCTTGGGGAAATAGTAGGAGTTTGGGAAGCCTACTAGTTGGAGAAGAGATGCCTCCAAGGGAGGCTGGAGGCTTGTATTTATATGTGGTAGGTTAGGGTCTCAAACTTCCCATCTACAACCATCAGTAATGGTGTCGGCATGAGAAAGATGAGGGGTTGCTTAACCCTCAGTTTTCCCATCAGAAGATGAAATGATTGGTAACTCCTTGGTGTGTGATATTCATCGACAACTGAAGGCACATATATTCCATCGATAGGAATGTGCAGGGGCTTTGTCAATTTGCATTCTCTTCGGTCAACAAGTATAGGATTTTCATTAATGGAACTGAACATTCATTGGTTTCAGAGATGTAGGACGGCCCTCGATGTATGAGGTAGAGATTCCATCAATGCACAATGCTAGGTTAATCATTTGTGTGCATTCCCATGTCAGTCATCGGAGGCCAAAGCGCATAATTTCCGTGAGGATCGACACAGACCGGAATTTTCATCGGTGGGTCTAAGTGTGGAATTTCTATCAAAGTGTTGGCACAGACCAGACATCAGTGGGATTTTCATTGGTGGTTTATTGATGAAAATGTGTAATTGGCAAATCAAAGGGATTCGAGTATATGTTCTCACCCCTAGGGGGTATCGGTGTGTGGTAGGGGCCTACGTCGATGGATATCATGTCGATAAATTCATCAACTGATGAATATACATATTACTAAAAATTTGTCTCAGTTATCAAAAAATCACTGTGCCCTCTAGTCGGTTAGTGATACCACCATCTCCTATGTTGGTGTGTATAGGATGAAGCTCAAATCTATCATGAAAACTAAGGGATTGGATCAAAATCCTACAAATTAACATAGAGCTAAGAAAACTTAAATGGAAGGTATTTCTAAGGTAAATGATGCATGTAAATGCAAATCTATATTGAAAAATGCAACTAAATTAGGATGAATATACATTTATCAATAGTTCATAAATAGTAAAAATTAAGTGTCAAACCTTAAAGGTATCTCTTTGTTACTTGTTGTATATTTTAGATGTCCTCTAATATCCTTGAGTGTTGACTTGACCGTATCTTTCACCAATCCATGAGTAGTTTATGAGTCACCACATCCACAACAATAGTTAGTTTATCCCGCCTACACACTTTAGTACATGATGCTAGAACTATTTTCTCAATAACATCCTTTCCTATTCTCAAATGAGTCACTTTGTTATATTTCAAACCATGTGGCATGTTCAATCCTGCAACCACCAAGAAACAACTAATCATTAACTCATTCATCGATGTTTATTGTTCCAAAAATCATGTCATTAGTGTTTCATTGAGTCTTCATCCTAATCGGAGATATTCTACCCTTTCTTCTACTCCTACAGCTCTACCAATGCTTGCATCTCTCCTTTTTCTTTACATGGATGATCTAAATATCAGTATCATCTAGTGACAGACAAGAGGAATCATTCTCTCAGTACATATCACATACTCTAGCAAAATGTAGAAGTTCTTGTACAAAACCTTCAAGCCAAAAATGATTCCAACTAGAAATAAGTAGTATCAGAACTTCTAATACTACTTAATTCTAGTTAGAATCATGGTTGGTGTGAAGGTTAATTACACAAATTTTGTAAGTTGTTGCAGTTTTTTATATATACTAATTAGATTCACCCTCCGGCCTATCATTTGATGATGATGACGTTTGGGTCATACTTCTTGAAGAAAAAAAGGAGAGAGGTGAGCATTGACAGGGCTTCACAAAGGAAGTGAGGGTAGAATATTATTGGTTAGGATGAAAAACATCAAGGAAACAACAATATAATGATATAATAAACGCCCATGAATGCATCATAGTTAGTTAGTTAGTTAGTTCTAGATGGTCGTAAGAGTGTACATGTTCCAAAGTTTATAACAGAAAGATATCACAAAGATTCATCACAGAAGAAAATAGGAGGTTCGTGTGGAAGCCACTCAAATGATAGATAGTGAGGTGGGTAGGTGGGACATACCATAGCTAGTTTTAGGATGTACCGACACATAAAATCATGATGTGGATGGTGGTTGTAGAAGCAATAAAGATAGAACTACTAAAGCAAATGAATCCTACCATGTACGACATTCTACTAACTAATAATGAGTATCTAGGGTTTAGACAAACAAGAGATAGATAAATATGAGAAGAACATGAATATAATATCAATAAATCAAACAAAGACCTTTACTATCCAAGAAGTACTATGTGAATATTTTATATAGTATCATGTATAATTTAGTCAACATACACATATTAGTAACTAATTGCTACACATAGGAGGATGCACTATTTGGTACATACTAGACACTCTAATAAATCATGAAAGTTATATGATGAAAGCATTCCACAATTAACTAGAAATAAGTGAAATTGTAAATGATAACAAAATGATGATGGTGATTAAGATCAAACTAGCCAATGTACACATTAGTGATTATGGTCTTGATCACCATCATCTTCTTCTTCACATTTCTAGTACTTCTTGTTTTGAGTTAGAATCATGGCTACCCTAAAGATTTCATCTTGTAACTTCTACAAGTTGTTGGAGTAACCAATATGAATGAACTGATGTGCCCTCCTATCTATAAGGTAGCTAGAAATATACTTACATTGGTTGATTTGGTATTACTAGCTAGACTACTATCATCATATTCTATTTACACAAGTTAGACACTATTGATCAACCCCAGATCTCATAACAACATTTAAGAACTTTAGATACCTAAAGCTTGAAAAAATCATCTAAGAGATTTTAAATCATAAAAATGTACCTAAATAGGTCCTAACATACAATTAGGTCATAATATTTCAATAATGAAGCAAAAAATCCAAAGGTTTCATACCCAGACCAGGAGGTCGACCCAGCAAAGATCTTGGGTCATGAGTCTTTGGTTAAACCATTCGGTCAATCAAGTTGACTAGATGATGTCATCATGCAACTATATATATATATATATATATATATATATATATATATATATATATATATATATATATATATATATATATATATATATATATATATATATATATATAGTCAGGCTAGTGTACACTCGAGTGTACTGGAGACACTGTACACCTCAGTCATTTTCAAATATGTAGTAATTTTTTGAAAAATCTAAACTCTTGATCTTTTTAAATATCTTAAGAACATACTATATAATAAATTTCATCTCATTTGGGCACTTATAGGTCATGCATCCAAAGGAGACAAAAAAACATGCATTTCAAATTAGTTTTGTGTGTCAATTTTATTGTCCTTGGATGAGTGACTTACACTCATCCAAATGAACTCAAATTTTGTATGTGGCCTATTATTATTATAAACATGAAGATCAATGGATTATATTTTAGAAAAATATGGTCTACATAGGCAACACCATTGGGGTGTACAGTGTGATCTGTACACTCGAGTGTATTCTAGCCTGACTATATATATATATATATATATATATATATGTGTGTGTGTGTGTGTGTGTGAGAGAGAGAGAGAGAGAGTGAGTTTGTCTTTAATACCCATGTGGGTAACTAAAGTTTT